>OU026153.1:103877961-104367961 GCA_907269105.1 Volucella inanis | reverse complement strand
CAATTCCGAAATTATGCAAAAATTGTCTGTTCGGATACACAATATCATTTAATTTTTGAATAATTAATAACTTTATTGAAACTAAGCTTAAACTAAACTAAATGTAACAACTTGACCTAAAAGTAGACAAATGAACGTAACGTAAGGCTATGATTGTAAGATGACTGTATTGTATGACACTTTTAAGTTAAACATGGATGTAATTTCCGATTGAGTGAATTAAGCTCTTGGTTGGGGGGTAGCATGAAAACTTGTTGGTTTGGAAGGAGATACGCTGATTTCTTCGTCATAATTTGGGGGAGAAATCAAAGAAAAAAAAGTCGGAATAATAAAACAAAGTGATTAGCGGTGAGCAATATTCTTTATTAGAGAGCGTGTCTTACCTCTATGCAAGTGGGGAACAGAAGATACAGGGAGCTTAGTTTAAGCTACTGAGTTAAGTTAACAACAGGAGATAGGGACTTGTTTTGGGACATTTTGGAGAGTTTATATGAGACGTTAGCAGAATGCCATCTATTTTTCATATTAATGTTAGAGTAGGATTTCAGCATACGTTTTGATATTCCACCTGAACATTACCGTCCGCCTTGCAGCATACGTTGCTAAACAGTACAATAAAAATAGGCTCGTTAGAAAAAAAATGTAGCTTCACCTAATTTTAATTAAAATAACATAATTACTCCCTGGTTTTGGAGGATGAAGCTGTCTTGACAGCTGACATCTTTCTGTGGATACTTCCATTTATTACGTTTATGGAGTTCCTTTAAATATACCTCTTTCCATCTGCGACTGAATTAATGGTGAAGAATTTTAAATTTTTGAAATTGGTAAATAATATAGGGTTTTCCAATAGGGACTTGACAACTTTAAATTAAATTTGTGAGCGCACTCTTTCACTAATAATCAATAATTTTCTAGAGATATTCGGAGTAGCAAAATCATCTTCAATGACGAAGCTCATTTTTGGCTCAAGCAAAATATGCGTTATTGGTCGGGTGAAAACACTCATGTGCTTCATAAATCACCACTTCATTCACAAAAAATAACTGTTTGGTGCGGTTTGCATGCCGGCGGCGTTATTGGACCATATTTTTTCGTCGATCGTCACTTTACTGTGAATGGTCAGCGTTGTCGCGCCATGATCACGGATTATTTTTGGCCCGAATTGGAAGATATGGACTTGGACGACATGTGGTTTCAACAGGATGGTGCCACAAGCCACATAGCACACGCTACAATCGTTTTATTGAAGTGTAAGTATAGTGAGAGTGTTATCTCAAGACATGGGCCAGTCGAATGGCCGTGGGGCTATTGGTTTATGCCATTGGTTTATGCCAATTCGCCGACGACGTTGGAAGAGCTCAGAGCCAACATTGAACGCGAAATAGCGGCCGTTTCGCGGCCATGTCGTTGAAAATTGGGTCTGACGCATCGACCGCTGCTAACGTGCCCGCGGTGGCCATATGAACGAAGTCGAGTTCCATTTATAAATGTTTTGATTGTACTTCAAGTCAATAATAATTTTTTTGAAATATCTCAGATGGCTTGCCTTTTATTTAAAGAAAAAGTTGTCAAGTCGCTATTAGAAAACCCTATATATAAGGAACTATTTGCCAGGGATGGGTCAGTGGCGCTGAGTAAGGGATCACCTCGGTCGGGAATTAAGGCAAGATTCAACACATGCAAGAAACGTTGAAAACTCCTCAAACATAAGTTTAGTATTGCCTAATGTTTTGCGAATATGTGCTTTAAAACTTTTGAATCCTGCCTCCCATAACCCATCCATATGCGGGCACCAGAAGGTATGAACGTCCATTTTATTTGTGAAAAGTTGGTATTTGGGTAAGCTTTGAATGCCCTTTGAAAATCTAGAATAATTGATTTGGATGCACCGACGAAATTGATTCCATTGTCGGAAAATATCTGATCAAGCATACATACGTCTACGAGCAAAAGATGCAAGGAAAGCATGAGTTGACGGGTCACTTACTGCTTCTAAAGTATCTGCACACAAACAGATACAAGTAGCCTTTCTTAAATCGGCAAGCCCTTCCGCAGTAATTCTTAATAAAAAAGGGCCTGAAAAGTCAATGCCAACATTTGTAAAGGGCAGCGTAAATATCGTTCTTTCCAAGTGTAGTACACCCATTAGTTGGGCACCAAAATTTTCAGTTTCGGTATCAGATCGTAGTAGGCGAACCATTAGCAGTATCTCTCCATGCAGAGAAAGTGGGTGCACAAGTGCAATGATTAGTTTCGAGAAGTAAGCATTATATGGAAGTAAAATAAGATGCTTCTCATTATACGTTAATGTGGAAGAAGTTAGCTCCCATTAACACGAAGGATTTGTTCAGAATCCAAAAAAGGGTTAAATGTCAATAAACAGCTATTGAGTTAGATGGGTTTACTTTGAAGTAAAGTATGATTATTTTATTTTTGGTATATATTATCTCTTCCGGAAAGAGCGAATAAGATAAATATTTCTTTTGATGAAATCGAGTTGCTTTGAAAAATCGAAATATGGACTCGAACTGCTCTATGCCATGTGGAAAATCTACGAAGTTCGAAGTCATCATCTGTGGTTGTAGCAAATGTTTTAAGTTATTTTGGCTCAAACAATGCGACCAACTTGGACCGTGCCACCATAGCTTGCTTTCGCGTAAATCATCGGTTGTTAAACCACGAGTAGTCAGGTCAGCAGTTATGTTGGCCACGAAAGTTTTCCAAGTACATGATGGTTTACTGAGCCATGACAAAATAATCGTGGAATCCATCCACATAAATACCTCATGGTCTTCAATGAAGTGCACCGAGCAACGTGGTAATGAAATTGAATGGACGGAAGTAACTTTGCTCTTGGCCCAAAGCAAATTACAAGAAAAAGAAGATGTGCTATGTTGAACTCTTACATATAAAGTTGCAGAATATGTCTTTTCCGAAGAGTTGCAAAAGCCATGTATCTGGGTTGGAGCCCAGTTGGCTTATTCAATCCACCTTGGGATGTAGATTGTCCTTATAGCAGGAAAGTTAGTTGTAAATGATTGCCAAATTTGTGGTGTTAAGGGTTTGAGATTTTGATCCCATTCTGTCCGATCTTTCCAAATCTGCTGAAACCACGATCGGGGCAAGCCGTCCTACGGGATAAAATAATTAAGCAATGACAGAGAGCACCGATCCTTTAGTTGTAGAGCCCAGCAAAGTGCCTGAAGGGGCTGAGAAAGAAGAAGTGTCTGAAATGGCATTCCAATAAATGCCTAAAGTTTTTGCTGAACCCTTTTGATCGATTACCAAAAAGTCTTCATTAAAAAGATGCGTTTCGCAGATGCGATCGCCGCAGAATGGTTGAAGTGACAGGATGCGATTTCCGAACACTATCCGCCAGTTCGGAGAGCTAGGTACGGAGCGCAATTCACTTATAATATAAGTGAAAATCGCCTATGGTATCTTGTGGCGTTTCAAGAAAAAAAATTCTCTGAAAAAGTGTTTGTTTAGGGTTGACACAGATTTGTCTATACATCTTTTCCATGTTGCTATTTAAACATATTTAATGCATCGCCAATATAAAAGTAGTAGGGTAATGTCGGACAGTTATACAGGACCAGGATGAAGAATGTCTTTGAGACTTCTTTCATTGGAAGAGTGGTTTGAAGCATTGAAGACATCTCTTACATTTGTTGTGGTACTTTAAGACTTGGTAACTGTATGATGAGGTAAATAATAAGAATGAATTTTATTCGATTTTGATACTTTGGATGAACTTATGGGTTCCATTCAAAGGCCGTAGGTTGCTGTAATATAATATTAAATTAATATCAAAAAAGAAAGCTGTATCTAATAATACTAATAAATACGCAGAACTGTGGGCCTTCTGTTATCCGACCCAGTAAAGTAAAACTAGCTCAACATTTTTAAGCCAATTTATTCTTTGAGTCTTCCAGCATACCCTGTAATCTCCACGAACAAATAAAAAAAAGAAAAAAACTTTTAATTCCCCATCAGAGAAAAGATAATTTGTGGGTTTGTTTTCTTCAATTTGTTTTCCCTATTTTTAAAAAATTGGGCGTCGCCTCCGTGTGTTATCTGTTTTCCCATTTCAATCTTCTCGAACCCCCCCCCCCCAGCCTATTATTATGACCATATAATAATCAATAATTATTGATGTCGAATTCGCGGATACAGACTGGCATGTTGGCCACTGAAGTATTCCAAATTTCAGAGCATAAAGTCCCTAAGGAAATTTTTCGTTGCCGTACAAAGTAAGTACATTTCGTTGAAGGTAAGGGTGGGGTTTTTTTCGGTAAAATCTACCACAACAAGCTGTGCTATTTTCCCGTGAAAACTTTCGCCTTCATCTCTTCAAAGCTTTTTCCCTATAAATAGTTCCTCTTTCCACATCCTGAGAGAGTAATCAAAAATGGGTGCATCAGATATCGGTGCACTCTCTCAGTATCTTGGAAGGACTACATTTATAGGTAGGACGGAAAGTCAAAGCCACCAACCGCACAGGTGGGCGGTCTGTTACAAGGGCGCGGGAAGGCGCTATATAGGATGTGTTGTACAAGGTTCCAAAGCGAAAAAGTCGAACCTAATAGGTAGTCACCAGCCTCGAGCAGATCCAAAACATTCCGCTCCATCCTTCCAGCTCCTAACTTTTTTTGACCCACCTTGTCTTTTGTGTCCTTTGTCATTGCGGAGGAACGTATTTTCGGAAGTCACCTGTGGATTCTTCCAATCCCGGACAGGACAAGACAGGAACCAAAAAAAACAAACAAACAACCTTCTGCCTTTTCCATATTTCCAAAGACAAACCAACATCAGACACACCATTCTCTGATGCATATCAATAACAACAGATCCAAGCCTACAAAGAATTATACAAATACAACTACAGGTACATAAACATTTCATTCAAAGATAAATACCAATCAACTCAAAGTTGTCTCTTCTGAAGCTCATCAGCCAAGTTCATTTGGCATTTTGGCAATAGCAGTGTCGAGTCAGGTCTTAATTTTTTATTTTTTTTTTCATTTTTATTTATTTGTATTCGTATTCATTTAAGATATCGTATATATGAAATATATATATATATATATATATATATATATATATATATATGTATAATGTATATGTAATATATATATGTATAATATTTTATATATATCCTATATATATCTTTTAATTCATTGAACAAGCTTAGGATAATTACAATTATAATGTTTTACACTAATCTGTACATAATTTGAAAGGTCGGACAAATTATTGATAACGAGAAAGAGGAAAGAAAGAAGATGAAGAAAAAGAGCGTTATTAAATTAATTATTTTCTTTATAGTATAGTACTGGAAAACTTTCGTGCTAAAAGTTTTTTTTTTTGTTGTTCGTACGCTTAATTTCCAGGGGTAAAAGATTCCAAAGCTGAATCGCATACACAAAAAATTTACGAGATGTATTAAGATACTTGCACCTGGGAGTAATTAATTGCATGGCTCTATAATTTCCCGCGAAACGTATTTTCTTAAAAAGATAATCTGGTTTTTCGGTTTTTATATTGTAATATTGTGTAATGATAATATGGTTCTGTATTTCATAAGCGCCATTAAATTGCAGCCGGTTATTTGTTTATTGTAGTCAGAAATGTGTTTATGTCTTTTTATAATAAAATTAAAATATGTATTGTATCTTGCGCAGCTATTATAGGCTACTTTGAGTTTATTTCTAGACTCATGGTCCACATTGGGAAATATTTCGCAGCCATAAAGGATGATAGGCAATACAAAGACTTAATAAATTTTAGTTTAACGGAAGTTGGAAGGTAAGGGGGGGGGGGGGAGGGAACCCCCGTGGTTCTAGAACTACTTATCACCATAAATTTTGTTTTTGCCGTGTTGAGGCTTACCCTGTTTTCGACTGACCATCTACTAATTTTGTCTAGCTCACAATTCATGCTATTTATCGCCTGGATTTTGTTCGATTTCGGAAACAGGGAGTATATTTGGAGGTCATCGGCATATATATGATATCCACAGGTGTTAAGTCGTTGAGAATTATTATTTATGAAACATGTGAACAGTAGAGGCCCTGAATCTTGTGAAACACCTGAGGGAACAAGAAGGCAAGACGAATGTTTGTTTTTGTGATGGACGAATTGAGAACGATTACATAAATACGATGACATAAGACTGCATAAAGAGCTTTTTAATGAAAATTGTCTTTCGAGTTTCTTTAATAATATAGTATGATCAACGGAACCAAATGCTTTTGAGAAGTTAAGAAATACGATTATACCCAACATATTCATATCCAAGGCGCCATGTAGATCCTCAGTAATGTTTAGTAAATCAATTTGTTATCATTGAGGTAAGTCTTAATTTTATGATTGATAATGGTTTCAAACCCTTTACTTAGAAACAGTAGCATTGCAACGGGTCGGTATCTTGGAATGTTTGGTAGCACTTTTCCGATTTTCCACCCATCAGGATAAACTGAGCTTGTGATTACAGTGTGGACAATGTGAATGCTTTGATAGAGAATAGTAAGTAGGAGAATTTTAAAAAACTTTGGTTGGACGTTATCTGAACCCATTGCATTAGATTTGATGTTTAGTATTGTCTTTCCCATTCATTTTCGTCAACGCAAGAAAGTGAGATCCCTCTTTCAAGATTGTTTTTGAGAATGAAAGTTGACAACACCGGCGCGTTTGATTTTTCAGTATTGGAGAAGAATTTTGAATTAAGGTCTTCTAGGTCACCGTGAGGTTTGATTTTCAATAGGCTTTTTTGACAGATCACGCATGATTCCTATCAAACTGCTTCTCTTGAAATGCTGCATGGAAGATTAAATGAGAGTGCTGCGATAATATCGGCAAGCGCAGCAATAAAGCCAAGGGGGCAAGTGTCGGCTAATAACGACAGCCCTCATGTATACGACCTAGGGGAAGGCCACTACATGGGAGCAGACAATAGCTTCGCATCCCTAGCACCATCTGAGTCTGATGACGAAGAGGACGGGGTTCAAGCTCTTAACAACGACATCAAGAAGCTTGAAAAAAAAGTGCTGGCTATAAAAGCAAAGCAAGTAGCAAGGAGGGAGATGGAGAAACAACTCTAGAGGCCTCAGCAGCAGCAAAATACAAACGTGGAGCTTCCACAGCAACAAAAAACAAAACAACCGCTTGAAAAATCAAATATACAGAAACCAGTAGAAAAAATTTCAAATGCACAAACGCAGCAAAAATATAAACAATAAAAACAAAAACCGCAGCAGAATAAGCAGCACCAACAGTAGCAGGAAAATCAACAGCAGCAACAACAGCGGCAACAACAACAACAACAACATCATCAGCAAAAGCAACAGCAGCAGAGACAACAACAACAGCAAGAGCAAAAATCTACTAAGCAGAAAGTGCCACCAATCAATACTTTCAAATTGGAGTTAAAGGACACCATCGAACTGTGTAAGTCGGCCATTGGCAACAATTTTTTTATAAAAAGATTATCTTTAGATAGGCATGTGATCCACTGTGGAGCGCTACCACAAAATTAAAAACCTTTTGAGGGATTCGACGACGGAATTCTTCTCCTACACCCCTAAGGGAGAAAAGCTGCAAACAATGCTGCTGATGGGCTTGGAACCGTCGACTGATCCGGAGGAGCTCCTTGCACTGCTGAAAGAGAAGGAGTGCGAAGAGCTCAAATTCGTGGGGGTCAAGCCATTTGTCACGGCTAGAGCCAAAAGGAAGAAGCGCAAACTGCCGTTCTTCCTGGTTCAGCTAAGTCCCAGCAGCAAACTGGATGGTCTAAGGAGCATCAAAGTCCTAGACTACCAGGTTGTACATTGGGAAAAATTAAAGAGGAGCGAAAACATTTTACAATGTGTTCGCTGCCAAAGGTTCGGACACGCCGCGTCGAACTGCGAAATGCAGCCTCGATGCGTGAAGTGTGGAAAGAACCACAAATCTGAGGACTGCGCTCTAGGTAACGACGGAACGTCTGAAAAAAGTCAACTCTCTTGTGCTTTATGTGGGAACACGGGACACACCGCAAATTATCGGGGTTGTTCCAAATTCCAATATATCAAAAGATTAAATCTGGCTCGGCAGCAGAAAGTGGAAGTTAAACGTCCACCCGTGCACTTACAAACTCCAGCCGTTACTCCCCAGGTTACCTACGCCCAAATGGCGGCAGGTAGAGGAAATACGGTATAGCAAGCGAAGGTTGCTTCTCAGGCCCCAGTGCCTAGAGCACCGGAACCAGCTTCTGACATGCTAGCTATCTTGCTCTCTATCCAGAGTCAGATGGCTCAGCTTCAACGTCATATAACTGAACAGACCGCGCGGGTTGATCAAATATACGCGCTGCTGCCGGGCCTAACGCACCTTTTGCCGTAATGGGTACGTACATGGGGGAGCAGACCCTGAAGGTCCTTGCAGTGAATGTTAATTCACTGATTAGGTTCGAACGAAGAGCCGCACTATTTAAGTTGCTTGAAGACCAAACCCCTGATGTGCTTTTGGCTAGCGAAACTAAGCTTACCAAAAGACACAAAATGAGGCACAGAAAATATAAAATAGTACGAAGTAACCGACCCAACTCCATACAAGGAGGGGGCGTTGCAATCTTTGTAAGAAAAGGAATACGCTTTAAAAGAGTATACAGTTGTGTAGTACGCAGGTTCAAGGTGCTGGAAGCATGCATCGTGTATATCCATCTCCGTAGTGGAAAGCGGTTGTACATGGTGTCTGTCTATGCGCCTAAGGCTACTCAATCCACCCTATTCATCTCAGATCTCGAGACACTTTTTAGATTCCTGAGGTTAGAATTGAAAGACAATTATTTTATTATCGGCGGAGACTTCAACGCCAAACATAGTGATTGGGCAAATAATATACCAAATACTAGAGGGAACCTACTATTCAATTGGTGGGGTCAGCACAGTATAATGTATCGACTCGGCCTTAAGGCGACGGATAGTCCGTCGTTTCCCAGACACGGGTCCTATTTGGATCTCCTGTTGTTTGACTCACGAATACAACTGACTTGCACTAACCAACAAACTACAAACTGTCTACGCACTTTCGTGTATGATAGTGACCATTGCGGTATCAGCACCGAAATAACTGTTCCCAACGAAACTGCGGAATTGGAAGAGTTTGTTCAAAGGCATTCCTACAATTATAGTAGAGTGCGTTGGACACACTTCTCAAGAATACTGACGAGAGCACTCTCCTCAAATTCGCTCTACCCACCGTCCAACAGAAATCTGTCAAACGAGGAGATTGATAGGTATCTAAGACTAATGGACGAGACAATCAAACAAATAATGGACAAACCGATACCACGGTATCAACACACTGACAACGAAGACTTATTCCGCAACGCAACTATTGACGCACTGCACCGACATAGAAGTAGACTACTGTCAAGACTAAAAACCTTGTACAGACAGTTTACGGACAGACATAACCCGGAGATACTGAAGTCGTCGATTAAAAACCTCCAAACATTAATAAAGGAAAATTACAGAAATACTATAAGTTTGTATTGGAACAATAGAATTCGGGCTGTAAACACCAGCAACCCGAATATGTTCCCGCAAATAAATAAAATATTTCGGAGAAAAAATCAAAACGACCTTCCATGTCTTAAAATCGCCCGAACGACGAACAACGAACAAATACTTTTAGCAGCAGGCTTAGATCCAGGTGAGGCCGTTGATGATGACGACTTCTTTGTGATCGAGGATCCGCAGGAGAAGGTAGAGACTATAGGAGCGACTTTCCAGGAAGTGTACAAGGCGAAAGAAACCATTGGCCCGAACCACGATCTGGAGAATCGAGTCCTTGTGAACAACTTCTACCTTCGAAATGAAATAGTGAATCGGCGATTCGAGAGCTCGGGTTTCACCCAGTTCAGTAGCGAAAATATGGCAAATAATGTCATCACAAATGAAAGGGTACTTTCACCGTTCATTTCGAAGGAAGAGCTCCAAATGGTCTTCGAATCGCTTAGAATTAAGAAATCAGTGGGAATCGATGAAATACCTAACATTGTACTTCGACAACTCCCACTAGAAGCGGTGAACATTTATACCAACCTGTTTAATAATGCAATGAATAATACCCATTATCCAGCACATTGGAAAGCTGCTGTGGTACATCCCATCCCCAAAAGGGATAAAGATACTTCCAATCCGGCGAATCTCCGCTCGATCAGTCTTCTGCCAAACATCAGTAAGGTTTTCGAAAAGGTGATCAATAGAGTCCTGACTAAGTGGGTTGAGGACAATAATATAGTTCCGGATAATCAATTCGGTTTCAAGGCGAGGCATTATGTCATTCATGCCGCGTCTAAACTGGTTTCTGATATCCAATGGAATAAAGGCAAGAACCAGTGCACTGGTGCCTGCCTGATTGACTTGGAAAAAGCCTTCGATACCGTATGGTTAGAGGGACTCTTCTTCAAGCTGAACAGGCTGGGCATTAGTAAACCACTTCTGTATATTCTTTACAGCATGTTAACAGATAGACAGTTTATCGTGAGAAATGGCGATGTGACTTCTACTAGAACATTTTACATTAAAAACGGTCTGCAACAGGGTGCGGTAAATTCGCCGATCCTATTCAACATTTACACAAGTGATCTGATGGGTTCACTTAACCATGCCATAGCGTACGCAGACGACTTAATAGCGTACAGATCAGGTCCAAATATTGAGGTCATTAATATACTTTTGCAACGTGACTTCGACAAAATTAGGCGATATTGCGATGACTGGAAGTTGAAAATCAACTTTCAGAAGTCGGAAACCATTCTGTTTAGGACGTCTTTGTCTGGGGCCTCTAGGGATACCAGAAAGAATTGGCGAAAGTTTTCGATCGTGGGACAGCACGGGCAGCCACTTGCTTGTCGAAATGTAGTCAGATACCTTGGGATCTGGCTAGATCAATATCTATATTTTAACAAATATATAGATGTTGCTCTGGCCAGAGCCAGAGGAGCTTTTGCTCTTACAAAGAGACTGTTCTATAACAGCCAACTCGATGCGAGGGTGAAGGTGATCTGCTACATGGCCCTTATCAGGCCCATGCTTGTATTTGGATGTCCAGTGTGGTTCAACGTGAGAGCAAGTTTATTGGAAAGATTCGGGTGTTTGAGAGGGCTTGTCTTAGGACTTGTCTTCGCTTATACAGAACACCAGAGTCTGAGTACATAAAATTCTATGCTAATGAGGTCTTGTACAATAGGGCGAACCTAATAAGAGTGGACAATTTCGTTATTAAGTTGACTCGAAGACACATTGCGAGAGCAATGACCTCATCGAACAACCTGATCTCCGGGGCTTTCTACCCTAATTATATGTATCATGAGAGTTCGCTTAGACGGTTTTGTTCCTCCAGAAGCATTCCTCTACCTCGATATGAAAGGTCTGATGCAGGACAGATTGGCGGTGCCGCTAATCTACCACGTCGCTCGAACAGCTGCGGACAGGCGACTCAACTTCGACAGATACGTCGCACGTGGCAGTGCGGAGCGTCTCCGTTTCAGTAGGTCGGTAGGGAGTCGCGACATTAGGAATGTTGCTCAGCAGCACCAGCAATTTTGGTGGCTGGTTGAGGGAGAAGAAGCTTCGTTGACGAATTCCTCAAGTACTGTGTAGCTTCTTTATGTGAAGCAAAGTGGGTCAGCCTAATTTTTTAGTCATGGCCGACTTACATAATTTTAAGGTAGGATTAAGTTAGATTTAAGAATAAAATATATAAAAAAAAAAATTAAAAAAAAAAAACAAACAAAAACAAAAATTGAAAAAAAAGAAAAATATATATATATATATATATGCATATATATATATATATTAAGTATATATATATTATGTATATATATATATATATATAGTATGTGTGTATTTAGTATGTAATAGATGTAAGTAGGTTAAGTATATTAAGATATATTTTTAGATAGTTTGTAAGTTTTAATTTTAAGTTTTATATTTTAACAAAAAGTCCATTCACTAAGTTTTTTCTTAAATTTATTTTCTTAGTTTTAGTTGTAAATATGTAATAAATAGATATACTGTAAGATACGTCGAAAGACATAGTTTAAGTGTTAGGTTTAACATAGAGTGCCCGCATGGGGCCAGTAAGTTAGAATAAGATATTTTTAAGTTATTTAAGCTAATTTTTAAGCATTTTCTGTCTAGCATGTAAGTATCAATGAATTAAGTAAATAAAAATGCCTTTAAACTGTAAAAAAAACTGCATCGGTTCTCACTAGATCACCGAAATTAAGCAGTGTTGGGCGTGGTAAGTACTTAGGTGGGGGACCACATTGGAACTCAGAACTCCGCTTGCTGTTGACAAAACGCGCCACATGGGCATAGTACCCCGGCGTTAAATCCCGGACCCTACAAATTAATTTGTACCGTTCCCTTGATAATAGTAATAATAATAATGAATAAACTTGTATTTTTAATTTTCTGAATAAATTCCGAAATTTTTTTGATCAAGGTGGTATGTAGATGCCTCCGCCTTCTTTGCGCTGCCTATCACTGCGGAAAAGTTACATATTATCTAGTCTAAATAGATTGGAACTCATTTCTGACTTCAGTTAAGTTTCTGAAAGACAAATAACATCAATTATGCTATCATTAAATATATAACGTAAGTTGTTTTTTTTTTTGTATGTATGCTTTGTTCGTTGAGATAACATATATTGAAGCCCTGTTTTGTTTGCAAAGAACATTGATTAAAATCTTAGTCTCATCGATGGAACCACCCTGCGTGTGAATTGTTACTCATTTCGAGCTACAAAAAACCTATTAATGCGACGAACAACACAACCAAATGCAGAGAAGTTAAAAAAATTACTAACAATTTGAACAACAGCTCAATAGATTCAAGAGCAGAGAAAGAGAAATAATAAAACAAAGAAAGAAAAGTAAATAAACAGAAAAAGTTAAAAAGAAGCAACAGAATAGAAAGAAGAAAAATAAAGAGAATATTAAAAGAGATCGTTTTACATGTCATATGCAGAGAATTTGTCATCTTCATTCTAGCACAAGCTAGAAAAAGAGACAGAAGTCCGCTAAAGGTAGATGCAATCTTCGAAACAATACCCGAAAATACTCAAGGAGATACTGCCTTGGAGAAGGTAAGGTAGCTTGAGCGACGGAAGCATGTTAAATCGGTAACCAACTACTTCGTGCGCGAGTGGAACGAAGAATGTATGTCCAGGATGAAACAGCACTCTAAGTGGATAAGATGTAAACCGGTAACAGACTTGGCTCTCCGATAAGGGACTTCATTGCGACTCGGACGGGTCAACGACACATATCCCGGAAAAGACGGACCTTCTCGAATAGCTTCGTTAAAAACCAGAGAACTTAAGTGGTCACTTGGGAAAAGTTTTCTATTTGCCATTCAAATATCACAAAAAAAGCAAGACTTTTAATCGACAAAACACAAAATTTATAAGAAACACTCTTTACATAAATTCACATAAAGAATTAAAGGTATTTCTATTCTTTTCAGATTGATTTATTACAAATAATTACAAATTCTTTATCCTAGTTTTCCCTACGCAGCATAACACATAAATACGGTCCATTCAATCAGGCAAAATCATTCATCCCGGACAACGTTGCTAAGTTTCAAAATTCTAAAATGGCGACAGGAATTGGAGAATCACAACCCCGACGGCATTAGAGCTTTTAGTAACATTATCAACGTTATCCACTGAAAACACAGCATTACATTTTAATCTATCAACAGGTATCCATTTTCTAAAACATTTTGAAGTCAACAAATTCAATTAAAATATAACATTAAATAGTAACCAAAATCTTAAACTAATTTAATTCTAGATATAAATTCCATTTATGGTAATAATAAAAATAATATGTAAATAAAAAATAAAAACTAAGAGCAGATGAATTGTTTACTATTTGCAAATTGCAAAAACAATTCAATAGAAGACGGAATCACACATCACATACACTTTGATAGGCAGTTTGGCCATCATTAAAACACTAAACCGTTCGCAAAAATTTCGTCGCACATTGTCGCACTGCACAACCAAGAAACGTGTACACGAAGAACAGTTACCGTACAAAATAACGCCACAAATTGTATGAAATTTCTTGGGAAAATTTGCATTTTTTGACCTTTTGCATTTTCCTATTACTTTTTTTCCTTTTTTATTTTCTTTAAGCACATGTACTAGCTGGAGTGAAAAGTAACCTCCTTGACCGCCAGAATGCGCTGCTACTGCAAAAAAGGTTATGGTGCCTTGAAGTCTGTTCATATTTAGGCGGACATGCCAAATTTCAATGCGATACTGTCTTTAGTTTTGTTTTGACAGCTGATTGTTGTTGACGTGTTTTGCATCATGTTGATTATGGACAAAAACTATTTTTGTTCTCTCATAAAACATTATTTTTTGAGAGGCAAAACGGCGAAGGAAACGAAAAAAAAGTTGAATAAATATTATGGGGCTTATGATCCGTCAAATATTGGTTTCGAGAGTTTCGTGGTGGCCGAAACTGCACTAACGATCAAGTCCGTAGCGGCAGGCCCTCCGATGCGGTTACAGAGGACAATGTCAAAAAAATACGTGAAATGAAATGAGCGCACACGCCATATTTTGGCAAATATTCTGCTTATGAAAAAGTTATCCTGCCGCTGGGTGCCGCGCATACTCACTCCTGACCAAAAACACGAACGCGAGAGCACTTTGAAAGAGTGTTTGGACTTGCTGATGCGGAATCGGGTGGACTTTTGGCGTCGATTGGTAACTGTTCAACACCAAAGAACAGAAAGTGTGCCCGGCAATGGACTGAAGCCGCCATGAGTGCTCCGAAGCGGCTGAGGGAGACTCGATGGGTCGGAAAGGTTATGGCGTCGGTTTTCCGGGATTGTCATGGCATACTCTTCATAGACTACCTCGAAAAAGGAAAACCATCAACAGATAGTATTAGTGTGCATTATTGGAGCGATTGAACGCCAAAATCGCTGCAAAACGGCCTCACATGAAGCGAAAAAAAATTTGTTTTTACAATACAATGCACCGGCACACAAGAGCTAAAATCAATGACTTACGGCTCCAATTGCTGTTGAATCCACCGTATTCGAACGGTTTGGCTCCCCCGGAATATTATCTCTTCCCAAACCCCAAAAGATGGCTTATCAATAAAAAATTCAGCTCACGCGAAGAAATCATCGAATCCACGAAGTAGTATTTTGCAGACCTTTCGGAAAATTACTTTTCGGACGGGATCAAGAAATTGGAAAATCCCTAGAATAAGTGTGTTAAATTAAAAGGGGATTATATTGAATAAAACAAAAAAACATTTAAAAAAAATTTGTTTTTCATTCATTTCACTTGAATGTCACTCTCCCGAACACAAAGCCAAAACACACGATGTACGTATATCAATTCTCATTTATACACTCAAACACACGGATATTTCACTCTGTAATCGCGGCGGTGTACACAATTACCAACGAAATAGAATATTCGCTACTTTTTTTATTTAACACAAAAATTAAAAAAGGGGAAAACTTAACAATGACTATGATTGTTATATGAATGTATTGGATGACTGTTTAAAGTTAAAAACAGATGTTATTTCCGATAGAATATATTAAGCTCCCTCTGCTGTTACATTAAGCCGAACAGTTTAAACCGTACACACCCCAACATGGCCAAAGAAGGGATATTTGAAAACTTCACCTCGACCATTATTCCAATAGTATTGTGGCTCGATGTATTATACAATATTTTCCTAAGTTATAATATCTCACTAGCTGCACGCAGAACTAAACTTTCTATAAACCTGATCGAATTCAAAAACTGTCTAGGGACGGTTACTGATAAATCATCTGGTTATTACAAAATTTCCTTTTCTATGGTTAAAAATTCTCCCGCAATATTAAAAAAGCGCTTAATGTCTTAATACATCAAGAAATTTTCCACAGTGGTACAATCTCACATACTTGGAAAACCACAAGTCTTGTACCTATTCGAAAGCCCCTAAGAACAGTGGCGGAAGCTAACGGCTATGGTCTGACATCTCTTTTACCATGCGTCGGAAAGGTCTGAGAGGAATTAGTATCAAAACGTCTTCTTTAGTACATAGAAATAAACAATTTCATCGACATTTAAAGTTGCCTTTAAGTATGGTAGATCTACAGTGATGACCTGTTACACATAGACCACTTTATCGCAACTGCTCTGTCATCTTAAAATCTTATTTCAATCCTTTCGAAAAATGCGAAGATACCATCAAGGTTACGAATATATCCGCGTTCTCTAAGTGCTTACAGAAATTGACGAATGGTGCAATAATTCAGGAGAAAAAATTTCATTTGCTGAAACCAAAATCCTACATATATAGAGTACCCCAGTTTAGCAGTATAACCCTTGAAGGGCATATTCCTGAAGTTCCGTGGAACAAAAAATTGTATGGCAGGGAGGGTGTCTATTCTCACTCCATTTCAAGTTAAAGCCCATCAATGTCGGTGACATCTAATTTGGAGGTGTAACCACTTTAAACGCTGTAACTTCGTAACTATTACAGGCACAATTTTTTTGAAATTTCGAAAAGACTATTTAGTAGTGCATACAAGTTTGAATACTTTGGGTACATCTGTGAAGCAAAAAAAAAGTTATGGCTCGTTAAACTCAAAATTATAAAAATTGTTGACTCCAATTTTTTTTTACTTAAAATGCATTTTTCTTTAAGTTTTTATTTTTGCACAATTTCCTTAAGATTATGTTTAGAAACTTTTTTACGTACGATCAACAGACTTTGTAGTAAAAGCCATTTTTTGTCAGAAAAAAAAAAAATGGCCTGGGTGACTTTAAATCTTTAGGTGTAACCATTTTAAACGCTATGTCTTCTAAAAATAATTCTTTGTTACACTTTTTTATTATTTAACATTGCGGTAAATTTGCAAAGCTGTGATAAATATTACCACAGCTGCCACTGATCTACAGCCGCTATTTTGCTCTGTAAGTAAACACCTGATTAATAAGTTGATCTTCACAAAATGTATTTAAAACATGAATTCGTATCAGTATCAGTACCTCGTTGATGCTGGGTAAACTGCACCAAAAAAGAGAAGGAAGTTCAGACGCAGAAGTGGCAGAAGTCGAGGATGAGATTTTGCGTGCTGTGGAAGTTCAGCCTTCAGTAAGCGTCCGCAGACAATGGCTACTGCGCAAACATGTAGAAGACGGGCAATTCCTCTAGAACATTCTGCGAAATGACGAAGCGCAGTTCACAAGAGGTTTGGTTATAAACCACCATAATTTGCACCAACGGTCAGACTCCAATCCTCATTTAAACCTAAACAACATCCTTTCAAAGGTTAGAATTTGATTATTGTAGTTTTTAGAGAACGATTGCCGGAGCTTCTTAAAGATGTTCTCTTGTTAAGAGAAGGGCGATGTTCTTTCAGTAAGATGGAGCACCTTGTCACAGTAGCAGTGAGGTAACTTCGTTCCTCAACCATACTTTTAACGAACGGTGGATTGGTCGTTTCGGCCCAAACCATTGGTCACCCAGATCTCTTGACCTAAAACCCATGGATTTTTTCTTCTGGGGTGTTATGAAAGAAAAGGTTTGTTTTAGAGAAATGTCGAGGCTAGTAGAGTTCCAAGAAAATATTAGTGCCGCTTCAGAAGAGATGAAAGCAATTTTGCTGCCCGTGAATTTGCCATCCGAAATGGTTAAACGCGCAGAAAGTGTAATCAAATGAAAGGAAGGCACTTCGAACAATTGCTATAAACATTCCATAAACTCTTCCAAAAAGGTCCCTCTCAGGACTACAAAAAAAAAAAAAATATCTAAGAGATTTTCTGAGTAATTCAATAGGTACAATTCTCTTTGGCCATTTTTTCTAAAAAAAATGAATTTTACTACAAAATCTGTTGATCGTACGTAAAAAAGTTTCAAAATATAATTTTTAGGAAATTTTGCAGGGATAAAAATTTTATAAAATTTCAGAAAATTTATAAAGTAAAAGTTTTAAGAAAAATGCATTTTAAGTAAAAAAAAATTTCATAATTTTGACCCCCATTTTCAAGGTCAAACGAAGGTCACTTTTGATTTTTTAATGGGAACCCCAATTTTTTTGACAGATTTGTAATTTGCGTGAAAAGTTACAATTCTTTTACATGAAACATTTTTTTTTAAAAATGCGTTCTTTTCCCGTCAGAGGGCGCCATAAAACTTAATACATCAAAATTACTCGAAAAGTACGAAATATCGCGAAAAATGTTTCAAACAAAAGTCACAAGGTTCTGAAGTGCACACAAGATGGTGAACACGAGTTTGACCTTGAGACCCATTTTTGACTAACGTCACTTTTGATTTTTCAAATGATAATTCCTGATTTTCATTGCTCAGTCGGATACCTCAATGAGGCACAGGACTTTGTCTCAAAGGTCTTGTTCATTCAGTGCTAGATACCACTGCACTGGCACGACTTAATCATTCATCGGTTTCCAAAGTTGTTAGGGTGTTAGAAGGTCGAGATTTGTTTTGAGGAACAGATTATTATTAGTAACGTTTTCCAGATTAATAATGCAGGCTATTTCAATTCAAGAGAAAATTGAAATGATTTTGATTTATGGAGAAAGTGGAAGGAACATCGATGGTGCTGTTGCTCTTTACGCCCAACGTTTCCCAGTCCAGATAGGATCGCGCGATTCCTTTTATCGGGTCATCTAACAGTTCACTGCTGAAGGAAGTGTGCAACCAAAGAAAAGGAATCGGTTAGATAAGGTGGCTGTTGAGGACAATGAAATAGCATTGTTGGGTGCCGTTGCACACGATCCTCATATTAGCACTCGCCAAATAAGTCGTGGATCAGGAATTTCTCAAACGACTGTCTGTAAGATATTACATCGGCATAAAAACAATCCTTATCATGTTTCAATGCATCAAGAACTTTCTAGTGAGGATTTTCGCAACCGGGTTTCCTTTTGTCAATTCAATCCCTTTTAGCACTTCAGCAAATTGAACGAGACCTCCTTTTCTTCGCCAAGGTGTTATTCTCTGATGAGTCGACTTTCACCAATCACGGTACGGTCAATCGACATAATATGCATTACTGGGATACCGAAAACCCTTTTTGGTTCCGACAAGTTGAACGCCAGCACCCTTGGAATGTTAATGTTTGGGCGAGAATTATTGGCGATAAATCAATAGGTCCATATAAGGCAACTTGAATAGCGAAAAGCATGCAAACTTCTTGCGCGACCATCTTCCAGTATTACTAGAAGAACTGCCATTGGAGTTACGACAAACAATGTGGTTTCAACATGATGGTTGTCCAGCCCATTATTCCCAAGTATCCCGGAACGTATTAAACAATATTTACCATCAACGATGGTTCGGACGAGGGGGTCCGATGCAATGGGATGCAAGATCACCTGATCTTACGTCACTTGATTTCTTCTTGTGGGGCTACTTAAAAAGTGAGGTTTACAGAAAAAAGCCAACAACAACATGTGATGACATGAAAAGATAAATAACTGAAGCTTGCCGGAAGATTACGCCAGAAATACTTCTCAGTTCTCTTGGTTCATTTAGAGCGCGGATAGATAAGTGTATTGAAGGGAAATAAACGTCGAAATGGGAAGATTTCAATGATTCAACAGTAGGAGGCAAGGGGACCCACTCTAATAAATCACCCCGAAGGAAACAAAATACTGCTACGTCCACGTCGTTGTTTCTGGGTAATGCTAAACGCAGTACGTAAAAACTAATGAAAGCCTACGAGCAATACGACTGAGCAATGAAAATCAGGAGTTATCATTTGAAAAATCAAAATTGGCCTTCATTTGACCTTGAAAATAGGTCTCAAAGTCAAACTCGTGGTCACTATCTTATGTCTCCTTCAGAACCTTGTTACTTTTGTCTGAAACATTTTTCGCGATATTTCGTACTTTTCGAGTAATTTCGATGTCTAACGTTTTATGGCGCCCTCTGACGGGAAAAGAACGCATTTTTGAAAAAAGTGTTTCATGTAAAAGAATTATAATTTTTCACGCTGATTACGAATCTGTCAAAAAATAGGGTTTCCCATTAAAAAAATCAAAAGTGACCTTCGTTCGACCTTGAAAATGGGGCTCAAGGTCAAACTCGTGGTCACCATCTTATGTCCCCTTCAGAACCTTGTGACTTTTGTCTGAATCATTTTTCGCGATATCGCGTATTTTTCGAGTAATTTGGATGTCTCAAGTTAAAAAACTCACCCTGTATATAATACTAATTATAATACTGTATAATTTACGTATTGTAATAATAAAGAAAATAAATAAATAAATAAATAAATAAATGTATTTGAAGAGGGTAAAACTAATAAAAATGGAGCCAATAGTACAAGTACATGTAGGGAGGAAGTAAGTTAAATTTTTTTAACGATTTTCGTAATCTGCGTTACGATAGATAAAAACGATTTAAAGCTTTAGGCACTCGCTTCACTGTCAGTTTAATCAGTTAATCAATTTATTTTTTAGAAGGAAAACCTATATAATTGAACACTTACTTAGCAATAGAGCTTCAGTGGGATTAACCGCACGCTAATTAATTCCTGTTAAATGTTCACGTTAGCAAACTTTATAATCTGTCAATTTGCTTACACTCGTATTGGGTTCATACCGGGAAAAAATAAAATGGGAAATAAATTAAGAAAATTATTGCATCTTGCAAGGGAAGGGATAAGTATGCTCACAAAACTAAATGAAATAGAAAAGAAAAAAATTATTCTGTTTCAGGGTCAAATCTCTGTACTGGATATCCACTATTATTAAAACTTTGCTTAAGTCCACTTAAGTAACGAAATTCAATGAACCGGGCAAAATCTCAGTATGATCATCCTATACTAAGCTGGCTTAAGCTCATCAAAGTCTATTATTGCTGGCCCCTGAGAAACACATAAAAATTTATGTTACTGACGTACTAAAAGAAATTTAGATGAGTGCTCAAATCAATTTAAAATGGTATAAAATACCATTAACCATTAAAGACTATAACCTTTTTATGGGTAAGTATATTATAAGAAAGAAGGCGATTGAGCTAAATATAAGTAAAAAAAATTCAATTAATTCCTAAGCTCCTTAAACTGAGCCCCCAATTCAGTGATGAAAATATGGCAAATAGTATCCTCGCCAATGTGAGGAAATAATCCCTATTCATTATCAAAATCTTTGATAGAACTAGAAATAGGAAATCAGGGAGAACTGATGGAATACCGAAAATCGTACTTCGACATCTCCCACTAGAAGCGGTGGATTTATATACGACTCTATTCATTAATGCAATAAATAATTCGGTGGAACATCACAAAGTAAATACGCTTCCAATCCGGCGAATCTCCGGTCAATTGGCCTTCTTCCAAATATCAGCAAGGCCTACGAAAAAGTGATCAATAGTGAAAAGTGAAAAATAGATCAATGTTGAAACCACATGTCGTCCAAGTCCATATCTTCCAATTTGGGCCAAAAATAATTTTGGCGCCAATCATCTTCCCGGACGATGCCCATTTTTCGCTCAGCGGCTTTGTCAACAAGCAACATTGCTGTTTTTTAAGCGAATAAAATCCACAAGTATTCAGCCAAACATAAACGCATCCACAAAGATTGGATGGTGGAATGGTGTCTCAGGTGTAAAAAGATGTTAACCGACATTCTGTTATCAGAGCTCGTTAATATCGATATATTCGAGCTGTGATTCCAACAAGACAGCGCTACAGCGCTCGATGTTGTGAAGGAGAAATTTGGTGGCTGGGTTATTTCACGGCGAGCATTCACCAATTGGCCACTGCAATCGTGCGATTTGAAACCACTTGATTATTTTGTCTGTGTCTACGTCAAATCCTTAGTCCACGCTAACATGTCAACCACTTTGAACGAGCAAGAGGCCAACATTCGACACATTATTGCCAGAATAACGCTGCACCATTGGACCGAGTCATGAAAAATTTGACCGACCACTTGAAGCACTGCCAGTGAAAACGAGATGGTTATTTGAATGATGTGCTATTCCGCACATAACGGTCGGCATGAACGTATTTTCAAAATAAAGCTAGAGTCAATTTAATGTCTCACACACACGCTGTTGTTTTATTTAAATTTGTTTCCTTATATTTATAACTACTTTTGCAACTTGACTTCGATAAAATTAAACGATAATGCGACAACTCGAAGTTGAAGATCAACTTTCATAAGCCGGAAATCATTCAGCTTATGACGCCTTTGCTTGCGGCCTCTAGGGACACCAAAAGGAATTGACACATTAAGGGTAGTCACTTGACTGTCGAAATGTAATCAGATAACTCTACAAGTATAGTAGTTGCTGCTAAACCAAGGTGCCTTAGCCTTGAAAAAGAGAGTGTTTTATAACAACTAACTCGATGTGAGAGTGAAGGTGATCTGCTACATGGCTCTTATCTGTCCCATGCTCGTATTTGGATGCTCCGTATGGTTCAGCGCGACAGCAATTTTATTGGAAAAGATTCGGATGTTTTCGAGAGCTTGTCTTCGCTTATACAGAACACCAGAGTCTGAGCACATAAAATTCTATACTACTAAGGTTTGTACAATAGGGCGAACCTACTAAGAGTGGACAATTTAGCCATAAAATTGACTCGAAGCCATTTTCCAAGAGCAATGATTTCATTGAACAACCGGATCTCCAGGGCTTACTGTCCCAGTTATATGTATTGTATAATAAATTATAATAAATTAGTATAGGTAGATTAAGTACATCAAGCTTTATTTTTTAGCTAGCTTGTAAGATTTAGGTTTAAGTTTTGTAAGAATAGAAAATAAAAACAAAAAATAGAAAATAAAAGCTTTTTTTCGGAGAAAAGCATAGTTACCATTGAAACAAATTTTATTATTTTTTTTTCGGAATGTATTGTTTACAGTCAAAAAAAAAAAAAAAAATAAATCTCCAACCAAAGGACAGAAAAAAGAGATTAATTAACAATAAGAAAAATTTATTTAACTAACAAGTAAATAACGAGTGAATTTATAAATAATCTAATATATATATGTATAAAGGGTGACCTGTTATTTGACCTATTCCTTAAAAGGAGTTATTCTATGGGTTATTTACAATGTTTTTAGCTATGGCAACCAGGGGTCGAGATTCAGTAGTTTTCGAGCTATTCGAGTTTTACTGTTTTTTTCGTAAAACACCGTCTTCCGATCTAAAGATGTCAATTGTAAAAAAAGTGCATGCATTAGGATATAATTTTTTTGTCCTGATAGCCAGCGAACAAAAGATTACTTTAAAAAAATCATGTCAAAAAATTATTAAGGCTTTAGAAATGAAAGGTTATTAAATTTCAAGACAGCATAATTTTGTTTACATTTTTTTTTTAAATCAAGGACGATTACACTTCGCGTAAAAATTACAGGAATAAATTTCTTAATTCAAAATCTTTCCCAAAAGGTACAAATGTTGACAACTTCTAATAAGTTATTGAAAATAATAATTAAAATAACAGAGCAGGTAGCGGGTGTGCTGGAAGCGTACCTTGTTTGTTTGTGTCAATCCTAAATAAATAATCATAAAAAAGTCTTAAAAATAACAATAAAAAATTTACTTTTCATGCACGAAGACTTTTCCGTACATTAGTGATTGTTACGCGTGTCGACATGTCTTCTTTAATTTTTTCTGCATCTGCTAAAATTTTTTCTCTTAAGTCTTCTTTAGATTAACCTAGGCTTTATAGTATTATTCGTCAAATAATCAATTAGTTACTTTCAACTATCCTTTCAATCCGGATATTTTTGTTGACTAATATCTATCTTTATCAAATGGCAACTTACCAGTTTAAAGAATACGCAGATATCTTGTATTGTTACGGAATTGCTGATGGCAGCACGGAGAGAGTATCAACGACGTTTCTCACATCGCCGTTTACCTGATGTAAGCGTGTTTGGTACGACGTGTCGTCGTATTCGAGAAACGGGATCGGTTCAACGACGCCAAGTTGATGCTGGAAGACCTCCAGTTTATGATACTGTTGAAGAAAAACCAATCCTGGAGTATTTCCGGGCAGATGGCACTTCTTCGACAAGAGTTGTGGCTAGCCGGCTCGGGGTGTCTCAATGGAAGATTTGGTTCACACTTCACTCAGCACGGCAGTATTCATATCACTACACTCATCACTAGAAAAAAAAAATTACCATCCTAATGCCTGTACTTTTTTACAATTGCCGCCTTAAGGTCGGAAGACCGTGTTTTTTCGAAAAAAAAACATTTAAACCCAAATAACATAGTAAATAAGCTATAGAATAACCTCTTTCAAGGAATAGGTCGAATTACAAGTCACCCTGTGTCCCAAGGTGTCCCAGTTTAGCAGTATAATCCTTTAAGGCTCACTCCATTTCGTTAGTCCAGTGAATGTTCTTGAGAAATTGCCCGTCTTCTGCATGTTTGCGCAGTAGCCATTGGAAAAATTCCACTCTTCTTTGTGCATGACCTGGTAGTAAATCTTGTACCGGTGTCAAATTGAAAATTTGTAATATATTACTTTGTAGAAACCTGGTTCTAGGAAGTTCCAACTGCACAGCTAGTCTGTGGACGCTGACTGACGGCTGGGCTTCCAAAGCACTCAAAATCTCATCCTCAAATTCTACCACCACTGCGTCTGAACGTCTTTCTCTTTTCTTTTAGTGCAGTCGACCCAGTATCAACAAGGCGCTAATACGTATCAGCAAATAGGCGGATGCACGGTGTACTACGATTTGGGTATCGTCGTTGGTACTCCAGTCTTGCCAATGAAGCGTTTCCCGTATACATTTCTTTTCGAAATGTCAAACTATCTGTGTACATGTGTTAGATTAGAAGTAATATTGTTTAAAGTGGTTACATCTCCAAATTAGAGGTCACACACTTTGATGGGCTGTAACTTGAAATGGAGTGAAAATAGATCTACCCCTGCCATACAATTTTTTATTCGGCGGAACTTCAAGAATTTACCCTTAAAAGATTATACTGCTAAACTGGGACACCCTGTATATATATTATACTAGTAATAAATAATTAAATAAATAAATATTTTATACAAAAAAATAACAACTAAATAAATAAATTCAACAAATATACGTACATTTACACAATATGTAAACAGACATAAATAAATAAACATATAGATTAATAAATACAACGAGAATATACACAAACCTACGTTATTAAGATAACAACATTAACAACAATTATGTAAATACCATAATTAGCTAATTTTTGGCGTAAGCACATTTATACAATTGCACGTACGCTTTTGATTTCTTTCCGATAACAATTCAACATTCGCTCCTCTATTGAGAAATAGAATGATACCATTCGTTTAATATTTAACACACTTGCACACTTGCACATTCGAAATGGGCTGTTCGGAACATAGCAAGGTTATTTTTCTTTTGGTAAAAAACGACAGCTTACATTTTGTCACTGTTCAGTCTTATTTTCCAGTAATTGTAATAGTTTTTTATTACTACAATCGCATTTTAAAGATAAGCCTTAGTAGTAAGAGAAAATTTGTTTGATCAGAGTATTGCAGTATCATCTAAACCGTCCGGTACTTCTGACTGGAAAAAGATTAGACTTGAAACTCTACCATTGATTAGCACGTTAAAATAACGACCTGACAGAAAACTTTACACAACTATACAAAAATATGGAGGAAAGTTGTACACAATCATTTTGTATAAGAGACCATCATGTTAGACAGAATCAAATGCTTTCTAGATATCCAAATGCATCATATCTTCCTTGTTGGTGGTTTTTTTTAAACTAAATTACAAATTCGTAGAACCTGGTGAGATATACTGTTTCGAGATCTTAAACCTAATTGTACGTCAATATATATGCTGCATTCGGAACTACAATATATTTGCAACTCTTTTGTTTCAGAATTAATTTACATATTTTACTTATACTGCTAAGCAAACTCTCGGGACTCTCAGGTGGTCTTACAGCTATAAGAATAGGTTTCACCTCGGATAATTTCTAACCATAGGGGAAGTATTTCATTCCCAGACATGCACTTAAAATGACTGTTAAAAATTTCACTCCAGCTTAAGGCAAATGCTTGAAATACAATTGTTTTTATAAGACTGAAGACTTGTTTACCTTTAAATTATGGATATGTAATTTTATGACGTTACCCTTGCTTAGTAACCCTTGCCAGCATGTTGAAATTCTTCATTCATTCACAAACATGTACATTTATTGCTGGATCGCCTAAGCTTGCTGATACACAGTGTTTTCTTAAAAATATAATCGTAAGGGCGTTTGTTTTTTCGTCACCTGTATAATAGAAATTAGATCTGTTTTGAAGTTCAGGTAGTTGTTTGTCTTTATATTTAATTACTCTAACTACATTCCAGAATATTTTAGGGTTTTTATCTAAAGAATCTAGTTTCTTACTCTATTTCCTGTTGTGTTGCTGAACTACCATAAATGTTTTGAGATCAACTGGTTTACGTGAGGCAGATTATTTCGATATAACGGCTGTCGATATTTGTGCCAATTTTTTTTTTGAATATTTCTCAGCTTAAATAATTCTGCAATATGACGGGGAAGCTTTTTGTAAAATTTAGCTTTTGGTATAGAGTCATCTACATGTGGCTTAAAGGATTAGATCATTGAAGTGAGTGACTACACCGTTTACTTCTTCTCTAGTAGATATATTTTCACTATTCGCAGAACTTTCTCAAAATCTTCTGATAAAAATTACACGATAGCGTTTCAAGTTTTCATTTTTTAAGTCTTGGAAGTTCTGCACATTTACCTTACCTGAACAAAGAAGTGTGCACATGAATGTATTTAGGTCTGAGCATAGCTTGTTCAACGATATTGGATGTGATATAAAACCAGAAGAATTTGATACAAAAATATCGAGGACAGACGGACGGCCATGCTAACTAGCTGTAACATATTTAGGATATAGAGGAAACAAAATTGTTTAGATCATCTTATTACAGATAATTGCCATTTATTGTATACAGAAAAGTTTCTGAAAACGTTTTTAAATATGCATATGTTTATTTTCAACCGACATGCTAACCTCAGCGAAATAGATACAGTAAATTCTAATTGTTTGATGATTTTCTAGCTCAACTTCATTGCCTATTGTACATTTTCTACTAAATGTGTTCGGATAATTGGTAAGAGCGAATGTGGATGTTCTTCGTATAGGTATTGCAATACCTCCACCCCTTCTATCGTTCCTATATATTCGATAGCACTTAAATTCTAAGGTGGGAAAATTATCTTCATACTTAAATCAAGTTTCAGTGACCAGAGCAATATCAATATTATTATTGTTTGAAAGGTTTAAGAATTAAACGTTTTTGCTACGTATACTCATACTTCTACGATAGTATTCTATGTTGTTATTTTAATGTTACTATCTACCGTATTATCTACAAGTAAAAGAAAAAAACTTAGTAGCTAAATATGTGAGAGCTTTAAATTGTTGTACTTTTATTCTAAATACTGATAACATAGTTAACATTTCCAGAGCTAATGGATTAAGCTCTTCAAAAATGTTGAGTTTGAGCCGTTGAGGCCTTCAAAGGCTGCGGAGTTGCGTATGCAATGTTGTTATTCTGCATAGCCGTTTTCGCATGATGACGTTATTGGAGCGAGGTAAAATCCGTTCTCTTTCGTTTTATGTTCACTTTTATTCTCAAGTATTTGGAATACTCTCTGCTTACGATAAAGGGCGATTCGTCGTAAGTTTTGATTTATAGTGTAAAATAAAATACATAAATATGGAAGTGAACTCAAAATTTTAATTATCAATTAAAAGAACAATTCATGGCATCTACTCTTTAAAATTAATATTGGCTATGACTACGTCTGAGGTGGTCTATTCGGGAGGTCCATTTTGGGCGACTTGTTCGAGCATAACGACTGGTATCTCGCTGATAACACGAGTAATGTTGACTTCCAAAGCGTCAATCGTAACTGGCTTATTCCTGAAGACCTGCAACTTTACATATCTTCAGAGAAAATAGGCTAAAGGTGTGATATCGCATGATCCAGGCGGTCAATTTACGTAGCAAAACGTGAAATTAAGTGCTCACCAAAATGATTTCCCAACAAGTCTATTGTTTAACGCGCTCTATGGCTCGTAGCAGCGTCTTGTTGAAATCATAGCTTACCGATACCATGTGCTGGAATTTCAGGAAGCACATAGTCCGTTAACATGGCGCGATAACGGTTACCATTGACGGTAACATTGTGATTTGCCTCATTTTGAAAGAAATATGGATCAATGAATCCACCATTTCATAAACCACACCATACCGTTGTTTAAAATGGATGTAATGGTAGCACTTGGTACTCCTCGGGTTGCTCATCAGCAATGGCAATTTTGGTTATTAACGTATCCATTGAGTCAGAAATGAGCTTCATCACTGAACAAAATTTCACGATAAAACACTGGATTTTCATTGAGTTTTCCAGAGCCCATTCACTGACAATATGATGCAAATTTAAGTCGCACAAGTTGAATTTTGTACGCTTTTGGGCCGAAAACCTCACGTAAAATAGGCCAGGTTGTCCAATACTCCAAGCCAAGCTGCTGAGAACGACGACGACAGCTACAGCTGTTATAGTCTTTTATAATAGGAGTCACGCGTGGTCTGTCAAAAAAAGTCTATTGAAAATCAAACCCCACAATGAATTAGCCTCTATTACTGCATTTTGAACTCCAAACGAATTATGTGAGTGTTGGTGAATGGGAAGAGAACCACCAGTTAGAGTTTTTCTTAGATTCTGGTAATACAGAAATATTATTTAGGTAAATTAAACAATCCCAAACATACAGAATATTATAAAATCTATGGGTTTTTCTGCAAATTTGTTAATGGTTATTGGGTGACAGTAGTTCAAGTGGTTTCCCAATCGGAGAGCTCGGGGTTCAATACGGAACGTGCTCCAAAGGCTTTCATTTTTCTAGGCAACTAGAATCAAGTGCAATGAAAGGTTGCCTTAAATACAACAACAAGTCAATTTGCACTAATAATTTAGTCTCCCAATTAAATGTAAGATGCCACCCACGAAAGAAATAACCACTGAGCCCAAACATCTTTCTCTCTCTATCTATCCAATTTTCCAAAGAAACTTAACACGTGCTCCGACATTTTAAGAGAAGTAATACCCTCTTGAATTATTTAAAAAGAAAGACTCAAATTAGATATTAACTTTACTTGAACGCAGTTGCAAAGACTGGTTGTTCCTGTAGAAATAAGAAATATATATAAAATATTTTTGTTATCTTCGTTAACTCCGATAAATATCTTGTATTAAGTTAAAGTGTATATAGGTTCAGTTGTTAGTGTACATATAGTAGTTTACAAGTAGCTTGTAAAAGGCTGGTAAAATTAAGTAAGATGAGTAGTTGACTAGAAATCAACAACAAGCCAACTTCTACTAATAATTTGGGCTCCAATTAAATGTTGGGTGCAACCCACGGAGCGAAATATAACCACTGATCCCAAACATTTTTTTTTTCTTTCTCTCTATACAATTTTCCAAAAAACTGAACACGTGCTGCGGCATTTTAAGAGTAGTAATACCCTCTTGAGTGTTAAATTCTTTAAAAAAAAAATAAATAAAAATAAAAATATGGGTGCCGAAAAGACACAACTAACATACTATGTATAAAAATGAATACAGAATTCGTAAGACACTATGTGTAATAACTCTAAATTTAAAATTTACAAAATTTTGCAAATGTGTTTTGTTAATTTTATCTCTTCCTTTAGGATTATGATCATGTAATATTTCTTGACATTATCTTGATTTTCTTTTGTAGACAACTTCAGAACGAAATCATCATTTCAAATCACCTAACTTGGAATCTAATTATAACATCCGTGGAAAATACATTCCGAGGTACGTTTTTTTTTTTTTTTTTTCTTATACAAATTACTTCAACATGTAATATTTACTATTTTATGCTTATAATAATAAGCCTACACAAAGACAAAATAAAACATAATTAGAGCTATAATTGTCTTTTGTTTGTCAGCTCTTTCACAGAATTTATACAAAAGTTTCAATAGTTTAAGACAAAAATTAAAAATAATTCAAAACTAGATTAGAATATTACATTTAAGTTTACTTTTACAAAAAAATAAATAAAAATAATAATCAATTCGAAACTCAATCGGTCATTCCTCGGTGTAATTCGGTGTAAAATTATTTCTGTCCTTTAGAGGCCTTTTTGGTATTTTTGAAAAAATAAACAGCTAGGTATATTGAAACTTGTTGCAGTACTTACTTACATAGGTAGCTGGCTGCCCTTTTATTTGTAACCTCCGGGTTAAATTCGAAGATTCATTTGCTGTACATGTCCTAGCCATCTCAGGCGACTGATGCGCAGTTTCCTGTCTAGGTCGATGTAAAGCTCGTCAGCGCAAACGGGACCGAATATATTTCGAACGATTTTTCTTTCGAAGCGACTGAGGATATCTTCATTTGCTTTCGATAGGTTCCGTGGTTCTGGACTGGGATGATCAAGGTCTTATATAGAGTTAGTTTTTCGGGATAGGGCCTTACTACTCAATTGCCTTCTTAGCCGAAAGAAAATGAAATTGGCTTCATTGTTTTATTTCTGCTGAGGTGTTGTTGGCAGAGTTCATAGCAGATCCAAGGTAGACAGGTCCTTTAATACCTTGAAATTATGACTGTTAATTGCGAGGGTTTGTACGATTGGTCGTTTATGTGTGTCCCTTCTTGTTGAGAGCATATATTTGGTTTTGCAGGTTCCGTTTCGATACTAACGAACGCACCAGTGACAGCCCGCTGAGTTCTCTGCAAAAAAAGAAATAGAGGAATATAATTTTGATCTAGAATATATTAAGGAAAAAGACAACTTGCGATGGATTATCAAGAATGGAAATTCATTACAGAGAAAGTGAAACGAATTCCCATGGTCAAGCAACAATTGAGAACAGCAGGAGTGTGGAAAATCCAGACGGACAATCTTAAGTTACGACTTTTCACAGCGAAAATGAAGACAGCAATGATTACATTTCAATCAACGATACTTCTGCTAACACTACAAAACTACAAAACTAAGGAATTTGCAAGAAGATCAGTTCTGGAATTGAGACATTTAATATAATTTAATAAAACAGGTTCCTCATAAAGATATGTCTGATATATTTTTGAACCATGATCATTTATTTTTTAAAATTTTAGGCCATATGGAGCTTACTAATAATTTTAGCAAAACATTATTAAAAGCAAATAGGCTTAAAAAAATATTGAACTTGCCAATATAACGTCTATCCAGGATAAGCAATTTCAGCCCATTAGTTTGGCAGCACCGCGAAATGACATATCTTTTTACCTATTTGGTTTTGTTTTGTGATTTGTAAATTTTTCTGTTGCTATATACATAAAAAAATGAGGAAAAATAAAGAAAAGTTCGGGTAAATTTTAGTGGAATGTGTTCATTTCTGCTTAATGCTAGGAAATTATTTGTTTCAGTTGCTGTCTCTATTGCTGGCGAGTTCAACAAAGTTTTAGCAACATTTTGCATGAAATTCAGCCAATGCTTTCACTACTAACATTCCGATGAATTTAAATTGAAGGAACACCATAAATGTGTTTATTTTGTGCACACAATTGCTTCTTTTAATGAGCAAGATTTCAAGTTATATGTGAATGCAGCGTCAAACCATTGAGTACATCATATGTATGTTTTCTTTCTTTTTTTTTTTTTTAAAACTACTTTTTACTTGTTTTTGTGTATTTTTTCAGCTAGGTATTTAGAATATATGTCTTCACAATCACCGTGTTCTCATGGCGAAAGAATCGGAATTGATCTCAGGACAACAGTGTACATGTATGTATGTCTGTTACATAAGTAACACCGTCAATTTTAGGCAGCTTGACAACTTGTTCGAGGTTTGCAGATCATAAGCATGGATTGCTATACAGTTGCAAATCTCAACGTTAGTACTTTTGCCTTTCCAACTACGATTTGTATTTCGTTGGCTAACCAGATAGTTTAAATACTAGCACAAATTCCACTGCTACCTCCAATGAGAATTCCACATTAGAGGCATTACCAGGTGCAGTCGTTAAATGACGGAAATTATTGTTCAATCATTTGTAAGAACTAAACTTTATTTAATTTTTATTTTCACACACATTTGTATGTACACATGTATCCTATAATAAACCAATTTTGATTTTATTTACATTTTATTTTATTTTGTTTCCTTGTTCTAAGGATTATTTTTTTGGCTTTAACATTTTCCTCCAGTCTTTTCTTCATTTGGTCGAACAAATTGACTTTCCTCATCTTTAATTTGGTCACCATATAACTGTCTTTTCTCATCTTCCTCATAGTTGTAGTTTTTATTGAGATCGATTTTCTAGCTTCAGTCGAAAAATCAAAATTATTTAGTGGCGACATTGGAGATGTTAGACCATGAGAGTCTAGTGAAGTGGTAGTGCGGCTTGCCGAAGTGATATCTTCCACGGAAGACGATGGAATTTGCAATAGTAGAGGAGAAGGTGGACCACACCCAAGCTGAATGGTATGGGTATATGATATGATTGGTTTATCCCCAAAAGTTTCCTCTATTTCCTCCATGTTAGGTATCACACTTGGAGTGGCAACCGTCCGTTTGGAATTGTCCTTTGCTGCTTTGAAGGCAACAAGAAGGGTTCCTTCCTTCCTTCCTTCCCCTCTATTTCAAGGGCTATGGTGCTGGAGACCTAAAATACAAAATAATACAGATTAAGAATTAATTGTTATGTACATGTATTTTACCGTAAGACCTTGAAACACCATGTATTGGTGAACACTTACGTATGCAAATTTCTTTTTTCTGGCATGTTGGCACTCATCCTTCCGGGCATTATAGCACTTCAGCAATCACAACGTTTGTCCATGGTCCAATGGTCCATGTATTACATTTGCTTATAAGATGAATTAATTTATATCTTAATAAACTTGTATTCTGTCTTTTACTTACGTTTTCTCTTCAGAAGACATCCTTCCTTAATTTGAAAACATTTCTTATGACTGAGGGCTCTAAGTAGTGTCACTTTTGATATATTCGATATCATTTTTCAATAACAATCGGGAAAAAATGGTTTGGTAGTACGGCTAAGGAAATAAGGCTGGATAGTTATTTAAATTTCGTGATTCTATATAGGCTCAGTTAGACGGGGAAGAGACTGAGGTAGTATAAAGATACAGATACCTAGGTGTCCTATTATCGTCCTCCTTAAATTTCAAATCACACTTTAAGAAAAAATTAGCTGTTGCGTAAAGAGCTATCTGTTCGATTTGGGAACATTGCTTCAAAAATAAATATGTATCGAAAAGTGCAAAAAAAACTTTGTTCCACTCAACCGCAGCGTCGATAGTGCTTTACGGTGCTCAGGTATGGGGTTACAAAGGGTACGATGCTATGGAAATATGTCTTTGCTACTTTTTGAAGAAGATTTTCCGATTACTAAAAAATACCCCGAACTATATGCTACATCTTGAAACGGGAACTCCTCCTTTGCTCTTGTACATGCAAAAAATGCACTTCAAATATATCCTAAAAATACTAGAAATGAATGAATGCAGAATACCAAACGTAGTTTTAAGAAGCATAATTTGAACAAACGGAGGCATTTGCGAAGAATGGAAGAAAACAGTTTCTGAATGCGGATTCAATCTGTCTATTCAAGTGAACGACCATCCTCATCTTTTAAGAGAAAAATTTAACTTGGTTTTGGAGAATTTTGGCAGACATACATATGACCAATATGTCGAAGAAGCTGAATCGTCACTGTTTAGGAACTATTACAGCAAACTAAACTATTTTCTAAATGAATAAAACATACTTCCTAGATAGTCACGCAATTGACAAAATAAGTACTATTTTCAAACTGAGAGGGGAACTCGTTCGACTAAACTTTATACTCCATAGACCAGATTTACCAATACTTTGTGACCTCTGCAACATGAAGAAGAGAGAACACATCTTACAGTTTCTTGGTGTTTGTCCGATTTTAAAAGAATTTCGACTATCAATGTTCGGAAAATATGATTTAGACGAAGATGAAGTAATGAGCATTTAAATGGAGAAAAAGGATGAAAAGTCTTATATGATTACTTAGTAGCAGCACTTTGTTACAGAAAGCATATCATAGATGGAGATTTCTAATGTAAAACTTAAGTATGTATTTTGTCAACCTGGTAGACGGTCACAGGCCAAACCATTAAAGACTTAGGTTAATCGTTACATTGTAAAACATTTATTGAAAATAAAAGTCAACTAACTAACTAACTATAGGCTTAGTTGTTTGGGTAATTTATATGGAAAATATTTGTTAACCCTATACAGATTAACAAAATAACACGCCAAATAATAGAAAAGTTGTAAACATTTGAACCTTCGTGGAATTATCGAAATATACAATATAACGAAATTAAGGACATTACACTCCAAATCTTAAAGGCAAGATCCAAAAGTTTATTTACAATTAGAAAGTTTGCAACAAAGCCAAGTACGAATAACTTGCCAATAAAATTCCACTCAATATTACTTAAACTCCGATTAAACCTAATTTGGTAATACATGACGCCATCTGGTAAGCTAATATCAATCTAATGTTCGTCACAATGATGGAAAAACTCTATTTGGCTATAAAACATCGGACATGGATGGACTTACTAAAAACCTTAAAGTGTGAATTTGCTTCATTAGGTATTTCAAAAAAATCCAATCAAAGAATATGTAATAAAAATGGCGTAGAGTTCCGTATTACTATATTACACCTAACTGTTACGAAAGCTACAAAGAACCAAGAAAAAGTTACTGCTTCGTGTTTATTTGATTTGGTTTTTTCACTGCTTGAAGAGGTTTGTTTCAATTGACAAAAATTGTGGAGAAGGAAAACGAACAAGTATTCAGCCATAAGAATAAAAGGGAGAAAAAAGACGACTACATCAGAAAGCAGACCAGATGATTGAAAGTCAACGAAGAAAATATTTGCCGTTTCCTGTGACGTAGCATTTCTCTAATCACAAACGTTTGTACAAGGGCAAAGGATTGACCTGCAGAACTTAGAAAACGGACAAGGATATGTGACAATTGCAGGCGAGCGACATCAGTTAGTAACAGGATATATTAAGTTGCTTCATTGTGTAAACTTATCTTTATGGGCTGAAAACTTGGACGCTATAAAACATAACGTTAAAAAAATAAACTAAAAAAACGAATATTTAACCCTGATACATATCCTTAAAGTTCTAGCTCAGGAAATAAGAGTCTTTTGTTGAAAAAGGCTTAAAAAACTTGAAAGGTATTACGAATTATGGCGATGAACAAGTTATAGAGAAAAGTTTGGAAACAAACTAGAAGAACAACCGAAATTTAGTTGACGGGTTAAATGACCATTTCGACGAAGTTATAGACAACGTTAGAAGACATATTAACAAGACATACATGAAGAAATTGTAAAAGAAATAGAAAAATAAAGGAAAACTTAATAGTAAGCCAAAAAAAGATTTTTTGCTACCAAAAAAAATTAAATAAATTGAATATTACAATCGGAAAACAAATAAATATAAACAGATCCGTTATAGTATATGATAATGAAATATTATTGTATTAATAATAATCTATTCAAATAAACAATTTCATAGAATAATACTTGAACCTGTTCCAAATAATAATAATCTTGAAGTAATTACATCTTATAATGCTTTTATAACGAATGAAGAATACGTTTGTAATCTAAACTGAACCAATAACGTAAAAGAGATAAAACTTATTGTATACAATTGTTTTTAAAGCAAAGATATTTAACCAGAAAACATCATGTAACCTTAAGAAAAATTCGGAACTTGTAATTCAGTAACTAAGCAAAAACATTGTTATAGCCAAAAATACGATATTTCAGAATATAATAACATTCGAAAATTGTGAAATTGAAATAAACAATATTTAGTATGAGAATTTTAAAATATTCGATAGTTTTGTAATACCAAATATAAATAATTTATTAATTAATAATATTGTTATAAATATTTTCAAAGAAGAATTACAAACAAAGAGCGTTGAAAATAGAAAATCAATAGGATTAAAAACCAAGGATAAAATGCATGAATACATAAACGCAGGAATAACATTCTTCATCATAATCATACCTGTAACAATTATTATCTACTTTTTAAGGAAAAATAATAGAAATCCGACATACAGGTGTCCTATTATCGTCCTCCTTAAATTTCAAATCACACTTTAAGAAAAAATTAGCTGTTGCGTAAAGAGCTATCTGTTCGATTTGGGAACATTGCTTCAAAAATAAATATGTATCGAAAAGTGCAAAAAAAACTTTGTTCCACTCAACCGCAGCGTCGATAGTGCTTTACGGTGCTCAGGTATGGGGTTACAAAGGGTACGATGCTATGGAAATATGTCTTTGCTACTTTTTGAAGAAGATTTTCCGATTACTAAAAAATACCCCGAACTATATGCTACATCTTGAAACGGGAACTCCTCCTTTGCTCTTGTACATGCAAAAAATGCACTTCAAATATATCCTAAAAATACTAGAAATGAATGAATGCAGAATACCAAACGTAGTTTTAAGAAGCATAATTTGAACAAACGGAGGCATTTGCGAAGAATGGAAGAAAACAGTTTCTGAATGCGGATTCAATCTGTCTATTCAAGTGAACGACCATCCTCATCTTTTAAGAGAAAAATTTAACTTGGTTTTGGAGAATTTTGGCAGACATACATATGACCAATATGTCGAAGAAGCTGAATCGTCACTGTTTAGGAACTATTACAGCAAACTAAACTATTTTCTAAATGAATAAAACATACTTCCTAGATAGTCACGCAATTGACAAAATAAGTACTATTTTCAAACTGAGAGGGGAACTCGTTCGACTAAACTTTATACTCCATAGACCAGATTTACCAATACTTTGTGACCTCTGCAACATGAAGAAGAGAGAACACATCTTACAGTTTCTTGGTGTTTGTCCGATTTTAAAAGAATTTCGACTATCAATGTTCGGAAAATATGATTTAGACGAAGATGAAGTAATGAGCATTTAAATGGAGAAAAAGGATGAAAAGTCTTATATGATTACTTAGTAGCAGCACTTTGTTACAGAAAGCATATCATAGATGGAGATTTCTAATGTAAAACTTAAGTATGTATTTTGTCAACCTGGTAGACGGTCACAGGCCAAACCATTAAAGACTTAGGTTAATCGTTACATTGTAAAACATTTATTGAAAATAAAAGTCAACTAACTAACTAACTATAGGCTTAGTTGTTTGGGTAATTTATATGGAAAATATTTGTTAACCCTATACAGATTAACAAAATAACACGCCAAATAATAGAAAAGTTGTAAACATTTGAACCTTCGTGGAATTATCGAAATATACAATATAACGAAATTAAGGACATTACACTCCAAATCTTAAAGGCAAGATCCAAAAGTTTATTTACAATTAGAAAGTTTGCAACAAAGCCAAGTACGAATAACTTGCCAATAAAATTCCACTCAATATTACTTAAACTCCGATTAAACCTAATTTGGTAATACATGACGCCATCTGGTAAGCTAATATCAATCTAATGTTCGTCACAATGATGGAAAAACTCTATTTGGCTATAAAACATCGGACATGGATGGACTTACTAAAAACCTTAAAGTGTGAATTTGCTTCATTAGGTATTTCAAAAAAATCCAATCAAAGAATATGTAATAAAAATGGCGTAGAGTTCCGTATTACTATATTACACCTAACTGTTACGAAAGCTACAAAGAACCAAGAAAAAGTTACTGCTTCGTGTTTATTTGATTTGGTTTTTTCACTGCTTGAAGAGGTTTGTTTCAATTGACAAAAATTGTGGAGAAGGAAAACGAACAAGTATTCAGCCATAAGAATAAAAGGGAGAAAAAAGACGACTACATCAGAAAGCAGACCAGATGATTGAAAGTCAACGAAGAAAATATTTGCCGTTTCCTGTGACGTAGCATTTCTCTAATCACAAACGTTTGTACAAGGGCAAAGGATTGACCTGCAGAACTTAGAAAACGGACAAGGATATGTGACAATTGCAGGCGAGCGACATCAGTTAGTAACAGGATATATTAAGTTGCTTCATTGTGTAAACTTATCTTTATGGGCTGAAAACTTGGACGCTATAAAACATAACGTTAAAAAAATAAACTAAAAAAACGAATATTTAACCCTGATACATATCCTTAAAGTTCTAGCTCAGGAAATAAGAGTCTTTTGTTGAAAAAGGCTTAAAAAACTTGAAAGGTATTACGAATTATGGCGATGAACAAGTTATAGAGAAAAGTTTGGAAACAAACTAGAAGAACAACCGAAATTTAGTTGACGGGTTAAATGACCATTTCGACGAAGTTATAGACAACGTTAGAAGACATATTAACAAGACATACATGAAGAAATTGTAAAAGAAATAGAAAAATAAAGGAAAACTTAATAGTAAGCCAAAAAAAGATTTTTTGCTACCAAAAAAAATTAAATAAATTGAATATTACAATCGGAAAACAAATAAATATAAACAGATCCGTTATAGTATATGATAATGAAATATTATTGTATTAATAATAATCTATTCAAATAAACAATTTCATAGAATAATACTTGAACCTGTTCCAAATAATAATAATCTTGAAGTAATTACATCTTATAATGCTTTTATAACGAATGAAGAATACGTTTGTAATCTAAACTGAACCAATAACGTAAAAGAGATAAAACTTATTGTATACAATTGTTTTTAAAGCAAAGATATTTAACCAGAAAACATCATGTAACCTTAAGAAAAATTCGGAACTTGTAATTCAGTAACTAAGCAAAAACATTGTTATAGCCAAAAATACGATATTTCAGAATATAATAACATTCGAAAATTGTGAAATTGAAATAAACAATATTTAGTATGAGAATTTTAAAATATTCGATAGTTTTGTAATACCAAATATAAATAATTTATTAATTAATAATATTGTTATAAATATTTTCAAAGAAGAATTACAAACAAAGAGCGTTGAAAATAGAAAATCAATAGGATTAAAAACCAAGGATAAAATGCATGAATACATAAACGCAGGAATAACATTCTTCATCATAATCATACCTGTAACAATTATTATCTACTTTTTAAGGAAAAATAATAGAAATCCGACATACATATGTTATGTACACCACGGGGTGGCATGCATAGACTCCTCAAACAGAGGATCGCGGGTTCGAATCCCGTGCGAGGGAATTCTTTGAAAAAGTCTTTTCATAGAATTTGTATGTAGTTATATGAAAATCCCGTCGGCGTCAAGTCTGACATGAAGGCATAATGTTGATGTTAGAGTGGTTGCTGGCTGTGCTAAATGTAACGCACTAACAACTAGCACGTATATACTAAGAACCACTGGTTGAGGATGCACTGGCTCCAGTTTGACAACCACCTCTGGAAAAATACCGAAACCTACAATAATACACCTGGGTTTCAAACTACTACACCACCCGCCCGCGCCATGGAGAAAAGCCAGTAAAAGGGTATTCATGTCCCCTTGGTGCGCCCGCGGGATTATAAAAATAAAAAATAAATTAAAAAAATAAAAGTAAAAATCCTGTATATTAATTCTTCGGTGAAGAATCCTAATGGGAAAGGTGTTACGTTACAGGCGCAACTTCGATTCATACAACCACAGCAATACGCTTTTTAAATAAATGCCTTTTATTGCAACACGCGCAATCCATTTTTTACAAACGTTGGCTTATTTGTTGTACAAACAAGCTGCTTTTCATCACCACGGGAACAAGTTGATGTTAACGTTGAAATTCTAAACTTATAAGTATCTGTGGAAAGATTCACGTAGAAAAAATATTTTTCAGTTCAGGTTAGTGTGCAAAACAACTCAGGTTAAATAAATAAAGATTATCAAACAGAAATTTTGTGTTTTTTTAAGCTAACCGGTCGGCAAAAGACATAACTTATGGTCTTAAGGAAGTAACTTGATAATGCTTTCCCTTGTATCATATTAAACATTTTTCGACATCAAAGGCTGTTGGCAAAGGGCTGGAGACGTTCAGACGTTCATTATTTTGAATCAAAAAAATATGTTTTTTCTTTTTGATTCGCCGAAATGCATGCAATTTATTTATATTCATAAGACTGATTACAATATTCGATCTTACTGCTATTTATACTAACTAGGATGCGGTTGTTATCGTATTGTTATGTTGAAGTATGTTTTCCGTATTGCAAGATAATGAAGCATGCTATCGTTGTTTACGTGTTTTTGAATTACAAGTAACTGTTTTTGCTTGTTGAAACATGTTGCCGTTGTTTACGTTTGTAGTGAGAGATAACGAACAAGTTGTCGTTGTTTACGTTTGTAGTGAGAGATAACGAAGAGATAGGCAGGTAGAGAACCAACGTTATTAACTCCCCTCCTTCTTAAAATGAAGCGTCCTCGCTTTAGATTAACTTTCTTTTTTGTCGGAGTCTTAAAAGTTCTGTTTCGTATATTTCGTTGATTCTTTGCCTTCTCGCTATAGCCCATTTTACTTTGTAGCATTCACAGAATTTGGATGCGCCATGGATGAGTAATGCCATTATGCATAGCTCCAGGATAAGATAAATTAAGTATTGTATGGGATGTTCTTCGACTGGTATCAGGAAAGTTGATATTTTTTGGATGTTGCTGAATTTGTAATCGGCATATGATTCGATTATGCGCAGGACGTCTAGTTTTTCGTCATTTTTGAATTCTTGTTGATGGTTGACATATTGTTTCCTATTAACAGTTGTGGAGTAGTTGAACTGTATTACTTTAGGTCCGTCTATTTTTACTTTTTTCTATATATGCTCGTAGTCTGTGATAATATTCTCGCTTTCGAGTATTTGGAGTGGTGTATTGTTCTCATGTATAACTTCGCATTTGGCTGCCTTATTATAATCTAATATCTAATATATTAATAGTACAATTGTCTGGATTCTTAATTTTACATATACATATAGTTTTTTTTTATTTATTATTTATATTTTTTATATATTTATATATTTTTACATTTTTCAATACGAGTAAGTATATTGTTGCATTTTGATATCTTAGGATCTAACAAAAGTTTCCCTCGCTTAAGTGCTATATGTAGATTGAATAAATTACATTTCAATTTTAATATTGGATATTTATAGAAAGTTATGATTGCATGATTAAAATAACAGATGTGTATATCGGCATATTCTAAAATATTTATAATAGATAAGTCTAATGCTTCATTAGATGTTATTTGTTGAATATCTTTTAAATTTAAAGTACCTGAATAAAAATTTCCATTTTTAGCAAAATTTATTGTATTGGCAGTAGAGGTTAGTTCGTTGTATACTTTTGTTAGAACTAGGTCGTTCTAACCTAGTTTTGTTAGAACTAGGTCGTCAACCATATGGCTTTATGGTTGAGAGTTTCTAGTATTTTCTGAGATTGTGAATTTATTATCTTTTGTTTATTGTTGTTTTCTATTATCATACATATTTAATTTTGTCTTGATTTCAATTAAGTCATCGTGATCGAGTGTTATAAACTAAAGAGCTAATTTTAGAGAGTTAAGCGATCGTCTAATTTTAATGATGTTTGGGAGGAATTGTGGTTTAAGCATTACTATTTTGTTTATTAATATTTGAATCTTTATATGCGAATTTCGCTATATTTTCATAAGGTGCTAGAATTTTGGAAAGTTTTTCTATATGGTATAGAAATGTAGTGTCCTGGAAAACGTATACAGGATCTGTTTCTATCATTACGTATTTTCTGTTTCTTAGATCGGTTAGATTGTCACAGAAGGCGGTAGAGATAAAAAATAAAATTATCGTTCTTTGCATGCTTGCACTCGTATATTATCCTTGTGTATTCTTGTACCGTGGTTAGTAAGTATAGTATTACCCCTATCTTCGTTTACAATGTGTTTGGAGTATTTCGGCAGTTTTTGTTTGGACGGTGTGTTTTGGAGTAAACAATGTCTCCTTTTTTGTATGTGATGCACTTGCGTTTTTTATTATGGCATGAAAGTACCTTATTTTGTTTTTTTTTCTAGTTTCTGTTTGATTCTGTTTTTCTTCTGTCACTGAATGGATGGTTTTATTGTATTGTCGTACCGCGTTGAAAATTTCTTCTCCTGGTGAAGAATTATTTTCTTGTGAGGACTAGAGTCCTATAGTGAGTTCGATTAGAGTGCTGTGTGTACGCTTGACTTGACCGTTGGTTACCGAATGGAATGTTGGTATTACTGTATGTACAATTTGTAGTTTTTCATAAACTTGTTTGCTACATATGCTTGTAAATGTTAATTCGTTATCGGTCATTATGAATTTTGGGTTGGGGTAAAAATGTGATAAGATTTCGTACATTCTTTTACTCGGGACTTTGCGTATGTAACAATATTTAGAGTATTTATCAGTTGTGCTAACATATATGTTTCCATTCCTGTGAAATAAATCTAAATGAATATGTTCGCCCACATGATTTGGTATAGATGTGGCACCGATTGGTTGTTTATTAGGTTTGCGTTCGTATTTATTTTTTAGGCAGATTTCACAGTCTTGTGCTTCCTTTTTATACATTTTGCATACAGTTGGCCAAAAATATGTGGGAAGTATTTCTTAAGTGTTATTTTTATAATTCCTATTTGCTCGCTTGTGTGTATGCATTACTATTTCTTTTTGCCTATCTATATTTTCTATGTCTTCTGTAATTTTTTGTGCTAAAACAATTGGTACATTTGGAAACGTTGAAATTAAGTCATTTTCGATGTGGAATAAAGTTTCTTCATCAATTTTTATTGCGTTCGTTACTTTTGGGTTTAGTTTTCGTTTTAATCTGTCTACTAGTTATTCTTTAGTTGAACAGAAAGGTTTTTGTCGTGCATATGAAAAAATGTTTTGTGAAGAAGTTTCTACTGAGTTATTTCTACTATAGTTTATAATTATTTAATTTCTAAATGTATTTAACGATTGTTTTATGCGTTTTAGTTTATTGATTTGTGAACTTAGAGTTGAGTGTTGTGAGTTGCTTGAAGTGTAGTTAATATGTTGACGGGACAGTGCATCAGCAACCACACTTTGTTGTCCTGGTTTATATACTAATTTAGCGCCGTATACCTTGATGAAGTCTTTCCATCGTTTTAATTTTGTGTTCGGGTTTTTGTCAGAAATTGAAAAGATGAGAGACTGATGATCTGTATAAATTGTTAGGTCTGCTATACCGTACAGGGTTCATTCCATGAAGGATCTACCGACGTTCTGAACGATATCCCTCCGATTTGTCTGAAAAGTTGTAGAAATACTCATTGGGGTGGTACAAATCATAAGGCAAAAAAACTTTTGCAGAATTCAATACAGTGTGCGTGTAACGGAACCTTGTTGAATTCTGGAAAAGGTGAACTTTCAAAGATTTGAAATAATTTTAATTTTCAAGGACGAAGGATATTTCAGAATATCCTTTTTACATATATCCTTGAATAACTCAAAAAATGGTATTTTTTTTGTTTTTTTGTATAATATAGATTCATCCTCTATTTCCATTTCAAATTTCAAGTTAGGATCTCTATGGGTTCGGCCAAAATAATATTTTATAGGCGGCTAAATCAAGAAACTAAATATTTATTACGTTACTCCTCTTATCATTTTCACATATAACCCAAGTGCACGTACATAAGTACATAGTTTTTTTTTTCTTTTTTTCTTTTTTTTGCGTCACTGTGCTTGTTTTATTTCTTCAATGACTAGTAACTGCACATTTCCCGTTTTCGAGGAAATGTGCAGTTTTAGAAGTAAGGCTTAATTTATTTGCACTCACTTGATCTGTCGTGAGCTCGGCATTTATTTTTGATTGTATCGTAATAAGAGTTGTGAGTAATACAAATTTATAATGAGTGCTTTTCTGTCTAAAATCCTCTGGATTAACCACCTAATCAACCCAGTGTTCGTGATTTGCGGCAAGTACGACCATGGATGGTTACGAAGCAACCAAAATTGAACACATAGTTGTTAATTTGCTTTACGTGTAGGAAAGAATTGAGTCAGATCCGAAAGTCTGATACAACGCCATCATTGCTAGAGGTTGAAGATCAAATTGAAGTGGATGAAATGTAAATCGATAAAGAGATTGCATTCAATTTGATTAATGAATGCATACAGTGTATTGACTTAAAATATGTGCAGTCAAAATTGAAAGAAACTATATTGAAAATTGCAGAAAAAGTTTTCTCTATTACTATTGATAATGATGAAGGTAATTTCAGAGAGGAAGAAGATTTCGTAGGGAAAATAAAAGAGCGTCGACAAGATTATAGAAGAGTGTCTAGGATCGACAAGCTGTATGATCAGGAAATCTAGAACACTTGAAGAAGATCAAAGCGTTCCATCAACTTATGGGAAAAGCTTAGATGCTTATATCAAGCAATTGGTAAAAGGTTTTTACTGTGAAGACGATATCAGCCGTTTAATGCCAGAAAAAACTACGTATCTACAAAGATAACAAAAATTTATTTTCTCAGGTTCAAAAATAAGACGTTTTGCTTTTTTGTTAGATTGAGAGTTAGAAAAAAACAGGTTCTGGCTAACCTTAGGAAGATATATTATAAGTTCAAAAAATTTCATAATAATGTTAAGATTGGATTTTCCGAATTCGCGTCGCTAAGACCAGAACTGCATTTTGGCTGGGGCATCAGGAACTTATTCCGTGTGTGTTTCCATCGTCCATCAAAATATCAAACTCATGTTTGAGGTAGCAATATATCAAGGCTGATAGAAAACGAAGATAAGCATCTCAATGACAGCAGAGCCTGCTTAGCTTTGGTAATTTGTAACCTTCCTGATATAAATTGTTACTTGGGCAAGTGCCTTAATTGCCCAAACTATTCTAAATTAAGGAGAATCTTTGATACTGCTTTTAGTAATCACTTCATAGAAGACGTAACATACTATCAGTAGACCCACACAGACCGATCAAAATTGGAAATGAGAATTGAAAATTCTGAGGATTTCATTCAGAGCTTTTTGAAACGGTTTGGTGTTTTCATTCGTAATGTTTTTTTAACTGATCAACAAACCAGGTACATAAAAGAAGTCAAAACTCTCTTAACGAAAACGGACATACTTGTTTTATTGGACTTTCCGAAAATTATGGTTTTGTTGTGCAAGATACTGCACTGGATACCACTGGACTAACGAACAGACGACGATTCAACCTTTCGCAATATATTACCGGAACCAGATAGATGATATAAAAAATGAAAGTTTTGTTGTAATCAGTGACTGCTTAAAGCATGACAATATCGCAGTACACTTATTTTAGCGCCGTCTCTTAGAGTTCCTGCACAACAAATGCCAACACTTAAGAAAATTAATTATTTTTCCGATTTCCGATTTTTTTAATTTAGCATTGCATGAACAGGATTTTGGAGTGAATGTTGAATGGAACTTCTTTGCGGCCTCTCATGGTAAGAGCGCATACGATGGACTTGGTGGTACATGGTACATCGGAAGAATATGTATATACTCTTAAAACATAATATTGGGTCTATAACTTTTTCGCGCGGTTTGCTAAGAGATGGCGTAACTTGTATTATACCATTGTTATTATTCCATTGGAACATGCGTTGAAAAGCTACTGTCATTGTACGTCATTTGAGTACATGTCATTCATTTGAAGCGTAAACAACAATTTTTTTTTTCACTCAAATATGACGCACTTTGTGCTTGAAAAAGTGTTTTTGCGGGGAGATCTTCATTACTTTAATATGAAGAAAACTTCTTCCGAAAGTCATCGTATTTTGGTGGAAGTTTATGGTGAACATGCGCTAGCTGAGTTAACGTGCCAAAAGTGGTTTGCACGATTTAAAAGTGGAAATTGGGAAATTGGGTTCCAAATGAACTCAAGCCGAGAGACGTCGAAAGGCGGATTTGCATGTCCGAAATGCTGCTGGAACGCCACAAAAGGAAGTCATTTTTGCATCGGATTGTTACTGGTGATGAAAAACGGATCAACCAGAGCAAAAAATCATATGTGAAGCCCGGCCAATTAGCCAAATCAACGGCAAAGCCGAATATCCACGGCGCAAAGGTAATACTCTGTATTTGGTGGGATCAGATGGGTGTGTTGCATTATGAGCTGCTAACAGCAACAGCAACAATTAATCCGTTTAAAGAGAACAGTAGCCGAAAAACGCCTGGAATATGCGACCAGACACGAGGCAATAATTTTCCATCATGACAACGCTCGGCCCCACGTTGCTATTTCGGTTAAAAACTATTTGGAAAACAGTGGATGGTAAGTCTTACCCCACCCGCCTTATAGTCCAGACCTTGCCCCTTCTGACTACCATTTGTTCCGGTCGATGCATAACGCCCTCACTGAAATACGGTGCACATCAGAGCAGAATATCAAAAATTAGAGTGATTCATTCTTGGCTGCCAAGCCGGCGCAGTTCTTTTGGGATGGGATCCACAAATTGCCAAAAAGATGGGCAATACTTTGAATAATACTATTGTACATGTTTTTCTTAAATAAACGTTCAAATTTTGAAAAAAAAACCGCACGAATTAAATTACATATCCAAAATGATTTTTTTTTTTAGTTTTTAAGGCCCTTGAGTGACTTTTTTTTTAAATGAAAATATTTATTACAGAATATTTAGCCGCCTATAAAACATTATTTTGGCCGAACCCATAGAGATCCCAACTTGAAATTCAAAATGGAAATAGAGGACGAATATCTGTACAAAATACAATTTTTTGAGTTATTCAAGGATATATGTAAAAAGGATATTCTGGAATATCCTTTGTCTTTGAAAATAAAAATTATTCCAAATCTTTGGAAGTTCACCTTTTCCTGAATTCAACAAGGCATATTTTATCATATTCTGATGAGCAGAGCCAAAGTTGTGGTTTTTTTTAAATCTAAAAGAAAGCATACATTTTGATTTTTTATTTAAATCGAAGTTTGCAAACTTTTTTTGCATTATGATTCGTACCACTCCAATGAGTATTTCTACCGCTTTTCAGTCAAATCGGCGGGATGTTGTTCAGAGCTCCCCATATAGCTTCGGCGATTTATGGTGGAATGACCCACAGGTAATTATCCCCGTGTAAAAATGTAGTGAGGGTTTTTACTATTGCGACGAAATTCTGTATAAATTTCCTATAGTTTGAATTTTTTAGGGTTGGAAAATCTTTTAAAGTTTGAATTTTGTTAGGATCTACAGTTATTTTGTTATATTTAAATATATGTCCGGGGTATTCTACTGAATCCTGGAAAAAATGTGATTTTTCACATTGTTGAAATATAGAAGGTGCGTTCTTTAAGCCGAACGTACCTTGTATTGTAGTTGTGAATGGTAGGACTTCGTTTGTATCATTATTTAATTGCATAATATTTTTAATATCACCTTTATATTTGTCATTATTAACTGTATAATTTACTTTTTGTTCGCTACTCTCATTTGTTTTATATTTATATTAAGATTAATTTCTGCTTTTATTACTCTAAGACCGTGTTCACCTAAAAGCATATCGAACTCTTCTAAAGCTTCGGTTTTAAAAATCTCTAAATTATGGTTAAATAGGGTAACGATATTTGGTTTTGGTAGCTATGAATCGTTTTGACTTTTGTTGGCTTTATAAGTATAGATATTCATAATTTATTGGTCTTCATCTCTGGTTTGGTATACTCCTTGAGTTTTGCTTGAGTTGTAGGTTTTTGATGACGGTACTCGTTCACGTTTTGCTGTATGCTGGTTTACTCTGAATAGATTGTGGCGCTGTTGTATTTGTAGAAAGTGTTGGGTGGGTCTCACATATTGACGAGAGTTGTCCACTTCAATTGGTTCTGGTGGTGGGTGATGATTATGTGCCTTTGGGTTGTACCTTCTGTTGTCCCCATATCTTTGTGGTGGTTGATGGTTATATTCGACACGTATATTTGGGTTGTATCTCCTGTTGTCCTTGTAGGACGTTGATTGTACCTTATTTGTGGTGATATTTGGGCATCAAACTCCATGTTTGTGTTGTCGTGGTATATGGTGCTGGCAATTGCATATGCAGTTTCGAGGTCTCTTGGATGGTGGTTCTATAGTGTACCGCTCGTATATTTGCTGTTGAGTCCTGTGATGAAAGTGCCGACTTCTTCCTGGTTTGCGAAGTTTGCCATTGCTTCAGATCCCTGATCACCTGACATTGCTATTTTGGATAATGCCAAATTTAAGGCATTTCTGACTTTACTGTGGAATTCTGACAGTGTTCGTCTTTCTTGCGTTATTTTTTTCATCTCCTCTAGAAGTACATATAATGGCATATGTATATTATAGTCGAGTCTGTTGATGATTGCATAAAAGTTTAGCTTTGTGTTATGGTTGATTAGTATATCTGCAGCTTCTCCAACAATTTTTGAATGTTAAATTATGAATGCTGTATAATATGTAATTCGAGTGGTTGGAGAATTGTTTGATGTTCTCCATGAATGTCCATGCCCTTTTCTCCAGGATCTGTATTGGTTTTTGTCCCCATAAAAACATGGTATGGCTTCGAATGTCTTCAGGTTTATTTAGTTGGCATCAGTGATATTGGGTGTGAAGTCTTCATGTTGTCCCACTGCTGTTATAGTTTGGGACGATCGTTGTACTTCTAAAGTGTTGACCTTTGTTTGAGTGTTCTTTAGAGTTTGTGTAAGAATATCAATTTGTGCTTTTAGTGCTGGAATGTCTTCCATTGTGTGTTCTTTTTTTCCTACTGGTCGTAAGTAGAGTAGTTGAATAGTTTTTGTCTTCTGATGCGTGAATCCAGTGCGGAAAAAAATTGACACTTTTTCCACAAAAAAATTGCTGTCCACTGTTTCAGGATCTGCTTTTTTCTTAAAGTATTTGTTTTTTATGGCATTTAATTTTCACTTTTTTCAACCGTTTAGTGTTGGAAGTCTTACTTCCCGTGGAATTTTTACTTTTATCTTATTTTATAAGGGTATATGGCTGCAGTCAGAAGTTAGACTGGCTTAAGCCTCTAGTTAATGTATATTCATTGTTTTGAATCAAAAAAATATGTTTTTTCTTTTTGCTTCGCCGAAATGTGTGCAGTTTATTTATATATATAAGACTGATTACAATACTCGATCTTACTGCTATTTATATGAACTAGAATGCGGTTGCTATCGTATTGTTGTTTATGTCGATAATGCAATCGCATCGGATTATTGTGTTTAAGTATGTTTTCCATATTGCAAGATAATGAAGCATGTTATCGTTGTTTACGTGTTTTCAAATGACAAGTTACTGTTTTTGCTTGTTGAAACATGTTGTCGTTGTTTACGTTTGTAGTGAGAGATAACGAAGAGATAGGCAGGTAGAGAACCTACGTTATTAACTCGCGCGCACTAAGGAGATATGAATACCCTTTTACTGGCTTTTCACCAGGGCGCGGACGGGTGGTGTAGTAGTTTGAAACTCAATTGTATTAGGTTTCGATATTTTTCCCAGAGGTGGTTTCCAAACTGGAGCCAGTGCATCCTCAACCAGTAGGTCTGCGTACGTGATAGTTGTTAGTTCGTTACATTTAGCACAGGCAGCAACCACTCCAACATCAGTGTTATTGCCTTCATGTTAGAGTTGACGCCGATGGGATTTTCATATAACTACATACAAATTTATTGCAAATATTTTTTCAGAGAATTGCCTCTCACGGGATTCGAACCCGCGACCCTCTGCTTGAGGAGTCTATGCATATACCACTACACCGCAGCTACCCGTGTCAAATAACATGTTGGGGAGGCGTATGCCTCTATATTTGGCGCAATGAGGGGGTCTTGTTTCTGTGGATCGGGCATTCGCTGGTGAGATTCCATTTATTAGGCATTCAATCTTCTGAATAGATATGAGAAATTAGTTGGCGTATGGTCTCCATAAAATCATTTCCAGTAGCTTTGAATACTTACGCAAGTTCAATTTAATTGACTGAGCAAAATGTTCGGCTCCTCCATTTGATGCGGGTTGAGATAAATATTTTATTCCATTGAAAGTGCAAAAATAATCGAACTACTTCGTAAAAATTAGGATCCGTTGTCACGAACGATTACTTCCGGAGATCTTTCAATTGCGAACATTTTTAAAGTGTTTTAGTCGTATATACTGACGTTTTATTTTAAGTGTTATTGCGAACGAAAAAGTGCTTCTATATAAATAAGCCACGTTTGATTGAAAAAAAAGATCGGCAATCCACATCGAATTCTCTCCCGCGATTTTTGTATTTCCGGCCAGCTTAGAAATTCTTTAGGGAGATCGATTGCCGATGTTTGACAAATTCTGCACGTTTTTACATTGAATTTAATACTTTTGTTAATTTGGATGTTTCCACTAGCAGGCGAGCGAATTGTTTTGTGAGAACAATTCCCCAGTGACCTTTATACAGTATTTCCAATATTCGCTTTCGAAGTTTATGAGGAATCACTACAGGTGTATAGTCGGTGTTGAGTAATTTATTACGTTTGGAGTAATGAACGAAAATCGTCGGTTTAAATAAGGAATTAGGTATTTTTCAGATGCAGATAGTGTTTCTGACATGTCTTTTAGATGTATTATTTAATTTTGTATAAAAACGCAGTTTTGTGCATCTCTGTAGTGGTATTATTGACATTCATAGGAAAATGATCGACTTTGTCTTCGATCTCAGAGGTAATTTCCTTGCAAAATTCTTTTAAAGCATAAAATTCTTTGCCCAGCCCAACTGGTAGACCAGAAAGTGCATCCGTGTTAACATGTTTTTGTCACAGTTTAAAGCGTATTTTGTAAGTGAATCTCATTAAAATTAATGTTCAAAGTGTTAAACTATTGATAGCTTTTTGTTTATATAGGGTTTTCTTATAACGACTTGACAACTTTTTTTTTAAGTAAAAGGCAAACCATTTGAGATATTTCAAAAACTTTATTATTGGCTTGAAGTACAATTAAAACATTTACCCAATTTTTAACGACTCGAACACACATTTCGGCCGAAACTACATACCATGCCGCTATTTCGCGTTCAATGTTGGCTCTGAGATCTTCCAACGTTGTCGGCGTGTTGGTATAAACCAATGACTTAACGTAGCCCCACAGAAAATAGTCAAGCGGCGTTAAATCGCATGAACGAGGCGGCCAATCGACTGGCCCATGTCTTGAGATAACACACTCACCATACTTACTCTTCAATAAATCGATTGAAGCGTGTGCTGTGTGGCTTGTGGCACCATTCTGTTGAAACCACATGTCGTCCAAGTCCATATCTTCCAATTCGGGCCAAGACTTATCGGTGATCATGGCGCGATAACGCTGAACATTTACAGTAACTTGACGATCGTTATCGCCGATGAAAAAATATGGCCCAATAACGCCGCCGGCATGCAAACCGCACCAAACAGTTATTTTTTGTGGATGAAGTGGTGATTCATGAAGCACATGTGGGTTTTCATCCGACCAATTACGCATATTTTGCTTATTGACGAACCCACTGAACCGAAAATGAGCTTCGTCACTGAAGATGATTTTGCGATGAAATTCATCATCTTGGCGCATTTTCTCCAGAACCCAATCGGAGAACGTAGCTCGTTAGTGTAATTTACCATGAAAATGTTGAGTTTGCTGAATAAATTGACAGTGATAGTTTGATGATTAGTGAAAGAGTGCGTTCACAAATCAAATTTAAATTTGTCAAGTCGCTATTGAAAAACCCTATATAAAATATGGTAATCAATGGCTTACGGTCAGGGCATATTAACTGCTGACGAAATTTTGTTACGGCATTTTGTTTGTTTGTGAATCGTATAAAGTTTCTGATGCATGATCTGTTGATTGTTTTGTGTCATCTGAATCAATGTGAGAAATCGCATAATATGAAGGTCTGTAGCTAGGACGACAAGAGCTTACCATTGAAATATTATATTTTGTTTTCGAACTTTATTCAAAAGGGCTAATACTTAAGAGAAACGCTTTATACATAAAACATTTATAGTAATTTATATTATTCATGAAATACTGTAATTCCTTAAGATTGTACGAGCGATGCAATTTCATAATAGCTTTCACTTTACTTTCAGCTGAAGGCATACCTTGCGGCACTCTTCCCTTTTGAAAAATTCGCACTTTTGGAGACCATTCTCGGACAATTTTTTATTGTAATTTTATTTAACTTTCGACAAAACTGCTTCCAACATGCGTTGAAATTGCAAGGGCACTCACTCGCATTATCAAAAGTGACTGGCTAATATTAATAAAGACCCAATGATTTATTGACAACACTACAATTTTAATATTCTTGGTTAAATTGTAGAACAATTCCTCGGGTCGTGAAATTGAACACTAATTAATTTGACATTTGATACTAAATTAACCGTAACCTTGAACTTACCACATATACGATGTTTCTGGTCAAGCTTTCGTAGTATAGTTATCGCTAAATCTTCTTTTAAGCTCATCCCTTCCAATTTAAGTTTATAATAACTAATATTAATAACAAAGTTATATTTTGATTTTATACAGGGCTGTGTCTTGGCTGAGTTGTAATGTCCAAGGGATGAATCAAATAATTCATAGTATTTAACACACTGGAGGGTCTGTTACGCCTTCGCGTTTTTGCTTCGCCCTCCCTTTGTTCTAAATTTCTGGCTCAGATCGTTTAATTTTTATCAACTGGGTGGAATTTTGCGTTGCTTCATAAACCTCTGTCATCACCCCGTCGACATATTTTTTCTTACAATGCTCTTTAACATATGCGAATTGGCTCTTAGCTTTTCTTTTTAGACTTAGCAGTCTACTCGGAGAACTGATCTATTGCAGGCTTATGATCTTTTGGCATATGGTTTTCAAAAAAATGTTAACGGGATGTACAAACACCTACGTTTGATGTAAAGTAATTAGATATCTTTTTGATTCTGAAGCTAAGTTAGAAGATCCATATAATTTACCTAAGAGCTCGTACGTATCGAATCCAACCCATGAAAAGAATTAAGCAGGATTTTTTCTGGGCCTAAAATACCGCAGGGTGTGAAGTGTGTGATGACCAGCGTAATGACCAGCGTAATGACATCGGCAAGAACTGCAAGACAACTACCAGCGATAGCAGAATATTTATCAACGATTCTCTTACTTGCTACACACGATCCCTACTGGAGAAGGCAAGTCATCTGAAAAATAACAAAGTAGTGCTTACTTCGCTTCGCTTCGCTGCTTATCAGAAAGAAGGAAGGTGATAAAGTATTTAAAGTAGATAGTATTGAGAATCTCTCTAAATTTGAAATTTAATTATATTTTCATTTCACATTATTTTTCTTTTGATCCTCACAATATTAATACAAATCATAACAATTTTACTTCATCCAATACTGATAATATAAATTGTCTTTGTATAGAGCATTCAAACAAATCATTTTCAGGATTTTCTGTAGTATATCAGAACATTCGAAGTTTACGAGCAAATTTTGATTCTTTCTACTTGCATCTTGCATCTATGAACCATCTACCGGATCATATATTTCTTTCTGAGATATAGATTAATAATTTTGAGATTTCAGATTATTATATACCAAATTATACATTTGATGGAACGTGCAATAATTTCTATGCAGCTAGTGGTATTGTGGTATTTTATACAAACGACTTGGCGGTGTGTGAAATTAAAATTAAATTCGAACAGTGCTTATTTGATTAGTATTAAATTGGTGGTGCCAGGTTTTGCTTTATTGGCATCTACAATTTACAATTGTGTACGAAAAATATATTTTTGGATGAAATTTCAGCATGCAAAAACCTTGTTCTTTTGGGTGACCTTAACATCAACATAACATCGAGTTTACTGGATGCGAACCTTTTCCTTTCACTTTTTTTTCTTTTGGATTTGAATCGTTATCGTATCAAACCTACGAGAGTTGTCCCAAATTCTAGCACTAGTTTGGATTACATATTCATTAGGTTAAATAAAAATGATTGCTTTACACACAAATCCGCAATATACGATTTGAATATAACTGACCACTATTTGATTAGTGTTCAGCTTAATTATAGTGTCTTCAGATCAAAGCTATCTAGTTGTATAGATATTTTTAAAATCGATTTTGCTGTTTTACGTAGAGTTTTAACTTTTGAATTTTGGGATGAAATCTACAGTTCAGATGATACTCCTACTGCGTTTGAATTTTTTTGAGCGAGCTACAACTTAATAATAGGAATTGTAGCCATGTCATGAAGAATAAGAGCAATAAATTTAACTATCTTAAGCTGAATGACATTTTTCTTACTAAAAAAAATAAGAAAAAAAAAAAAAAAACACGGCTATGTATTCGCGTTACCAGACTCCCGAACAATATTAGATTAAAAAGATATTATGAAAAAATATGTAACGACTTAAAAACTGAAATACCTCGTTGTAGGGTTGCCTATTTCAGTAGTAGACTGTCTGAAAACATGGGAAACCGTAAAAAAAGGATGGCAAGTCGTTAACGAAATCTTAAATAGAGTGAAATCTAACGTTGATATTGTTTTAAAGAGAGATAATTCAAGTGTAACTGAGCCTCTACAGATTTCTTACCTATTGCTAACGTCACAGACATCATTCAGAACTTATCAATGCAAAATTACTCTTTATGTCAATGTGATGCACAGTTTTTTCTTAAAAATTTTACACCACTGGAAATACAATACATAACATTATATGGTCGCTTAAAACTTCCTATTGATCTTCATTTGATAGCATTTCTGGTAATATTCTAAAAAAATAAATCAATAATAATTTCTGATGCTTTATGTTCTATATACAATCTTAGTGTTGAGAAATTAATTTTTCCAGATTCACTTAAAACATCAGTGGTAATTCCACTTCATAAAAAGGGAGATACTACTATTTTGAATAATTACCATCATATTTCTCTTTTATCTGCTTTTTTAAGATTTCTAGTTTGGTTTTAGAAGCGGAAGATCTACCGAAGATGCTGTGTTGAAATTGTACAGCGAAATCTTTTAGCTAAAATGATTCTCAAATTTCAGCTGCTATTTTTATAGATATCGTATTACATATGCTTTTGACACGGTAAATCATTAGATGCTGCTTACCAAACTATATAATTTTGACTTCAGAGGATCGAAGCATGTGTAGATTGCTTCTTATCTATGTAACCGTAAACAAAGGGTAAGAATTGATACTAGCTTGAGCTCACAGAATCTAATCAATGAAGGTGTTCCCCGAGTCCGGGGTCAATTTTATTCTTAATTTTCGTAAATTGTTTGTTCATTCAATCGTTCAAAGGGAAAATTATAGCTTTCCCCGACGATACTACTCTATCTATCTATATGAACTTTGGTCTAAAAATAATCCGTAGAAGGTTTAAATATCATAAGCTAGTAATTACTGATTAAATAAAGTTTATGCTATTTAACATGATGGGGTCAGTATCAAATGATATGGTTTTGCATTATAACTTGCCTGGTTTTTAAGGTTTCGTCTAGTTAATGTTTGTTCCCAAGATCAGCACATGTCCACTTATAATGAAAATGTTAACTGTTCTAATGTCTGTTTCATAGTAGAACGTGTTGAAAGCTGTAAATACTTAGGTATTATATTGGATTCCAGGACGAGTTGGAAGGACCATACTTTATATTTAAAGCAATATTTCAATACAGTTGTGAGATAACTTTATCATGTTAGCTTTACTACTACCGGGTTTCACATATGATTTTTTGGGAGTTGTCGTAATCGATCCATTTTTCATCACCAGTAACAATCCGATGCAAAAATGAATTCCTTTTGTGGCGTTCCAGCAGCATCTTGGACATGCAAAACCGCCTTTCTTCGTTTTTCGGCTTGAGTTCATGTGGAACCCAATTTCCTTGCTTTTGAATATATCCAGCTGCTTTTAAACGTTTTGAAATGGCTGCTTGAGTGACACCCAAAGATTCTGCGAGCTCTTCTTGTGTTTGGCAACAATCTTCATAGAGTAATGCTTCCAGTTCTTCATCTTCAAACTTTTTTGGCTGCCCAGGACGTTCATCGCCTTCGAAGCCAAAATCACTACTTTTAAATAGTGGAAACCACTTTTGGCACGTTCGCTCAGCTAGCGCATGTTCACCATAAACTCTCACCAAAATACGATGACTTTCGGCATTAGTTTTCTCCATATTGAAATAATGAAGAAGAACTCCCCGCAAAAACACTTTTTCAAGCGTAAAGTTCGACATATTTGAGTGAAAAAAAATTATTGTTGTTTACGCTTCAAATGAATGACATACACTGAAATGACGTACAATAACAGTAGCTTTCCAATGCATAAGCATAATAAAAATGGAATAATACAAGTTACGCCATCTCTAAGCAAACCGCACGAAGACCCAAGGCGCGAGAAGTTATAGACCCAATATAAAAAGTTTATTTTTTTTTTTAAATCCGGGTACAGACCTGCTAAACCGTATGGTAGCTACAACCTACGCGTTAATACCAGTAATTCTTTTGTGATACCAAAAATCAATAAAGCACATTTTCCTCAGTTTTATATTGTTTATGCATGTTGCCTATTCAATTGTTTGCCAGTTAGTCTTAGATGCGAAAGAAAGGAATCAACCTTTTTTAAAAAATATTCAAACAATGCTCTTCTCTTTCAATCATTGTATAATAGAAAATCTGTTGAATCCAATGATTTTTTTATTACTTTTATATAATATATTAATTTTTTTCCCATTCATTCTACTGATACGCATATGTTATCTTCAATTGTTAATCCCCATCTACACATTTATTGTTTTGAGTGCTTAGATTAATGGTGTTAAAGAATGCTCCTAACTATTTTATGTAAAAGCGCTTGTAATTATATTATTTTGAATTTAATGTATTCTTATATTTTGTACTGTTCTTGCATGTGTATTATTGTATTATTATTATTAAAATGTTGCGATTGCTGTTTATATATGAGCCACGAGTCAGCCAATTAGTCTTTTTCAAAAGTATAAGATAATGGAATATGATGAATGCTTTCTATATTTTTAACATTGTGCTAGGATTTACCAATTACTTGTTTAACATACTCGACATACATATAAACATTATCCGGTCCTCAGTTACCCTAAGGTGTCGAGGGGGCATCAGTGGTTTCCTCCTTTCTTAATTTCTCGTGCAATCTATCTACTGGATCCTGTCTCTTATTATTTGTTAAGCTGAGTCCCATTTTTTCATAGCTTCTTTCAGATTTTCTTCGATTGTTGTGTTCCTTGTAGTTTCAAGCTTTCATCTGTTGTTGTTTCCTTCTGGCCTTGTTTCTCAAATTTAATTCACTTGTCTATTCTCTCCCATACTTACTAAGTGTCCAAACCATCTTAGTTTCGTTTCCTCGAGTAATAGTTTAGAAAAATTGACATGTACTTTCATTTCTGGTATTTCTTTCAGTGAATATCCAGTTTTGGACTCCGTGTAGCAGCGCAGGAAAATACATAGATTTAGAAATTGATATTTTTGTTTCTTGTGTGATCTCTTTCTAGTCCAACTTTTTTTTTAATTCTGCATACAGTCTATTTGCCCCTTTTAGCTTCGCCATTAATTCTTCTTCCGAATTACCTCTGTTGCTTATAATATTGCATAGGTACTTATATCTTTGCACCCATTCAAAGGAGACACTTCCTTGTCTCACTCTTTTAGATTTTTACACGTTTCCTTGTATATATTTTTGATGACTCGTATAAGTCCTTCTTCACCCCTTTTCTACACGACTCTCGTAAACTTTTTCTCTGCTTATCAGATCAAAAGCAAACATGAAAAAGTCTATAAAACACGTAAAGATTTTTTAGTTTTTTTAAGTTTTTTTTCTAGCACTTGCTGTACCGTGAAATTGTGGCCTTGGATACTATAGTTTAGCCTTAAACCTGATATCTGATAACTGTTTTTCAACTATTTCCTCTAGACTTTATGGGTTGGTCTCGTTTACTTTAAGGTCTGTGATGAGGAGCATTATATACCGCATTCTTTGGGTCACCTCTTTTGTAGATAGGTAGGATAACTCCATATTTCCAATTCTCAGGAATAATTCCCCTTGTCCAAGCTAAATTTGTTATTTCTAACAGTTGGTGTTTTCGCTTTTCTCCAAGATATTTAATGAATTCCGGAGCAATCTCATCAATATCTGGACCTTTTTTTTTTAAAAATAATAAGTGACTACACTTATGATCCCAAAGCATGTGTTAAGTTTTTCGAAAAATGGGAAAGAAAGATGTCTGAGCTCGGTGGCTATTTCGCTCCATGGGTGGCATCTAACATTTAATGAGACTAAATTATTAGTGTAAATTGACTTGATGTTGTATTTGGGCAACCATTTGTCTCACGAGGTTTGAGTTGCTTGAAAAAATCTCTTTCGATCACGATTAGGAGGCCAATGCACTTCCACTTAAGTCACGGCCACCCACGGCCACCTACGGCCACCCACGGCCATCCACGGCAACCCACGGCCACCCACGGCCACCCACGGCCACCCACGGCCACCCACGGCCACCCACGGCCACCCACGGCCACCCACGGCCACCCACGGCCACCCACGGCCACCCACGGCCACCCACTGCCACTCAGCTTTTGCGATTGTGATTTTGCTCAGAGCTGTTTCAAATTCCTTTCTGGTGAAATGGTTTTTTCGGTACTGTGCTAATTAATTGTTCGAATCTTCTTTAATATCATCTTCTGTCCAATAGTTCCTTGAAATATTTTTTCCATCTGCTTACGATTTCATCTTCTGCCAACACCTTTCCATCTTCTGTTTTAATTGCTAGCAATTTAAAATCTTTCTCACTTTTAAGCCCTTTAAGCATCTTGTAAAACATTTTTTCCTTTTGTTTCCTTTTCTTTTTTCCAAAATTTTTCCATGCTACTTGTTTTGCTTCTAAAAGAATTTTCTTCACCTCCATCTTTAGTAATTTATACGCTTTATATTTGTCATTACTACGGTCCAGTATGTAGTCTTTCCATAGTTTTTTCTTAAAATATATTTACCTTATGACGCTGTTATTTCACCAAGCCGTTCTCCTCTTATCATTTTATACTTTACCATGTCTGCATATTTTTTTTCTTCTCTTTTCTTGTCTCTTTCTATTATTATGTAGCCTATGGTCGACTTCTTCCCTTTGCTTGCCATTTTTATTGTGTATTTATCAATATCTTTAAGTAAAAACGTAGTATTAGTAATGACGAGGTCATTTACGACACATTTTATTTTATCATTCCACGCTCTGGCCGTTATAACTCCGGCTATGATTAAATCAGCTTTCCTTCACAGTCACATTCTTCAAATCTCCTTTTTAATTCTTTATCTCATCTTCGTTTGGTCTGCAAACTACCTCTATATATTTCTGCTTTTCTTTTCTTCCTACCTCTAGAAATCAGATTCTTTCATTCTCTAAATTCACTTATCTTGCTTTTTCTTACTATGCATATTAATAATATAATATATATATTATATATTTATATAATATATTTAGGTCTCCATTTTTGAGCATTAAACTTCGTTTCCCTGCTTTAAGTGTCTATATTTCAGCTTTGTTCGTGCAATCCATAGTTCATATTCTTTTACCTTATATTCCATGTTCCTATTTTCCATCTACATATCTTCCTTTTTGTTATTATACTATATACTTTTCCATTATAATTTTGATAACCATTTTTCATTTTTATTTAATCGTTTGTTTTGTTTTTACCTGAGTTTTTGTTGATTTTCTGTCTTTCTAGTGTTTTGATGCTTGCATTTGAAGCAATTCTTCTTTTTGCTCCATTCTGTGCCAGTTATAATATTTTTTTCATATTCAGGTTTTTCACGATTCCCCTTTTTCGTTTCCTCGTCTGCTTTTTATTTTATTAACATAAATTACACAAATTCTTTCCTGATGACTTATAAGCTTATGTTTGTTCTCTATGATTAACAAATTCTCTTTGTAGCTATCTAGCTCAATTTTATATGTTGTTGCCCCTAGTTTTATTACTTTCTTGACCTTGATAGTTATATTTAATGCTTTCTGGCAAAAATCTTCGATTTGTTTTTTTTTATTTCCTCTCTACCTACTGTTTTACATTCTAATCCTGTCATTACTATGTCATACTATGTAAGAACACACTTATTTTCTCCATTCCCTGTACACGTGTTTTAAATTTTGTTTTATTCCATTATCTATTTTAACTCAGCTTGATATTCCTTCTGGTCTTTTTTTTATCTCTCTCGCGTCTCTTCAGAGTTTCGAAATCATATTTGTCAAGCTGTCTCGTTTTGCTTCATAACCGCTTATTACTTTTTGATGGTGACCTCATTATTTTCTTACATATTTCGAGACAACAATCGTTTTTCTCTCATCTCTATTCCTTCCCTTCTCGGTCACTAATATTTACTCGACAGTTCTTTCTTTCTTTATATACTGCAGTTTAACTTATAATATTTTTTTTGTTTGTTTGTTTTTTTCTTATTTTATTATGATATCATTAGCTCTTTTTTTACTCGCACACTATAAATTTTTTTTCTCTTTCCTTTAAATATGCTGCTAGCATTTCTCCTCACGAATTAGCATGATGATTAGATTGTTTTGAACGCGACGGAATCAAACGATTAAGAGTCTGAAAATCTTATCGCATCACATCGAAGTTCAAGAAACTCGATAAAGTTTGAAATCGAGATATCATCACGAGAACGGGCTTCCTCAGCCCATCCTTGCTTTGTTTCTGTGTCTAATATTGCAAGCAACTTAAATATAGGGTTTTCCAATAGGGACTTGACAACTTTGAATTTAATTTGTGAACGCACTCTTCCACTAATCATTAAACTGTCACTATCAATTTATTCAGTAAACTCAACATTTTCATCATGGTAAAGTACACTAACGAGCAACGTCTGTAAATGGGGTTCTAGAAAAGATGCGCCAAGATGATAAATTTCATCGCAAAATCATCTTCAGTGACGAAGCTCATTTTTGGCTCAATGGGTTCGTCAATAAGCAAAATATGCGTTATTGTTCGGGTGAAAACCCACATGTGCTTCATGAATCACCACTTCATCCACAAAAAATAACTGTTTGGTGCGGTTTGCATGCCGGCGGCGTTATTGGGTCATATTTTTTCGTCGACGATAATGATCGTCACGTTACTGTGAATGGTCAGCTTTATCGCGCCATGATCACCGTTTATTTTTGGCCCGAATTGGAAGATATGGACTTGGGCGATATGTGGTTTCAACAGAATTGTGCCACAAGCCACACAGCATACGCTACAATCGATTTATTGAAGACTAAGTATGGTGAGCGTGTTATCTCAAGACATGGGCCAGTCGATTGGCCGCCACGTTCGTGCGACTTAACGCCGCTTGACTATTTTCTGTGGGGCTACGTTAAGTCATTGGTTTATGCTAACACGGCGACGACGTTGGAAGAGCTCAGAGCCAACATTGAACGAGAAATAGCGGACGTTTCGGCCGAAATGTGTGGCCGAGTCGTGGAAAATTGGGTCCAACGAATCGACCGCTGCAAACGTGCCCGCCGTGGCCATATGAACGAAGTTGAGTTCCATTCATAAATGTTTTGATTGTACTTTAAGACAATAATAACGTTTTTGAAATATCTCAAATGGTTTGCCTTTTATTTAAAAAAAAATGTGTCAAGTGGGTTTTAGATAACCCTATATAAGCCATGGTCCACAAATGATTTCATCTGTACCATCCGCAATTTTGCGCAGTAGTTGAACATTCGGAGTAGACAATGAAGTAAGGGTAAAAACGTTTGGACAAACGATTGAACAATTAAATTTACCCGATCGTAGCGCCTTTCAAGTAGTTCCAAAGCCTTAATGAATTTGCCTCTGAGATCGAAATGTCTTTTTTAAGATTGGAAGTATTCTCACGCAAAAACAACTGTCGACCGAAATAATGGACAAGTCCTTAAAGGATAGCCAATCTTTATAATTGCTCGAAAACGGATGCACCACTATTTGAGGTAAATTTATGTAAGACCTAGTGCTCTTTAACGAATCTCTTTAAAAAATTTTCTTACTGATTTACGATTTTTTTTAAAACCTGTGGCTCTTGGGATGGGGATTATTTGGTAGACTGTGTTTCCTGAACGGCCTTTTTTAGACCAGAATGTGCCACGAAATATTTATCTTCGTATGACCCAAACTCTGCCTTGAACTCCTCAACTTCACTTTCATTAGCCTGTGCACTTAATTAATAATGAAGCGGTACGAATTCGGACCATTCTTCTACGTTTCTACTCAATTGAATTTCGAGCACCTAAATTGTAGTATCTGAAACGATAGATGCAATAAAATCAACCGCACGAGTTAAGCACGCTTTTGCATTGTCACGTTTTTGCTTAAGCGCATTCCTTTTTACAAACCGACATGATAAAGTCTATGCAGAAAAAACCCAGGTGAAATGTTGTAGAACATGCACGGAGACACGTTTTTCAATTAATAATTCCTTCCAATAATTTAAAAGGATAACCGTATAAAGTTCTAGACGAGTTTGACGATCTACATCTTATGACCAAAATTCACACACGTGATTTCTTCACATTTTTTTTTTTTAAAGTGTATAAGAAAATAAAGCACCATGCACACGAAAATTAAAATTGTCTATTTTGTATTATTGGATTCATCGCAGAAGTTCATCTAAGAGCAAAGGTCAATTTCTCTTCCAGCAATAAAAAATCTAAGCACAATGATTTCATCATCATTAGCACAGTTATCAATTACATCAAAATAATCAGCACGACACCCACGAATTTGCTGCAAGCAGAGTACCAGACGTTTAAATACCATTTCCTACCGAAGCCACAGATGAGAAAACTATACTAGTGGATTAGTTGCATTTTCTTAGCAGTTGCATGTGTGTCGTGTAATATCAGATCATAAATTTAGTTAATTGTTGAAAAAAATACCTAAACTTAAAATGAGGTATACAAAGTTTAACAAAAGTGTCAATTTACACCTACGTCAGTTATAAATTAAAGCAAATATCAGTATTTTTCCTTAACCTATCATATATTAACTGCTTGGCCGAGATTATAGAAAATGATAAGAAATTTGTGGATATCAAAGCCGACATTCCTGCTGGCAATCCTTCAATCTCTGATACATAATCAGTTTCGTGCATCAAGGTACCGCGGTTCGTTATGGAAACATTTGCAGGAAATTATTTGATATGGCCTTCCTTCCGTGATATGTTTACAACAGTATAGATTAACCAAGCTATTTTGTGTTCCATATAGAAGCTTTTTTTCTTTGTCCGAAAACTAAAGATGACGCATAAAATATAGTTTCCAAGTTTTCTCTTACTGCCGGCAATTTTTAGTTAGCTTGGGCTGACCAATATGATAACAAGAGAATATTGGTCAACAATCAGCTCACGAGTTTATTCAATTTGCCTTCAGTCATTCATAAATCTAGTAAGGTAATTAAAGATATTGAACGCGAAACAATAGATGCTTTATCGAATCTTAAAACTCACAAGACATCGACCGAATCCTGGAACCCAATTTAGGTTTATTTGTGTTCCAATCGATTGCAAGGATTGCTGATACAGCAATCCTTAAAAACTCATTGCGAAATTCCTCCATAGAAAGATTTTGACGCATTTCTCACAAACCGATGATACCGAGTTTTGTAAGCCTATTCATATATTAAATACGCCGCCCACCCTTTGCCTGCTTTGTCACTAACGATAGCCAAATCCCCTCAGCCTAATAGAGAAAAGCAAACGCATAAAGCCTTTCATTAGAAAGCTAATAATTTTCAATGTAAACTTTGTAAAAACTTACTCAAAGTTAATCCAAGTCAGTAGTCGCCCTAAAGCATTGCTTTAATTGCCTTAAATCGACTCATTTATTAAATGATTGTCGAAGAGTTTGGAGAGTGCAAACAACGTCATCATGCATGTACTAAGATGTATAGTAGTAGCACTAATCCTCTGGCATAAGCGAAGTTCTGACAGCAATTTTTTCGACAATCCGCTCTTTTATTATAGGTTTCCAGCTTGAGGAAGATACAATCGAAGTTAATTCCATCGAATTGAAACGTCTGACAGGTAATCTCCCTTCATACGAGATAAATCATACGAAAATGGATGACGCAATTGATTTTGATCCTGCAGATCCCTTCTTTTGCAGAAGCTCCAATGTTGACTTAGTGACAGGTTCTGACCTATATCCTACAATTCTAAAGCAGCGAGTCAAGCATAATATATGTGGCTCACCTTTGGGTCAAAAAACCGATTTTCGTTGAATACTTTCAGGGCATATTCAACATAAATATATATGGTATATTGTTTTTCAACAATATTGTTTTATTATACTGAGGTCTCTCTTAATCAACAAATAGTATAATTTTGAACAATGTTTTCAAGAATATTATGCTGCTACGACCATCCCACTTCAGTAATTGGTCATTCTAGAGTCATTACTCTAAGACAATTCAACCGAATGGAAGCTTCGTCAGCGCAAAAACTGGATTTTAAACTATAATATGATCAGATGCTTCAAGAGCGTATTTTACTTCAACATATAGAAGAAGTTTCTACATCTGAACTCATTATTTAATGCCTTTTTCAGATTAAATGAAATCCCGATGCCAACGGATGCCGATGAAAACGGATGCCAATCATTTTTATATGTTATATACCTTTCATTTTTTTTTGAGAGTTCTTTTTTCATATTAGAGTACAAGGTGTTCATAATATTTACAACTTAGTGTTCTATTACAAGAATTTTCAATCTACAACAACTCGGCTATCCTGAAGTTTTTGATTGACCTCAATCGAACCACGTGTGAAAAGTGTTGCCTCAAGAGAAAACTCGCAACCATGACTCGACTCCCTACTGCACTAGTCCTTTCCGCATGCGCGAAGCCTCTACCACACCAGCATATGACACGTACCGGTCGTTAGGCACAACTTTATGAACAACGTAGGGACCTTGGTACTTCGCATTCAGGTTCTTATTTGTACCAACAATCGTATCAAAATATCGGATGACTACATACTTTTCTTTGAAATACGACTATATACTTGCTGGCTTATTTCTTTCCAAAAATATATCTTAGATTAGTATCTTTCGACTTTGGAATCAGATGCATCTGTTCGGTTCTTCTCCAGATTTCGTAATGTTCCGGGTGATTGTTTCTACTACACGTAGTCTGTCAGCCGGTCAATAGCCTCCCCACGTTGATCGATTTCAAACAGCAATCTGCTCGGTGTTTGTTTGGTGCTACTATGGGTTATGTTATTCATGGCAAATTCTATCTCTGTTATTATCTTTGACCAACTTAATGATTGAGCGGATTACTTATTTTGCTTAACATAACACCTGGCGATTTGCTTGAGCAGACGTAACTGTGATTTTGACAATGTTGACATTCCTTTCCAACAAATACAAACTAAACTCTAACGAAGTAAAACATGATCCCCGGTCATTGATATTGTGCAGAGATCTACTGTAGCTAATGAAATATTTATCTAAACATGCGATTATTTCTTAGCTTCCTTTGCGAACTTACTGAAGGGAGTTGGCCAAAGTAGTCAATATATGTGGTGTCGCATGGAATAGGCTTCTTTGGGATGTTGTGAAGGCTATGCTCATTAATTATATACCTTTCAGTTTTGTCTATCATTTTCTTAGACCAGTAATACTTCTTTAGTTGTTCACATGTTTTTCTATATCCATATGGCAAATTTTCTCGTGTACTAGGTGTATAACATTACTCTGCATTTCGGCTGGTACATATATCAACAAAATGTTGACCTTATCTTTTCTAATTTCTAATTTGCAATTGTATCAGTAAATTTAACTCTTCTTTATCTGCTACGGTGACTGTGCTACACGGTATGGAATTTTAAATTATAATAGTAGCTGTGTCATTTGCTACATTGAGGTTATCAATTTTGGTGGAATTATTTTCTTCTGTGGAAATATCCTCGCCGTTCCGTCAAGTAAATTACCATCGTCGGTTAAGACGTAAGATTGTCGTAAGATTGACTTAATGCATATACCATTTCGGTGTTGCATTTTGTAGTCGTATATATCTTCTGGCATATATTTTGCTTAGTGTAAGGACCAGCGAATTACAGTCGGTTACTTTGTATTTTAAATACGATTCTTCCTGTTAAATAACTGTCAAAACAATTCACTGCATGTATGATGGCCAGCGTTTCTGATTAGAAGCTATGCATTCCCAATTCCCCAAGAGAAGTAGCCTTTGAGAAAATTGGTATGGGGTGAAATTTTCAGTCTTTTTGCCTTTGCAAAAAGTGCACCAAATTCTACTTTGTTCGCGCCAGTGGGTTATAAAAAGCCAAAACAGAGGGCGACATGACTTTGTCCTTTAACTCATTAAATGCTTGTTTACAGTTCTCGTCGATTTCAAATTTAATTCCACTTCTCAACGTACGCTGTAGAGGATGTGCTATTCTCGATTTCAGAAATATGAAAACAGCCCAGGATATGACCTTAGCTGTTTAAAATTCTTCAGCATAGAATACCGTGACAATGTCTGTACATGAGATGCATTTGGTCGTATCTCATCTCTATCCATAGCATACCCTAAATAATCCACCGTTTTATATGGTAAGCGAATTTTCATTTTTTCAAATTGAAGTCTAATCCAAGCTCATAGCTTTTCTTTGCAGAACTTTGGTAAGAACTTCAATATGCGACTCAAAATCGCTCGTAGCCACAGAAATGTCATCAAAGTAAACGATAATCTTTTTCGAATCGATTAAATATCGCAGAGCACAATGTAGATAGCGCTAGAGAACGTTTTTTAATACGAAAGGCATACGGTTATTTTCAAAGTGAATCTTCAGTTATGCTTACATGAAAAAATCCATTTCGTATATCTAGCCCCATCAGGGCTGAAGGAAAATTGTTTCGGGCAGTATTTTTATTTAATACCCAGTAATCAACACACTTCCTATATTCACCAGTTTTCTTCAAAACCATAAGAATCGGAGAAGCATAGGGTGGTTTTCTTGGCCTTATTATTCTCTTCTCTAAAAGTTCTCTAATTATTTTTTGGAGGTTCACCAATTCACTAATTGACAGCCTCCGAGGTGGAAAATGGAAAGGGACATCGGAGTACAGTCTTAATATAAGTTCGTAATCGTAGGGTATAACAACGATATTCGATTGAAGATAGTTTTTCAAAACAACCTGTCTTATTCGATTGGCATCCTCAATTGTAAGAGCTGGAATAACATCTAGCTCTTTGAAGTTATGGGAAACATCGATTGCCATAAATTTTAGTAATTCTTCATTAAAAGAATTCAAAATTGTTTCCTTCTTATAGTAATGCCTACAATCACTTGGTTTCATCAACAGTGACTCCTGCCTTTCAGATTCTTCTACCAATGCAGACAGTGACAAGTCAATGGTCGCTAAAGCTAATTCTTCTGAAATGCACGCAACAAGTGAGCAGAAACACTACCCTTTATTCTTGGCTTAATTTATTAAATTGACTTTTCCGACTGTAAATGACAATAAATTTATTGATTTTTTACTTACTGAACATATACTTAACAAATACTAAATTTCATTAAAAAACATCGCCCAAAAGTAAAGGCACCAGGTGTGGTGTCATCTAACACAACAAGAAGTGCCATTGGATGAGTTCGATCTCTGAATGTTATTTTGCAAATAAGTTTTCCGTAATTCCATATTCGACTTTTCCCGATTCCACAAAAATCAGTTCTGTTCTTTAAACCACGCACTGGAAATGGGACTGCGGACCTGCGTATTAATTGGACTGCCGGTATCAAAAAGAGACAAAAAAGTTCTTATTCCGCTAACCATCTCTCGAGCATTTTCAAAGGCAACACTTACCAGATTAACACAGCTGATGGCGGCTGCATCCTGCTCTTCCACGTCGTCTCTCCAGATTTCGCAGGAGACTGCAGCGATGGCTGACTTCAATTTCTGCACTAGCTTCGGTTTGTAACATGCTTTCCGATTAATTTAGATTTGTTGTGACGTATAAAGCAGCCCTTCTCATTGACAGTCTTTGCCCGAATATCTTGACTGCATCTTTAAGATCCACAAGCTTTTTCGCACCGAAAAACAGTATGAAATCAGTAATGCGGTTCTGCAGGCCCTCCCGCATGAAAGCTACCAATTTTTTGTTTATTTATATATATATTTACTTATTTCATTTACCGAATACAAGACTCTTAGAGACTACGCTTATAATAAAATGCAATAATAACTTACATTTAGCTTACATTTAACTTACATTTAACTTACACTTAACTCACATTTAACTTACATATATATAGGGCTTTGCAATTGGGACTTATCATCAATTTTCACTAATCATCAAACTGTCACTGTCACTTTATTCAGTAAACTCAACATTTTCATTATGGTAGAGTACAGTAACGAGCAACGTCTGCAAATTGGGTTCTAGAGAAGATGCGCCAAGATGATGAATTTCATCGCAAAATGATGAAGCTCATTTTTGGCTCAATGGGTTAGTCAATAAGCAAAATATGCGTTATTGGTCGGGTAAAAACCCACATGTGCTTCATGAATCACCACTTCGTCCACAAAAAATAACTGTTTGGTGCGGTTTGCAAGCCGGCGGCGTTATTGGGCCATATTTTTTCGTCGACGATAACGATCGTCACGTTACTGTGAATGGTCAGCGTTATAGCGCCATGATCACTGATTTTTTTTTTGCCCGAATTGGAAGATATAGACTTGGACGACATGTGATTTTAACAGGATGGAGCCACAAGCCACACAGCACACGCTACAATCGATTTATTCAAGGGTAAGTATGGTGAGCGTGTTATCTCAAGACATGGGCCAGTCGATTGGCCGCCTCGTTCGTGCGATTTAACGCCGCTTGACTATTTTCTGTGGGGCTACGTTAAGTCATTGGTTTATGGCAACACGAAGACGACGTTGGAAGAGCTCAGAGCCAACATTGAACACGAAATAGCAGCCGTTTCGGCCGAAATGTGTGGTCGAGTCGTTGAAAATTTTGTCGAACGAATCGTAGTAAAACCTGTTGTTAGTTGGTTTTTAATGCTTCATACCCGACCAGTAACGGAATCAGCTTAAACCACATCTCATATGTATATTGGCACTGTATTGCAAGGGGACTTGATGACGCTTGTTCTGAATTGGCCGCTGCTTTGAGATGTACTGCCAATTCTTAGTACATCCTGAAGATACACCATATCCGCGAGTCTTGTTTTGTAAACCCGGTGATAGTGAGTTCCTTGATTTTAAACTGAGGACGGGTATGTTTGCTGTCAACTGCGCACCATATCTTGCTCTGAAAACCTTGCACAGGTTAACGTATGCACGACTCTTCTATGTTGATGACGACTTAAAAACAATTGATCGAAGCTTTAAGCTCAGTGGCGTTTTGCCTAAGCAAATGGACAGCAAACTACTTTGACCTTATTAATAAATTTTCTCTTTCACATATTTTTATTTAATTATTTTATTCGTTCAAATTCATTGGTCACGTAAGATATAGGTATATCATCTTTTAAAAATACAATAAGCTTATAACATGAATTTATACAACGTAGGTACATAAATTTAAACTGTGAGAATAAAATATAAAAAGAGAAGGATATAGAAAAGAGAGATAGATAGACAGATGTCTTAGCACGGAAAAACAGCTTCACTAAGAGTTTTCAGCAAAATAGTTAAAAAGATTATTATCGAAAGTACCTCTGTTGCTCATGCTTGATATATGTATGTTGATGTTAAGTTATTTGGATGTTAAGTATTCCAGAGCTGAATCGCATACGAGGTATGTTCAAAAAGGAAGGGGATTTTTAAAATTTCGCGGGCAACGTACATCCGATTATCATTTTTTTTTCTGCTGAGTTGGTACATGTGTCCCGAACATTTGTTCACAGTTCTAAGTACATAGCATACTTACTTTGTTTTCGACAGATAGTAAGGTTAGACGTGAGTTGATGACATTCAATTATTATAAAAAATGGAGCAAAGAAATTGCATCAAATTTGGTGTAAAAAAATGGAACCAAGTACTCTAAAACACTTGAAATTTCGACAGTGGCATACGGTGAGTCTTAGCAAAAGAAATTAACAAGTGGTACAAGATCTTCCAAAATGGCCGAGAAAATGCCAATGACGAACCTTGCTCTTGACGTCCCAGAGCATCAAGAAAAGATGATAACGTCGAAGCTGTGAAGAAAATTGCTTTGAAAAATCGTCGAATAACCATTAGAGAAGTTGCTGAGGATGTTGGCTTATCGGTCAGCTAGTGTCATGTTTCATGTTTTCGGATGTTTTGGGCATGAATCGAGTGTCAGAGAAGTTTTTTCCGAAACGTCTTAATTTTGATCACAAGAACCGTCACATGAGCATCGGCCAGTAGCTCTTAATTGACGTCGGTGATGATCCTGACTTGCTCAAAAGTGTCATAACTGGTGATGAATCATGGGTATATAGTTATGAAATCGAAACCAAAGCCCAATCGTCCCAATAAAAGCACCCAAGAGAGCCAATACCGAAAAATGCACGCCAAGTTTGATCAAATGTCAGAGCTTTGATCACTGTTTTTCGAGTGCCGTGGCGTAGTGCATCAGGAGTTTTAACCTCAAGGTCGTTCTTACAATAAACAGTATAACCTTGAAGTTCTTCGCCTTTTGCGAAAAGCAATACGAGCAAAATATCCGCATCGACTCATTCATCGTTGCTTGTGAGATTTTTATTGGCAAAAAACAGCACGACAATCATGCCTCAGCCAACATACTATATTTACCGGATATGGCCGGATATGAGTTTTTCCTGTTCCAAAACTTAAAGAACTATGAAAGGACGGAGATTTGCAACGATTGAGGAAATAAAGACGGCATCACTGGAAGAGCTCAAGGCTGTACCAAAAAGTGCTTATGAGAAATGGTTGGAGGATTGAAAAGCGGTGGCACAAGTGTATATATGAGGGAGATTACTTTGAAGGAGGGAATGTTAATATTGATGAAAAAATAAATATTTTCTTATAAAATTATAAAGTATTTAAATATTATTTTTATTTATTTTATTACTTATTATTTATTTATAGTTTTTTTTTTATAATACCACGCGCGCACCAAGGGGATATGAATACCCTCTTACTGGCTTTTCTTCAGGGCGCGGGCGGGTGGTGTAGTTCGAAACTCAGGTGTGTTTGGTTTCGATATTTTTCCCAGAGGTGGTTGTCAAACTGTGCCAGTGCATCCTCAACCAGTAGGTCTTAGTACGTGTTAGTTGTTAGTTCGTTACATTTAGCCCAGGCAGTAACCACTCCAACATCAGTGTCTTGCTTTGCCAGAGTTGATGCCAACGGGATTTTCATATAACTACATACAAATTCTATGAAAAGACTTTTTCAGAGAATTGCCTTGCACGGGATTCGAACCCGAGACCCTCTGCTTGAGGAGTGTATGCATATACCACTACTCCACGGCCACTCCGGTGACCAAACTTACCGAAAAAGAAATGATTTCTTGTAAGAATCGTAAGGCTTAAGAAAAACTCGAGAGAGTATTTAAAAGTAAAAGTGTACATGTATTATAAATCCAAGAAGGAAAGTAAGAAAATGAGTTTATTATTCATATGCTATCAGAACTCAATTAATGTATATAAATTTAAAGCTAATATTCGGAGGGAGACAGGATGATGAAAGGAATTTCAGGAGGGAGGTTATAAAAGTTCGGTGACTTACGATACTTCTTATTTTGATTTGTAGAGAATTCTACTGATGTGTGATATAAACAAAGAAAGTGCGATCGGAAGCCGAGATTTGAATTTCAAAAAGTCAATAAAGGAACAGCCAAAGATTTTTATTGAGTGTTGTAATACGTGGTCATAACGTCGAAGATTGTAAATGTATCTGGTAATGCTGTCAAATATAACATTTAAATTTCTTAACGAGTTAGTGTCGATGTTACAATTAACTTTGCAGCATTACAGCAGAGTAGGTAGAAGAAGAGTTTTCACCATAAAGTTTTGGATTTGATAGGGACGAAGTGTTTTGAAGCCCATAAAACGCGAATGGCAGCATAAACTTTACCACTGGTAGTGTTTATGTGTTCGGACCAGGTAAGCGTGTCATTAAAGATGATTCACAGTTTCCTTAATTTTCAACGTAGGTGATCACGGAGTCACCTAGTTTGATGAGCAGCGACCTATCTAATTTAGTACGGCTTATGTCAATAGATTTACATTTAGCTGAATTCAGACTCACATTATTACTCAGTGCTCACTGCTGTATGCAATACAAGTCGGCGTTCATAGCTTCTAATGCCTGGGAAAGTTCAGATAGTATTGGTGTGTCTGACCACCTAGGGGAGATCGTTAATGTAAAGTACGAAAAAAGTACGAAAATATTATTACATTAGGTACATTTAATTTTAACGTTCTCTGATTTTCCCCAAATCTAATATTTTCGTAGAGATTTTCTGGTTCTTTTTTTACTAGTTACTTTTGCGAAAAAAAAAAAAAAATGGTACGATAATTCCAATATCGTACGAAGAGCCGGTTATTTGCTTAGCATAGGCGAATGTGTGTTAATGTTTTCTTAAATTGAAAATATATCTCGCGCAATAATTATAGGCAACTGTTAGTTTTCTACTTGACTGATGGTCTATATTTGCAAAAATTTCGCAGTCGTAGAGAATAATAGGAAGAATAAAAGACTTGACGAGCTTTAGTTTTATATTAGTTGGAAGATATTCTCCGGCGGCACCTAGTCCGCGGAGGGCTCCATCAATTTTGGATACTGTTTTTTTATGTGAACGTTCAACTTGAGGTTACAATTGAGATAAACTCCAAGATTTTTAGACTAAATCGAGAAAAAAAATTCTTTATTTCTCCCTGCATTTAAGATCATTGCTTTTGTTTTTGTGGGATTAAGTATAAGTCCGTTTTCTAAAGACCACTCAAAAATATTTTTTAATTTTTGATTTGGGTTATCAACCGATGGACTTTTACGGTTCTTTGAATTAGTGTACATATCTGGACATTGTCAGCGTTTATGCGGTGATATGTGAAGCGTAAATACGTAAAAAAAGAGGTCCTAAGGCAAAACTTTGTAATGCCCGCAGAAACTAAAAGGCAAGATGATTTTTCATTTTTGTTAAAATGATACTGCTATCTATTACCTAGATAGAAGGACATATGTTTACACATCCAAATTTTGAACTGGAACTGGTATTTCAGTTTTCTCCACAGAATCTCATCATTGACGCAATGAGATTCAGAAATACAATTGGTCCCAACATGTCACTCTCCAAACCGGAACATAGATCTTCACAAATCCTCAAGGGTGCCGTAGTACAACTGAACTTTGAACGATAATCGGACAGGTAATTAGTTACCATTTAACTAGCATCGAGATGGCTGACTATTGTTCCAAAAACTTTACTCAAAAACAGCAAGACGGCAATAGGGCGGTATTCTGTAGCAAATTGGTTTGACATTTTTTTGAAGAGGTAGCACTTTCGCAATCTTCCAATGTGCTTAACAAGTTGAAATAGTTATGACTGTACTAAAGAGGTGAGTAATTTGATGTAGAATAATTGGAATTCTAATAAACTTAGGATCAACATTATCTGAGCCCACTGCATTTGACTTTACACTAAGTATTGTGTTAGCAACGAGATTACGATCAAGATTTAATTAAATTTGAAGACAAAAATGTTACCAAAGCAGATTCATTTCAGTTCCTTTTAAAGCTCAAAGATCTTGAATGTAAAATAGCAAAGCGAGCTGTATTATCTGTAATAGCCGGTTATTTGACGCCGCAGGATGGTTAGCACCAGTAATCATTATTGCAAAAATAATTACGTAGAAATTTTAGAAGGATGGGACGTCTTGGGAGCAATCCGTTGAACCTTTAACGTGTCGTTGCTGGAGAACCTTTTTCGAAAACTTGGCTGATATTGAATCTGTTTAAATCCTTAGAAGGAATTAATATACACCAGACGCACACTCAATCCAAATCCATGGATTTTGTGACGCGATTGAGAGCACCTATGCTGCTGCTCTGTAAAGGAATCTAGTTAAAGGAATTCATACACAAATTGGTTGCAAAAACTATAAACTTTGCCTTTGGACGGACAGCCCTATTGTTGGTTAGAAAAACCTCCAGGGAGAATTGACTCCGCTGTAACTCAGAAAAATTACTTCGCTCGAAGAATCTTATCAACGAATATGCATGTCTGTCAAAAGGTGCTTTGCTAAACCTTAATCCTCTGATAGATTCCGACAAAATCTTTCGTATGAGCAAGAGGCTAGAATGCTCAATTCCATAATTTAATGAAACGTATCCTGTAATTTTTTCAGAAGGTTTCATTGCATGATAAGAACCACCGTTTGACGCGATGCAAATATTAGATTCCGAAGTCAGAAAACTTGGTCAAAAAATTGATTTCTCGTTACAAGGTCTGTACTATTCACACAAAGAAAGTTCGAACACAAATTATGGCGGCTTAGTCACTTGAACGCATAGGCATATTATTGCCATCTACTGTCATTTGCCTGGATTTCGCAGGCGCCCTTACATGCAGAGCTTTTCTGCATGAAGCAGTCGCCTCTCTTAGGGACATGTGTGCTTGTTTATTTGTATTTCAACATAGGTGATTCAACTTAGAGGCAACCAGTGATTTAACAAACCAAGGAGCTTTAAAACGTTTTATTGCATGTCGAGGGATGCCTTGAACTATTTTTTGGGATACCGGTACAAATCTGGTTGGAGTTAGTAAACTAATCGCTAACTTCAAAGAGTTTAAACGCTCCCTTTCTTCAATTGTCTCGGGCCATTAAATTAGTTTCTCCCAGTGTACCACACATTGGTGGACTTTGGGAAGCCAGAGTTAAGAGCTTCAAGACAAATTTTAAAAAAGGTTGCTGCTAACTACAAATTCACGTTCGAGGCGTTTTCTACTTTACTTAGCAAAGTAATCAATCAATTTACATCCAATTTCTTTCCTTTCAGAAAACTGCGAAGCTATTCTTCCTATTATATCTGGTCACTTTCTTCTCAGTGGATCTCTGTTGGCTCCTGCTGAAGCGGCTCTTCCTTAAAGTGCATAAACGAATGGAAACAATTAAAAATACTTCATCACCAATTTTGTACGTGGTGGAAAATCGAATATCTTTAAGAGCTCCATAAACGCCACAAACATCCACAGCAAAACATCAAACAAGATGAATTGGTGGTAATCAGAGGTGGAAATCTTTATTATTTATTTATTTATTTATTCAACATATATATACATTATTTAAAAAGAAAAAAATTGCTGTCGTGTGCTGGCGAATTGCAGAATGATCAGTGGAACTTTGTTGTTGTTGTTTCGGAGAAACCTTGAGAAATGCATTTAAGTTTTGGTGGCTGACAGTTAACTTTACTTCAGAGTGCTTGGAACATTTTCGCTTCACTATAAGAACACCAAACAGAACAGTACGGCGATTTCTCTTCTTTCCAATGAGTCAAGGTGACCAAATTTTCAGTGCCTTTTTCCAAATTTTCCACTCGATCTATAACTTAATTCATGGTGGATAGTATAACTTTCCAAGCGCTCCGTCCATGTTTTCTCCAGCTCAGCAAGAGTTTTAGAACATCGGCTCGAATTTTCGCTATTTTTTCCCCATTGTCTCAGTTATTGTTTTGTTTAGACGGTTAAGCTGTTCATCAAGCTGTTAAAGAGTGATGGAAAGGTGAGGGGAAGAAGACTGAAGAGGTGTTGATACCGAGTGGGTTGTCATATTTTTGCCAGATTTGAGAGCCATCAAGTAGTTTTAATGCATTGGTGTAAGCACTTTTGTAGGTTAAGATGTTGATAACGATGCATTGATATTATTTTATATAAAGACAAAGAGCGTGAAATACTTAAAATACCATATACTCAAGGAATACTAAGCCGAGCAACTTCAATCTCGCCTATTCACTCGGATATACCCTCACCGTTGCCTAGGTCGCGTTCTTAAGGTATACCCAGACATTTTCAACCAAGTCCGCGTTGAAGATATTCCAACCCAACATGGTATATTTGCACTCCAAATTGTCAAACTTTATGTACTATCCCCAGAGTATATACATACCATATACCAGGCGTACCGGCATAAAGTGAGCGTCAAGATACAAATGTTTCAATAGGGAACTTTTATTGTGAACGGGCCTTAATTTTGTTTTTGCTTGGTTGGCATGACACCTTTCAAACATATTTCGTTTGCATCAAGTCGTTGAGCAAACAACATCATATTTTTTCATCGTGTTAAAAATTTCGAATTTTGTACCAGAAAATGATAACTCTCGGAAAACATTAATTTTTTGTTTTCATTTGAACAAAATAGCTGCAGAGTCGCATCGAATGCTTGTCGAGACAACATGCAACATGCAAAAGATGGTTTCAACTGTTCAGAGATAACGATTTTGATGTGAGAAATGAAGAACGTAGAAGACCACCAAAAAAGTTAGAAGACGCCGAACTGCAAACAATAAGTATTGGTATACATAAACACATAGATACTTTAATGGCTTTTCTCAATAACTTCATTTCGTTTTTATAAGTAAAATCTATCAATATGCACTGGTTTAAGATAATATACTTACTTGGTTTTAAGATAAGTTTGTAAATTTTAGAATTTACACAATTAATCTACGATATACTAGTATACATTGTATTTTTATATTCTGGATTAATTTTCAATATTTTTTTAAATACTACTTCAAAAGGCTGTAGGGGGATGACTTTAACAAGGTATCCACAGCTAAATTATAGCGAACATATATAGCAACATCACCATCGATTTTCCTGTCAGTTCGAAAGATTTTGGAGCTATAAATATGAAGTAAGGCCAGTCACTTACCCTCGGGTCTAACCGTGTCTCAAATACACACAATTATGCCCCCTCGCTGTTCTTAAAACAATTAAAAGAGTAAGCACAAGTTATCATTTGAGCCACTGCCTACAGATAAATTTCCACCGGTATCACACAGTGATAAGTCCAAAGAAAAGTCACCCTCTAAATAACAGACTCAAACATTCTCAAAAAACTAGCAGACAATGAAAAAATCAAATATAATAAAAAATTACAGAAATAGAAATATGTAAATATAAAAGTTGTCTGGAATTGCAAAAGGGTCATTCCATGAAGGATCGACCGACGTTCTGAAAGACATTCCTCCGATTTCGCTGAAAAGTGGTAGAAATACCCATTGGAGATGTACGAATCATAAGGCAAAACAAGTTTTTTTTTTACAGAATTCGATATAGTTTGCGTGTTACGGAACTTCAAAAATTGGCAAAAAATCAAAATTTCTGCTTTCTTTTATATTTAAAAAAAATCATAACTTAGGCTCTGCCTATCAGAATTTGATAAAATATACCTTGTTGAATTCAGAAAAAAGTGAACTTTCAAAGATTTGGAATAATTTTTATTTTCAAGGACCAAATACATTCCAGAATATCCTTGAATAACTCAAAAAATGGTATTTTGTTTTTTTTTTTTTTATTTTTCATATAGAGATTCGTCTTTAATTTCCATTTCAAATTTCAAGTTGGGATCTCTATGGGTTCGGTCAAAATAATATTTTATAGGCGGCTAAGTATTCTGTAATAAATATTTCCATTAAGAAATAGTCACACTGGGGCCTTTGTATCCTAAGGCCTTAAACACTAACAAAATCATTATTTATTATCTCTTAAGAGTATATATGTATATATATGTATATATACATATACATATATATGATGTATATATACATCAGATGAAATATGATGAAGTTTTCTTGTTTCCTGCACAATTCTCAAATTAGAAAATCTCGATTCCATCAATAATTTTTCTTCATTATACTCCTGTGTAGCCACGTTGGAAAAATCCATATTCTTTATATTTTTAGTTGCCCAGTTATATAACTGTAATGTGTTCCCTGTACTGTCTTTGTAGGCTAGCTCTGGCAGCCGGTCTTTTTATTGTACCACCAAGAGCATGCACTCTTACCATTAGAGGTCGCAAAGAAGTTCCATTCAGCATTCACTCCAAAATCCTGTTCATGCAATGTTAAATTAAAACCATTGTTTTTGTTTTTGTACTGCGCAACAGATCCATCGGAAAAATAAATAATTTTCTAAAAATGATGTCATTTCTTGTGCAGGAACCTCTAAAAGATGGCGCTGAAATAAGTGTACTGCGAGAGTGTCATGCTTTAAGCAGTTACTGATTACAACAAAACTTTCATTTTTAATATATATCATCCATCTGGTTCCGGTAATATATTGCAAAAGGGTGATTCGTCGCCTGTTTTTTAATCCAGTGGTATCAGTGCACTGCATCTTGCACAAAAAAACCATAATTTTCTGAAAAGTCCAATAAGACAAGTATGTCCGTTTTCGTTAAGAGAGTTTTGGCTTCCTTTATGTACCTATTTTAAAATGAAAACACCAAGCCGTTTCGAAAAGCTCTGAATGAAATCCTCAGAGTTTTTAATTCTCACTTCCAATTTTGATCGGTCTGTGTGGGTCCACTGATAGTATGTTACGTCTTCTATGAAGTGATAGCTAAAAGCAATGTTAAAGATTCTCCTTAATTAAGAAAAGTTTGGGCAATTAAGGCATTTGCACAAGTAACAATTTATATCAGGAGGGTTTCAAATTACCAAAGCTAAGCAGGCTCTGCTGTTATTGAGATGCTTATCTTCGTTTTCTATCAGCCTTGATATATTTCTACCCTCAAACATGAGTTTGATATTTTGATAGATGGTGCAAACACACACGGAATGAGTTCCTGATGCCCCAGCCAAAATGCAGTCCTTTGTTCTTAACGACGCGAATTTGGAAAATCCAATCTTAACATTATATATGTATGAATATGTTTTTTCTGATTTTCAATCTAACAAAAAAGCAAAACATCTTATTTTTGAAACTGAGAAAATAAATTTTTGTTACCTTTATAGATACGTAGTCTTTTTTTCCTGGCATTAAACGGCTGATATCGTCTTCACAGTAAAAACTTTCAACCAATTGCTTGATATCAGCATCTAAGCTTTTTCCATAAATTGATGGAACGCTTTGATGTTCTTGAAGTTTTCTAGATTTCTTGATCATATAGCTTGTCGATCCTGAACACTCTTCTATAATTTTGTCGACTCTCCATTCTCTTAAAAATAAAGACAACAAAACAAGTTTGGTGTCTTTGCTTGTAGTCTTATGGAAGTTTTCTTTTATTTTCCCTATGAAATATTCTTCCTCTCTGGAATTATCTGGACTGCACATATTTTAAGCCTCTAAGTCTTTTCTTGTCGAATGTATCTTCTTCAATATACTGTATGCATCCATTAATCAAATTGAATGCAATGTCTTTATCGAAATACATTCCATCAACTTCAATTTGATTTTCAACCTCTAGCAATAATGGCGTTGTATCAGAATTTCGGATCTGACTCATTTTTTTCCTACACTTAGAGCAAACTATCAACTTTGTTTTCAATTTTGGTTGCATCGTAACCATCCATGTTCGTATAGGTCGCAAATCGCGAGCACTGGGTTGATAAGGTGGTAAATCGGGAGGATTGCTGCAGGTTTTCCACACAAAAGCACTCATTATAAATTTGTATTACTCACAACTCTTATTACGATACAATCTAAAATAAATTCCGAGGTCACGACAGATTGACATCAAGTGAGTGCAAATAAATTAAGCCTAACTTCTAAAATCCTCGAAAACAGGAAATATGCAGTTGCATATTGTTGAAATAAAACAAGCACAGTGAGGTTTTTTTTTTCTAAAAAAAAGCAGCTATGTACTTATGTATGTGCACTCGGGTTATATGTGAGAATGATAAGAGGAGTAACATAATAAATATTTAGTTTTTTTATTTAGCCGCCTATAAAACATTATTTTGGCCGAACCCATAGAGATCCCAACTTGAAATAATAAAAAAATAAAAACAAAATACCATTTTTTGAGTTATTCAAGGATATAACATATGTAAAAAGGATATTCTGGATATTCCTTGAAAATAAAAATTATTGCAAATCTTTCAAAGTTCACCTTTTTCTGAATTCAACAAGGTATATTTTATCAAATGCTGATGAGCAGAGCCAAAGTTAAGATTTTTTTAAATATAAAAGAAAGCATAAATTTTGCCAATTTTTGAAGTTTAGTTACACGCAAACTTTATGATTCGTACCAATCCAATGAGTATTTCTACCACTTTTCAGCCAAATCGGAGGGAGGTCGTTCAGAGCTCCCCACATACAATAGCTTCGGCGATTTATCGCGGAATGACCCAATATATAAATTAAGTTGAATTAAATCATTACGGGCTGTCATAAATGACAGTAAGATCATCCAATTTGTGCATCGAATTTACCAAAAAAAAAAAACATCTCCATTTGGTTTTATATGCACATAAACTCGCCCACCTCGGATAAGTGAAGCTGCTTTTAAAGCTTTAATCGGATAGCTCACCGATAAATTGTATTATTGACAGCAGAAAGACTTTCGTTGAGGTAAGGGTACGTCAAATTGCAACTCAGTCAACATCACGTAAACAAAGCGACTTTTTTGTTTTCTTGAACTCTTATACGCAGAATTGACGGATTTCAGCAATTTAATTTTATCAGGCACAAAAAGAATTTTATTATTATTTCTTTATTTTGGTTTAAGTGTAAAATATTTTCTTTGGCATTGACGTAGGTTTGCAATCGACTGAGGTATACAAGGCAGTGAAAATACTGCGGTGGCCGTGGCTCAAGTGGTAGTTTACTAGCTTGTAAATCGGATGTTTTGGTGTTCGAATCTCAACCGTGCATGAAAGACATTCATTTTTTTAATTCACAAAAATATCAGTAGTTAACTGAAAATCAACAACAAGAATTTAGTCCCTCCCTAAATATTGTATGCCACCCATGGAGCGAAATAACTATTGAGCTCAAATAGCTTTCCTTCGCTATCTATCCAATTTTTAAAAAAATTTAACACTTCCTAAATTATTACGAGGGCTGTTTGATGAGTACCCGGATTGGAAGATAGATGGCGCTACTGAGACAAAATGATTGTACATACCATGATTTATTATAACCTTTTTTAGCCCGCTTTTCAAAATTTAGTGACAATCCGACGCTTAGTTTTGTTTTGAAACTCATTTCAAAACATGGTGTTAGAACAGTATCGCTCCGTTATCCAATTCTTGTTTTAGAGTGGTAAAACCCGCGAGGTAATCAAGCCCATTCTTCATGGTGTGTATGGAATCTATTCACGTTCCCATACAACCGTTTACCATTGGTTCACAGAGTTTCATCGTTGCAGCAAAACGGTTGTTCCAACAGTGAAAACCGTCGACAAAATCCATGATCTCGTATTGGTGGACCGCTAAGTAAAATTTGCGTGTGGGCTGAGATAGCAAACATCTCAACTGAACGCGTTAGCCATATCCTATACGAGAATACGTTGTATACGTTAAGCGAACCATCAGCTAATTTCACTACAATGGACATCCATTGTAGATGTCAAGTAATGTTGAGACAGGTAGAGTTGAGTCATATAAGCTAGAAATAGGCCAAGTACGAAGTGGAAGGTTCGTACGTAATAAGAGTATACTTAGCACCTTTCCCCCTTTTCGTATAGCTAAGGAATCCAATTGAAGGCGTGAATTCTGAGCTACGAAACCAAACACCCAGCAGTACTGCCATACAATCATCAAAGACGCAAATAAATAATAACAGACTTGCACTTAAACAACCTTCATCTAGGGTTGCAAGCCTTGCTAGTCAAAGTGGGTTACAAATATTGGCCCATAAAGCTTCCAGGGCTTTTGCCTGCGAGATAGCTTTTCTTATCCACTAATTTGAAATTAACAAATTTCACATATAACCGGTGGAGAAGGGTTCAGTTATCACGATTTTTGTGTGAATTCAGCACACGCGTGGGTTTTCACATTCATCGAAATACTAATTTGCATAATACATATGTGCTTTTATTGGGGTAATTACACCGGACGGTAGTTTAATATTTCAAATTTAGATTTTTCCATGATCAGCCTTCTACTGCGTAAAGCTAATGTTTTAAATTACCATACTATTGCTGAATAATTTAGTTTTAAGTTATAAGTAGATCCATAAGACAAAATTGTAATCATAACCTACTTCGACTTAATAGAAAGACATTCGTCTCAGAAATTTTTTATGTATATCTACTTAAAAAGTTGTTTACTGGCGCCCAACGTGAGGCTGGAATATAATAGTAATTAGTTGAAGTATAAGTGAAGGAAAACCGTACCGCAGTAAGCCGCTACAAAAGAAGTTCCTACGAAGCAGCCAAAAAGGAGAAATTTGGACTTTTCAGCAAGAACCGAGTCACGCCGCAACTTAATTAAAGCAGCAGATAGAAACCTTGCAACCTTACTTAACAACGAAGAATTCTAGCATCCTGAACGACAAGATGATGCTAAGAATCATTTTAATATTTTAAGTTCAAATTGTTTCTCACTATTTTAAACATACTAAAAATTAAAAACTTTTTCTGAAAAAAGAACATGTGTGAAGTAAACACGAATAACTATCAGAAAGTATATCAATAACTGCAAGAAAAACAAAAACTTGAAGCTAAAAATAAAGAACACAAGAAAGCCAATAGCTGAAAGAAAAGAATTGTAATGAAAAAATAGTAAAATAAAACTACTATAATATTACTATTATGATTTTAGTGAAGATATTGTGAAATATCATATTTGAAATTAACCTGGATAGTCGACTTCAAAATATAACCCACATATTTGACTACAGAAGGAAGAGATTATTCTCAACAAAAAGAAGTCCATCACGGGAAGGTAGAAGACAATGTAGTAAACCAGTTGCTTCAGCGATATTCAAGCTTAGCCAGAGTGACCAAGATTACAGAGTACTATGTACGCTTCACATATAATAAACGGAATAGACGCAGATAAAATATTGAGACCCTCGACCCACTGTAGGGAGGATCTCAAGGGAGGAGCAGCCGTAAAAAAACTAATACGTGGTGCGGAACGCGAAATATTTTACAGATAAATTTCCACCGGTATCACACAGTGATAAGTCCAAAGAAAAGTCACCCTCTAAATAACAGACTCAAACATTCTCAAAAAACTAGCAGACAATGAAAAAATCAAATATAATAAAAAATTACAGAAATAGAAATATGTAAATATAAAAGTAGTCTGGAATTGCAAAAGGGTCATTCCATAAAGGATCGACCGACGTTCTGAAAGACATTCCTCCGATTTCGCTGAAAAGTGGTAGAAATACCCATTGGAGATGTACGAATCATAAGGCAAAACAAGTTTTTTTTTACAGAATTCGATATAGTTTGCGTGTTACGGAACTTCAAAAATTGGCAAAAAATCAAAATTTCTGCTTTCTTTTATATTTAAAAAAAATCATAACTTAGGCTCTGCCTATCAGAATTTGATAAAATATACCTTGTTGAATTCAGAAAAAAGTGAACTTTCAAAGATTTGGAATAATTTTTATTTTCAAGGACCAAATACATTCCAGAATATCCTTTTTACATATATCCTTGAATAACTCAAAAAATGGTATTATGTTTTTTTTTTTTATTTTTCTTATAGAGATTCGTCCTTAATTTCCATTTCAAATTTCAAGTTGGGATCTCTATGGGTTCGGTCAAAATAATATTTTATAGGCGGCTAAGTATTCTGTAATAAATATTTCCATTAAGAAATAGTCACACTGGGGCCTTTGTATCCTAAGGCTTTAAACACTAACAAAATCATTATTCATTATCTCTTAAGAGTATATATGTGTATATATGTATATATACATATACATATATACATGATGTATATATACATATACATATATATGATGTATATATACATCAGATGAAATATGATGAAGTTTTCTTGTTTCCTGCACAATTCTCAAATTAGAAAATCTCGATTCCATCAATAATTTTTCTTCATTATACTCCTGTGTAGCCACGTTGGAAAAATCCATATTATTTATATTTTCAGTTGCTCAGTTATATAACTGTAATGTGTTCCCTGTACTGTCTTTGTAGGCTAGCTCTGGCAGCCGGTCTTTTTATTGTACCACCAAGAGCATGCACTCTTACCATGAGAGGTCGCAAAGAAGTTCCATTCAGCACTCACTCCAAAATCCTGTTAAATTAAAAGCATTGTTTTTGTTTTTGTACTGCGCAACAGATCCATCGGAAAAATAAACAATTTTCTAAAAATCATGTCATTTCTTGTGCAGGAACCTCTAAGAGATGGCGCTGAAATAAGTGTACTGCGAGAGTGTCATGCTTTAAGCAGTTACTGATTACAACAAAACTTTCATTTTTAATATATATCATCCATCTGGTTCCGGTAATATATTGCAAAAGGGTGATTCGTCGCCTGTTTTTTAATCCAGTGGTATCAGTGCACTGCATCTTGCACAAAAAAACCATAATTTTCGGAAAAGTCCAATAAGACAAGTATGTCCGTTTTCGTTAAGAGAGTTTTGGCTTCCTTTATGTACCTATTTGAAAATGAAAACACCAAGCCGTTTCGAAAAGCTCTGAATGAAATCCTCAGAGTTTTTAATTCTCACTTCCAATTTTGATTGGTCTGTGTGGGTCCACTGATAGTATGTTACGTCTTCTATGAAGTGATAGCTAAAAGCAATGTTAAAGATTCTCCTTAATTAAAAAAAGTTTGGGCAATTAAGGCATTTGCACAAGTAACAATTTATATCAGGAGGGTTTCAAATTACCAAAGCTAAGCAGGCTCTGCTGTTATTGAGATGCTTATCTTCGTTTTCTATCAGCCTTGATATATTTCTACCCTCAAACATGAGTTTGATATTTTGATAGATGGTGCAAACACACACGGAATGAGTTCCTGATGCCCCAGCCAAAATGCAGTCCTTTGTTCTTAACGACGCGAATTTGGAAAATCCAATCTTAACATTATATATGTATGAATATGTTTTTTCTGATTTTCAATCTAACAAAAAAGCAAAACATCTTATTTTTGAAACTGAGAAAATAAATTTTTGTTACCTTTATAGATACGTAGTCTTTTTTTCCTGGCATTAAACGGCTGATATCGTCTTCACAGTAAAAACTTTCTACCAATTGCTTGATATCAGCATCTAAGCTTTTTCCATAAATTGATAGAACGCTTTGATGTTCTTGAAGTTTTCTAGATTTCTTGATCATATAGCTTGTCGATCCTGAACACTCTTCTATAATTTTGTCGACTCTCCATTCTCTTAAAAATAAAGACAACAAAACAAGTTTGGTGTCTTTGCTTGTAGTCTTATGGAAGTTTTCTTTTATTTTCCCTATGAAATATTCTTCCTCTCTGGAATTATCTGGACTGCACATATTTTAAGCCTCTAAGTCTTTTCTTGTCGAATGTATCTTCTTCAATATACTGTATGCATCCATTAATCAAATTGAATGCAATGCCTTTATCAAAATACATTCCATCAACTTCAATTTGATTTTCAACCTCTAGCAATAATGGCGTTGTATCAGAATTTCGGATCTGACTCATTTTTTTCCTACACTTAGAGCAAACTATCAACTTTGTGTTCAATTTTGGTTGCATCGTAACCATCCATGTTCGTATAGGTCGCAAATCGCGAGCACTGGGTTGATAAGGTGGTAAATCGGGAGGATTGCTGCAGGTTTTCCACACAAAAGCACTCATTATAAATTTGTATTACTCACAACTCTTATTACGATACAATCTAAAATAAATTTCGAGGTCACGACAGATTGACATCAAGTGAGTGCAAATAAATTAAGCCTAACTTCTAAAATCCTCGAAAACAGGAAATATGCAGTTGCATATTGTTGAAATAAAACAAGCACAGTGAGGTTTTTTTTTTTCTAAAAAAAAGCAGCTATGTACTTATGTATGTGCACTCGGGTTATATGTGAGAATGATAAGAGGAGTAACATAATAAATATTTAGTTTTTTTATTTAGCCGCCTATAAAACATTATTTTTTAGATCCCAACTTGAAATAATAAAAAAATAAAAACAAAATACCATTTTTTGAGTTATTCAAGGATATAACATATGTAAAAAGGATATTCTGGATATTCCTTGAAAATAAAAATTATTGCAAATCTTTCAAAGTTCACCTTTTTCTGAATTCAACAAGGTATATTTTATCAAATGCTGATGAGCAGAGCCAAAGTTAAGATTTTTTTAAATATAAAAGAAAGCATAAATTTTGCCAATTTTTGAAGTTTAGTTACACGCAAACTTTATGATTCGTACCAATCCAATGAGTATTTCTACCACTTTTCAGCCAAATCGGAGGGAGGTCGTTCAGAGCTCCCCACATACAATAGCTTCGGCGATTTATCGCGGAATGACCCAATATATAAATTAAGTTGAATTAAATCATTACGGGCTGTCATAAATGACAGTAAGATCATCCAATTTGTGCATCGAATTTACCAAAAAAAAAAAAACATCTCCATTTGGTTTTACATGCACATAAACTCGCCCACCTCGGATAAGTGAAGCTGCTTTTAAAGCTTTAATCGGATAGCTCACCGATAAATTGTATTATTGACAGCAGAAAGACTTTCGTTGAGGTAAGGGTACGTCAAATTGCAACTCAGTCAACATCACGTAAACAAAGCGACTTTTTTGTTTTCTTGAACTCTTATACGCAGAATTGACAGATTTCAGCAATTTAATTTTATCAGGCACAAAAAGAATTTTATTATTATTTCTTTATTTTGGTTTAAGTGTAAAATATTTTCTTTGGCATTGACGTAGGTTTGCAATCGACTGAGGTATACAAGGCAGTGAAAATACTGCGGTGGCCGTGGCTCAAGTGGTAGTTTACTAGCTTGTAAATCGGATGTTTTGGTGTTCGAATCTCAACCGTGCATGAAAGACATTCATTTTTTTAATTCACAAAAATATCAGTAGTTAACTGAAAATCAACAACAAGAATTTAGTCCCTCCCTAAATATTGTATGCCACCAATGGAGCGAAATAACTATTGAGCTCAAATAGCTATCTATCCAATTTTTAAAAAAATTTAACACTTCCTAAATTATTACGAGGGCTGTTTGATGAGTACCCGGATTGGAAGATAGATGGCGCTACTGAGACAAAATGATTGTACATACCATGATTTATTATAACCTTTTTTAGCCCGCTTTTCAAAATTTAGTGACAATCCGACGCTTAGTTTTGTTTTGAAACTCATTTCAAAACATGGTGTTAGAACAGTATCGCTCCGTTATCCAATTCTTGTTTTAGAGTGGTAAAACCCGCGAGGTAATCAAGCCCATTCTTCATGGTGTGTATGGAATCTATTCACGTTCCCGTACAACCGTTTACCATTGGTTCACAGAGTTTCATCGTTGCAGCAAAACGGTTGTTCCAACAGTGAAAACCGTCGACAAAATCCATGATCTCGTATTGGTGGACCGCTAAGTAAAATTTGCGTGTGGGCTGAGATAGCAAACATCTCAACTGAACGCGTTAGCCATATCCTATACGAGAATACGTTGTATACGTTAAGCGAACCATCAGCTAATTTCACTACAATGGACATCCATTGTAGATGTCAAGTAATGTTGAGACAGGTAGAGTTGAGTCATATAAGCTAGAAATAGGCCAAGTACGAAGTTGAAGGTTCGTACGTAATAAGAGTATACTTAGCACCTTTCCCAATTTTCGTATAGCTAAGGAATCCAATTGAAGGCGTGAATTCTGAGCTACGAAACCAAACACCCAGCAGTACTGCCATACAATCATCAAAGACGCAAATAAATAATAACAGACTTGCACTTAAACAACCTTCATCTAGGGTTGCAAGCCTTGCTAGTCAAAGTGGGTTACAAATATTGGCCCATAAAGCTTCCAGGGCTTTTGCCTGCGAGATAGCTTTTCTTATCCACTAATTTGAAATTAACAAATTTCACATATAACCGGTGGAGAAGGGTTCAGTTATCACGATTTTTGTGTGAATTCAGCACACGCGTGGGTTTTCAGATTCATCGAAATACTAATTTGCATAATACATATGTGCTTTTATTGGGGTAATTACACCGGACGGTAGTTTAATATTTCAAATTTAGATTTTTCCATGATCAGCCTTCTACTGCGTAAAGCTAATGTTTTAAATTACCATACTATTGCTGAATAATTTAGTTTTAAGTTATAAGTAGATCCATAAGACAAAATTGTAATCATAACCTACTTCGACTTAATAGAAAGACATTCGTCTCAGAAATTTTTTATGTATATCTACTTAAAAAGTTGTTTACTGGCGCCAAACGTGGGGCTGGAATATAATAGTAATTAGTTGAAGTATAAGTGAAGGAAAACCGTACCGCAGTAAGCCGCTACAAAAGAAGTTCCTACGAAGCAGCCAAAAAGGAGAAATTTGGACTTTTCAGCAAGAACCGAGTCACGCCGCAACTTAATTAAAGCAGCAGATAGAAACCTTGCAACCTTACTTAACAACGAAGAATTCTAGCATCCTGAACGACAAGATGATGCTAAGAATCATTTTAATATTTTAAGTTCAAATTGTTTCTCACTATTTTAAACATACTAAAAATTAAAAACTTTTTCTGAAAAAAGAACATGTGTGAAGTAAACACGAATAACTATCAGAAAGTATACCAATAACTGCAAGAAAAACAAAAACTTGAAGCTAAAAATAAAGAACACAAGAAAGCCAATAGCTGAAAGAAAAGAATTGTAATGAAAAAATAGTAAAATAAAACTACTATAATATTACTATTATGATTTTAGTGAAGATATTGTGAAATATCATATTTGAAATTAACCTGGATAGTCGACTTCAAAATATAACCCACATATTTGACTACAGAAGGAAGAGATTATTCTCAACAAAAAGAAGTCCATCACGGGAAGGTAGAAGACAATGTAGTAAACCAGTTGCTTCAGCGATATTCAAGCTTAGCCAGAGTGACCAAGATTACAGAGTACTATGTACGCTTCACATATAATAAACGGAATAGACGCAGATAAAATATTGAGACCTTCGACCCACTGTAGGGAGGATCTCAAGGGAGGAGCAGCCGTAAAAAAACTAATACGTGGTGCGGAACGCGAAATATTTTACAGATAAATTTCCACCGGTATCACACAGTGATAAGTCCAAAGAAAAGTCACCCTCTAAATAACAGACTCAAACATTCTCAAAAAACTAGCAGACAATGAAAAAATCAAATATAATAAAAAATTACAGAAATAGAAATATGTAAATATAAAAGTAGTCTGGAATTGCAAAAGGGTCATTCCATGAAGGATCGACCGACGTTCTGAAAGACATTCCTCCGATTTCGCTGAAAAGTGGTAGAAATACCCATTGGAGATGTACGAATCATAAGGCAAAACAAGTTTTTTTTTTTACAGAATTCGATATAGTTTGCGTGTTACGGAACTTCAAAAATTGGCAAAAAATCAAAATTTCTGCTTTCTTTTATATTTAAAAAAAATCATAACTTAGGCTCTGCCTATCAGAATTTGATAAAATATACCTTGTTGAATTCAGAAAAAAGTGAACTTTCAAAGATTTGGAATAATTTTTATTTTCAAGGACCAAATACATTCCAGAATATCCTTTTTACATATATCCTTGAATAACTCAAAAAATGGTATTATGTTTTTTTTTTTTATTTTTCTTATAGAGATTCGTCCTTAATTTCCATTTCAAATTTCAAGTTGGGATCTCTATGGGTTCGGTCAAAATAATATTTTATAGGCGGCTAAGTATTCTGTAATAAATATTTCCATTAAGAAATAGTCACACTGGGGCCTTTGTATCCTAAGGCTTTAAACACTAACAAAATCATTATTCATTATCTCTTAAGAGTATATATGTGTATATATGTATATATACATATACATATATATGATGTATATATACATCAGATGAAATATGATGAAGTTTTCTTGTTTCCTGCACAATTCTCAAATTAGAAAATCTCGATTCCATCAATAATTTTTCTTCATTATACTCCTGTGTAGCCACGTTGGAAAAATCCATATTATTTATATTTTCAGTTGCTCAGTTATATAACTGTAATGTGTTCCCTGTACTGTCTTTGTAGGCTAGCTCTGGCAGCCGGTCTTTTTATTGTACCACCAAGAGCATGCACTCTTACCATGAGAGGTCGCAAAGAAGTTCCATTCAGCACTCACTCCAAAATCCTGTTAAATTAAAAGCATTGTTTTTGTTTTTGTACTGCGCAACAGATCCATCGGAAAAATAAACAATTTTCTAAAAATCATGTCATTTCTTGTGCAGGAACCTCTAAGAGATGGCGCTGAAATAAGTGTACTGCGAGAGTGTCATGCTTTAAGCAGTTACTGATTACAACAAAACTTTCATTTTTAATATATATCATCCATCTGGTTCCGGTAATATATTGCAAAAGGGTGATTCGTCGCCTGTTTTTTAATCCAGTGGTATCAGTGCACTGCATCTTGCACAAAAAAACCATAATTTTCGGAAAAGTCCAATAAGACAAGTATGTCCGTTTTCGTTAAGAGAGTTTTGGCTTCCTTTATGTACCTATTTGAAAATGAAAACACCAAGCCGTTTCGAAAAGCTCTGAATGAAATCCTCAGAGTTTTTAATTCTCACTTCCAATTTTGATTGGTCTGTGTGGGTCCACTGATAGTATGTTACGTCTTCTATGAAGTGATAGCTAAAAGCAATGTTAAAGATTCTCCTTAATTAAAAAAAGTTTGGGCAATTAAGGCATTTGCACAAGTAACAATTTATATCAGGAGGGTTTCAAATTACCAAAGCTAAGCAGGCTCTGCTGTTATTGAGATGCTTATCTTCGTTTTCTATCAGCCTTGATATATTTCTACCCTCAAACATGAGTTTGATATTTTGATAGATGGTGCAAACACACACGGAATGAGTTCCTGATGCCCCAGCCAAAATGCAGTCCTTTGTTCTTAACGACGCGAATTTGGAAAATCCAATCTTAACATTATATATGTATGAATATGTTTTTTCTGATTTTCAATCTAACAAAAAAGCAAAACATCTTATTTTTGAAACTGAGAAAATAAATTTTTGTTACCTTTATAGATACGTAGTCTTTTTTTCCTGGCATTAAACGGCTGATATCGTCTTCACAGTAAAAACTTTCTACCAATTGCTTGATATCAGCATCTAAGCTTTTTCCATAAATTGATAGAACGCTTTGATGTTCTTGAAGTTTTCTAGATTTCTTGATCATATAGCTTGTCGATCCTGAACACTCTTCTATAATTTTGTCGACTCTCCATTCTCTTAAAAATAAAGACAACAAAACAAGTTTGGTGTCTTTGCTTGTAGTCTTATGGAAGTTTTCTTTTATTTTCCCTATGAAATATTCTTCCTCTCTGGAATTATCTGGACTGCACATATTTTAAGCCTCTAAGTCTTTTCTTGTCGAATGTATCTTCTTCAATATACTGTATGCATCCATTAATCAAATTGAATGCAATGCCTTTATCAAAATACATTCCATCAACTTCAATTTGATTTTCAACCTCTAGCAATAATGGCGTTGTATCAGAATTTCGGATCTGACTCATTTTTTTCCTACACTTAGAGCAAACTATCAACTTTGTGTTCAATTTTGGTTGCATCGTAACCATCCATGTTCGTATAGGTCGCAAATCGCGAGCACTGGGTTGATAAGGTGGTAAATCGGGAGGATTGCTGCAGGTTTTCCACACAAAAGCACTCATTATAAATTTGTATTACTCACAACTCTTATTACGATACAATCTAAAATAAATTTCGAGGTCACGACAGATTGACATCAAGTGAGTGCAAATAAATTAAGCCTAACTTCTAAAATCCTCGAAAACAGGAAATATGCAGTTGCATATTGTTGAAATAAAACAAGCACAGTGAGGTTTTTTTTTTTCTAAAAAAAAGCAGCTATGTACTTATGTATGTGCACTCGGGTTATATGTGAGAATGATAAGAGGAGTAACATAATAAATATTTAGTTTTTTTATTTAGCCGCCTATAAAACATTATTTTTTAGATCCCAACTTGAAATAATAAAAAAATAAAAACAAAATACCATTTTTTGAGTTATTCAAGGATATAACATATGTAAAAAGGATATTCTGGATATTCCTTGAAAATAAAAATTATTGCAAATCTTTCAAAGTTCACCTTTTTCTGAATTCAACAAGGTATATTTTATCAAATGCTGATGAGCAGAGCCAAAGTTAAGATTTTTTTAAATATAAAAGAAAGCATAAATTTTGCCAATTTTTGAAGTTTAGTTACACGCAAACTTTATGATTCGTACCAATCCAATGAGTATTTCTACCACTTTTCAGCCAAATCGGAGGGAGGTCGTTCAGAGCTCCCCACATACAATAGCTTCGGCGATTTATCGCGGAATGACCCAATATATAAATTAAGTTGAATTAAATCATTACGGGCTGTCATAAATGACAGTAAGATCATCCAATTTGTGCATCGAATTTACCAAAAAAAAAAAACATCTCCATTTGGTTTTACATGCACATAAACTCGCCCACCTCGGATAAGTGAAGCTGCTTTTAAAGCTTTAATCGGATAGCTCACCGATAAATTGTATTATTGACAGCAGAAAGACTTTCGTTGAGGTAAGGGTACGTCAAATTGCAACTCAGTCAACATCACGTAAACAAAGCGACTTTTTTGTTTTCTTGAACTCTTGTACGCAGAATTGACGGATTTCAGCAATTTAATTTTATCAGGCACAAAAAGAATTTTATTATTATTTCTTTATTTTGGTTTAAGTGTAAAATATTTTCTTTGGCATTGACGTAGGTTTGCAATCGACTGAGGTATACAAGGCAGTGAAAATACTGCGGTGGCCGTGGCTCAAGTGGTAGTTTACTAGCTTGTAAATCGGATGTTTTGGTGTTCGAATCTCAACCGTGCATGAAAGACATTAATTTTTTTAATTCACAAAAATATCAGTAGTTAACTGAAAATCAACAACAAGAATTTAGTCCCTCCCTAAATATTGTATGCCACCAATGGAGCGAAATAACTATTGAGCTCAAATAGCTTTCCTTCGCTATCTATCCAATTTTTAAAAAAATTTAACACTTCCTAAATTATTACGAGGGCTGTTTGATGAGTACCCGGATTGGAAGATAGATGGCGCTACTGAGACAAAATGATTGTACATACCATGATTTATTATAACCTTTTTTAGCCCGCTTTTCAAAATTTAGTGACAATCCGACGCTTAGTTTTGTTTTGAAACTCATTTCAAAACATGGTGTTAGAACAGTATCGCTCCGTTATCCAATTCTTGTTTTAGAGTGGTAAAACCCGCGAGGTAATCAAGCCCATTCTTCATGGTGTGTATGGAATCTATTCACGTTTCCGTACAACCGTTTACCATTGGTTCACAGAGTTTCATCGTTGCAGCAAAACGGTTGTTCCAACAGTGAAAACCGTCGACAAAATCCATGATCTCGTATTGGTGGACCGCTAAGTAAAATTTGCGTGTGGGCTGAGATAGCAAACATCTCAACTGAACGCGTTAGCCATATCCTATACGAGAATACGTTGTATACGTTAAGCGAACCATCAGCTAATTTCACTACAATGGACATCCATTGTAGATGTCAAGTAATGTTGAGACAGGTAGAGTTGAGTCATATAAGCTAGAAATAGGCCAAGTACGAAGTGGAAGGTTCGTACGTAATAAGAGTATACTTAGCACCTTTCCCCCTTTTCGTATAGCTAAGGAATCCAATTGAAGGCGTGAATTCTGAGCTACGAAACCAAACACCCAGCAGTACTGCCATACAATCATCAAAGACGCAAATAAATAATAACAGACTTGCACTTAAACAACCTTCATCTAGGGTTGCAAGCCTTGCTAGTCAAAGTGGGTTACAAATATTGGCCCATAAAGCTCCCAGGGCTTTTGCCTGCGAGATAGCTTTTCTTATCCACTAATTTGAAATTAACAAATTTCACATATAACCGGTGGAGAAGGGTTCAGTTATCACGATTTTTGTGTGAATTCAGCACACGCGTGGGTTTTCACATTCATCGAAATACTAATTTGCATAATACATATGTGCTTTTATTGGGGTAATTACACCGGACGGTAGTTTAATATTTCAAATTTAGATTTTTCCATGATCAGCCTTCTACTGCGTAAAGCTAATGTTTTAAATTACCATACTATTGCTGAATAATTTAGTTTTAAGTTATAAGTAGATCCATAAGACAAAATTGTAATCATAACCTACTTCGACTTAATAGAAAGACATTCGTCTCAGAAATTTTTTATGTATATCTACTTAAAAAGTTGTTTACTAGCGCCCAACGTGAGGCTGGAATATAATAGTAATTAGTTGAAGTATAACTGAAGGAAAACCGTACCGCAGTAAGCCGCTACAAAAGAAGTTCCTACGAAGCAGCCAAAAAGGAGAAATTTGGACTTTTCAGCAAGAACCGAGTCACGCCGCAACTTAATTAAAGCAGCAGATAGAAACCTTGCAACCTTACTTAACAACGAAGAATTCTAGCATCCTGAACGACAAGATGATGCTAAGAATCATTTTAATATTTTAAGTTCAAATTGTTTCTCACTATTTTAAACATACTAAAAATTAAAAACTTTTTCTGAAAAAAGAACATGTGTGAAGTAAACACGAATAACTATCAGAAAGTATACCAATAACATTGTTGAATTCAGAAAAAAGTGAACTTTCAAAGATTTGGAATAATTTTTATTTTCAAGGACCAAATACATTCCAGAATATCCTTTTTACATATATCCTTGAATAACTCAAAAAATGGTATTTTGTTTTTTTTTTTTTATTTTTCTTATAGAGATTCGTCTTTGATTTCCATTTCAAATTTCAAGTTGGGATCTCTATGGGTTCGGTCAAAATAATATTTTATAGGCGGCTAAGTATTCTGTAATTGTTTCCTGCACAATTCTCAAATTAGAAAATCTCGATTCCATCAATAATTTTTCTTCATTATACTCCTGTGTAGCCACGTTGTAAAAATCCATATTCTTTATATTTTCAGTTGCCCAGTTATATAACTGTTATGTGTTCCCTGTACTGTCTTTGTAGGCTAGCTCTGGCAGCCGGTCTTTTTATTGTACCACCAAGAGCATGCACTCTTACCATGAGAGGTCGCAAAGAAGTTCCATTCAGCATTCACTCCAAAATCCTGTTCATGCAATGTTAAATTAAAAGCATTGTTTTTGTTTTTGTACTGCGCAACAGATCCATCGGAAAAATAAATAATTTTCTAAAAATGATGTCATTTCTTGTGCAGGAACCTCTAAGAGATGGCGCTGAAATAAGTGTACTGCGAGAGTGTCATACTTTAAGCAGTTACTGATTACAACAAAACTTTCATTTTTAATATATATCATCCATCTGGTTCCGGTAATATATTGCAAAAGGGTGATTCGTCGCCAGTTTTTTAATCCAGTGGTATCAGTGCACTGCATCTTGCACAAAAAAACCATAATTTTCTGAAAAGTCCAATAAGACAAGTATGTCCGTTTTCGTTAAGAGAGTTTTGGCTTCCTTTATGTACCTATTTGAAAATGAAAACACCAAGCCGTTTCGAAAAGCTCTGAATGAAATTCTTAGAGTTTTTAATTCTCACTTCCAATTTTGATCGGTCTGTGTGGGTCCACTGATAGTATGTTACGTCTTCTATGAAGTGATAGCTAAAAGCAGTGTTAAAGATTCTCCTTAATTAAGAAAAGTTTGGGCAATTAAGGCATTTGCACAAGTAACAATTTATATCAGGAGGGTTTCAAATTACCAAAGCTAAGCAGGCTCTGCTGTTATTGAGATGCTTATCTTCGTTTTCTATCAGCCTTGATATATTTCTACCCTCAAACATGAGTTTGATATTTTGATAGATTGTGCAAACACACACGGAATGAGTTCCTGATGCCCCAGCCAAAATGCAGTCCTTTGTTCTTAACGACGCGAATTTGGAAAATCCAATCTTAACATTATATATGTATGAATATGTTTTTTCTGATTTTCAATCTAACAAAAAAGCAAAACATCTTATTTTTGAAACTGAGAAAATAAATTTTTGTTACCTTTATAGATACGTAGTCTTTTTTTCCTGGCATTAAACGGCTGATATCGTCTTCACAGTAAAAACTTTCTACCAATTGCTTGATATCAGCATCTAAGCTTTTTCCATAAATTGATGGAACGCTTTGATGTTCTTGAAGTTTTCTAGATTTCTTGATCATATAGCTTGTCGATCCTGAACACTCTTCTATAATTTTGTCGACTCTCCATTCTCTTAAAAATAAAGACAACAAAACAAGTTTGGTGTCTTTGCTTGTAGTCTTATGGAAGTTTTCTTTTATTTTCCCTATGAAATATTCTTCCTCTCTGGAATTATCTGGACTGCACATATTTTAAGCCTCTAAGTCTTTTCTTGTCGAATGTATCTTCTTCAATATACTGTATGCATCCATTAATCAAATTGAATGCAATGTCTTTATCGAAATACATTCCATCAACTTCAATTTGATTTTCAACCTTTAGCAATAATGGCGTTGTATCAGAATTTCGGATCTGACTCATTTTTTTCCTACACTTAGAGCAAACTATCAACTTTGTGTTCAATTTTGGTTGCATCGTAACCATCCATGTTCGTATAGGTCGCAAATCGCGAGCACTGGGTTGATAAGGTGGTAAATCGGGAGGATTGCTGCAGGTTTTCCACACAAAAGCACTCATTATAAATTTGTATTACTCACAACTCTTATTACGATACAATCTAAAATAAATTCCGAGGTCACGACAGATTGACATCAAGTGAGTGCAAATAAATTAAGCCTAACTTCTAAAATCCTCGAAAACAGGAAATATGCAGTTGCATATTGTTGAAATAAAACAAGAACAGTGAGGTTTTTTTTTCTAAAAAAAGCAGCTATGTACTTATGTATGTGCACTCGGGTTATATGTGAGAATGATAAGAGGAGTAACATAATAAATATTTAGTTTTTTTATTTAGCCGCCTATAAAACATTATTTTGGCCGAACCCATAGAGATCCCAACTTGAAATAATAAAAAAATAAAAACAAAATACCATTTTTTGAGTTATTCAAGGATATAACATATGTAAAAAGGATATTCTGGACATTCCTTGAAAATAAAAATTATTGCAAATCTTTCAAAGTTCACCTTTTTCTGAATTCAACAAGGTATATTTTATCAAATGCTGATGAGCAGAGCCAAAGTTAAGATTTTTTTAAATATAAAAGAAAGCATAAATTTTGTCAATTTTTGAAGTTTAGTTACAGGCAAACTTTATGATTCGTACCAATCCAATGAGTATTTCTACCACTTTTCAGCCAAATCGGAGGGAGGTCATTCAGAGCTCCCCGCATACAATAGCTTCGGCGATTTATCGCGGAATGACCCAATATATAAATTAAGTTGAATTAAATCATTACGGGCTGTCATAAATGACAGTAAGATCATCCAATTTGTGCATCGAATTTACCAAAAAAAAAAAAACATCGCCATTTGGTTTTACATGCACATAAACTCGCCCACCTCGGATAAGTGAAGCTGCTTTTAAAGCTTTAATCGGATAGCTCACCGATAAATTGTATTATTGACAGCAGAAAGACTTTCGTTGAGGTAAGGGTACGTCAAATTGCAACTCAGTCAACATCACGTAAACAAAGCGACTTTTTTGTTTTCTTGAACTCTTGTACGCAGAATTGACGGATTTCAGCAATTTAATTTTATCAGGCACAAAAAGAATTTTATTATTATTTCTTTATTTTGGTTTAAGTGTAAAATATTTTCTTTGGCATTGACGTAGGTTTGCAATCGACTCAGGTATACAAGGCAGTGAAAATACTGCGGTGGCCGTGGCTCAAGTGGTAGTTTACTAGCTTGTAAATCGGATGTTTTGGTGTTCGAATCTCAACCGTGCATGAAAGGCATTCATTTTTTTAATTCACAAAAATATCAGTAGTTAACTGAAAATCAACAACAAGAATTTAGTCCCTCCCTAAATATTGTATGCCACCCATGGCGCGAAATAACTGTTGAGCTCAAATAGCTTTCCTTCGCTATCTATCCAATTTTTAAAAAAATTTAACACTTCCTAAATTATTACGAGGGCTGTTTGATGAGTACCCGGATTGGAAGATAGATGGCGCTACTGAGACAAAATGATTGTACATACCATGATTTATTATAACCTTTTTTAGCCCGCTTTTCAAAATTTAGTGACAATCCGACGCTTAGTTTTGTTTTGAAACTCATTTCAAAACATGGTGTTAGAACAGTATCGCTCCGTTATCCAATTCTTGTTTTAGAGTGGTAAAACCCGCGAGGTAATCAAGCCCATTCTTCATGGTGTGTATGGAATCTATTCACGTTCCCGTACAACCGTTTACCATTGGTTCACAGAGTTTCATCGTTGCAGCAAAACGGTTGTTCCAACAGTGAAAACCGTCGACAAAATCCATGATCTCGTATTGGTGGACCGCTAAGTAAAATTTGCGTGTGGGCTGAGATAGCAAACATCTCAACTGAACGCGTTAGCCATATCCTATACGAGAATACGTTGTATACGTTAAGCGAACCATCAGCTAATTTCACTACAATGGACATCCATTGTAGATGTCAAGTAATGTTGAGACAGGTAGAGTTGAGTCATATAAGCTAGAAATAGGCCAAGTACGAAGTGGAAGGTTCGTACGTAATAAGAGTATACTTAGCACCTTTCCCCCTTTTCGTATAGCTAAGGAATCCAATTGAAGGCGTGAATTCTGAGCTACGAAACCAAACACCCAGCAGTACTGCCATACAACATCAAAGACGCAAATAAATAATAACAGACTTGCACTTAAACAACCTTCATCTAGGGTTGCAAGCCTTGCTAGTCAAAGTGGGTTACAAATATTGGCCCATAAAGCTTCCAGGGCTTTTGCCTGCGAGATAGCTTTTCTTTTCCACTAATTTGAAATTAACAAATTTCACATATAACCGGTGGAGAAGGGTTCAGTTATCACGATTTTTGTGTGAATTCAGCACACGCGTGGGTTTTCACATTCATCGAAATACTAATTTGCATAATACATATGTGCTTTTATTGGGGTAATTACACCGGACGGTAGTTTAATATTTCAAATTTAGATTTTTCCATGATCAGCCTTCTACTGCGTAAAGCTAATGTTTTAAATTACCATACTATTGCTGAATAATTTAGTTTTAAGTTATAAGTAGATCCATAAGACAAAATTGTAATCATAACCTACTTCGACTTAATAGAAAGACATTCGTCTCAGAAATTTTTTATGTATATCTACTTAAAAAGTTGTTTACTGGCGCCCAACGTGAGGCTGGAATATAATAGTAATTAGTTGAAGTATAAGTGAAGGAAAACCGTACCGCAGTAAGCCGCTACAAAAGAAGTTCCTACGAAGCAGCCAAAAAGGAGAAATTTGGACTTTTCAGCAAGAACCGAGTCACGCCGCAACTTAATTAAAGCAGCAGATAGAAACCTTGCAACCTTACTTAACAACGAAGAATTCTAGCATCCTGAACGACAAGATGATGCTAAGAATCATTTTAATATTTTAAGTTCAAATTGTTTCTCACTATTTTAAACATACTAAAAATTAAAAACTTTTTCTGAAAAAAGAACATGTGTGAAGTAAACACGAATAACTATCAGAAAGTATATCAATAACTGCAAGAAAAACAAAAACTTGAAGCTAAAAATAAAGAACACAAGAAAGCCAATAGCTGAAAGAAAAGAATTGTAATGAAAAAATAGTAAAATAAAACTACTATAATATTACTATTATGATTTTAGTGAAGATATTGTGAAATATCATATTTGAAATTAACCTGGATAGTCGACTTCAAAATATAACCCACATATTTGACTACAGAAGGAAGAGATTATTCTCAACAAAAAGAAGTCCATCACGGGAAGGTAGAAGACAATGTAGTAAACCAGTTGCTTCAGCGATATTCAAGCTTAGCCAGAGTGACCAAGATTACAGAGTACTGTGTACGCTTCACATATAATAAACGGAATAGACGCAGATAAAATATTGAGACCCTCGACCCACTGTAGGGAGGATCTCAAGGGAGGAGCAGCCGTAAAAACACTAATACGTTGTGCGGAACGCGAAATATTTTCAGAGGGGATTAGCAAGAACAGAAGAATGATATCGCTTAGCCCATTAATTGACAGCGAAGGCATACTTAGAGTGGGGAGGAGACGCAATAAGACTCATCTAGGATCCAGGTCACCATTTCACTACCCTCGTACTACGCAAAGCACGTAAAAAACACTATATCTTATATGATTACTCATATAAGGACCAAATACTTGATACTAAGGACGAAAAGAGTCGTTAAAAAATTCATCAACAGCTGTGTTGTATGCCATCGATGCCGAAATAAAAATGCCAAACAGCTAATGGGAAACCTGCCTGTACCAAGAGGCACCGCAGCAAGACCACTGTATCACACAGGAGTATACTATGCAGTCCCACTCAATATCTGGTCTTGGAAAGATCCGAGGGGCCAAGATTATTAAGAGTTTTATTGTTGTCCTTGTGTACCTTTCCACAAAGGCCATTCATCTGGAAGCCGCGACTGACTTAACCACGTAAGCTTAAATAGCGGCCTTTCGGCTATTTGCAGCTCAGTGACGAGGCTGTAGTCAAATCTACAGTGATTGCAGAACCAAATTCGTTGGCGTTGAAAGGGCACTATACCGTCTGATGGAAAAAGCAGGATGCCGAAATCTTAGCGATGCAAGGAACCAAACGGAATTTCATTCATTCGGCTTCATCGCATTTCAGAGGATGGTGAAGAGCCAGAGTAAAGAGTGTCGAGCACCATTTTAAAAAATCGTCGGTGAAGGGACATTTACCTTTGAGGAGCTCGTCACGCTTTTGTCTCAGATTGAAGCGGGTCTCAATTCGAGACCCCTTTGCCCCCTATCGGAAAACCTAGACGATTTCCGCGCACTGACCCCAGCACACTCTCTAATAGACTCTCTAAATGGTTGAAATCACAGTCACAAATAATGAAAGGAGACCTTACTTTGACGACTTAAATGATGAACGTCTTCGCCCATCAAGTAGAATATAGGCCGTATTGTGAAAACATTCCCTGGAACGGAAGATATCAGAAGAGTCGTAAAACTAAAAACACAACAAAGAGAAATCAAACGACCAATTACGAAACTTTGTTCTCTGCTAATCAACTCAAAAAAAAATCACTAACAGAAAAATAATACACATCAGAACAATAAAAAATTAACTTACAAACAATCACAGACAAGCTACACTACCCAAAGAAATTAAAATCCAACCAAAATACTGAAAAAAACAACAATGGCTTGCAAATACCTACAAATGCCTACAAGCATAAGCAAACGTTCACACAAACAAGGAGTGCGTCACTCATGGACAGTTATCACATATAAAAACCCAAAGCTCGGATGCACACCAGTAACCCGATTTACACTCCAAAATATATTCTATAGAGTCTGCAACTCTTTATATTACATACACACAAGTTACAGTCTGCAACTCTTTAGATTACGCACGCACAAGTTACAATCTGCAACTCTTTAGATTACTCGCATACATACACACACATCCGCTTAAGCTAGAGCCGACGTCAAATTAATAGCACACACACAAGCGGTCACAAACCACCAAATCAAAATAAAAAAAAAAAAAAAACAAATATAAAATTACTCTTACTTGAATTAATCCGGAATTATATCACATCCAATGATCGCATTGATATAAACATAGAAACTTCGCGTTAACTCAAATTTGTCGTAGTCGAAAACCAACGCACTGCCTTCGACAAGAATCAATAAAGCACGATCCAATCGTAATGATCAATGCTTGCAACAAAAAATCGTTCCCCCTTTCAATCGAGTTACAGTCCATAATGGGCTTGTCATATCCCTCTTACACCGAATACAGATTACTAGTCCATACACAATACGACGTGGAGCATGAGTTCCAGTCTATAAAGGGGTCGCAGCACATTCCTCATACACCGAATACAGATTTCCAGTCTATAGACAATATGACATGCAACATGAGTTCCAGTCCATAAAGGGGTCGCGGCACATTCCTCTTACATCGAATAGAGAATTCCAGTCAAAAAACTCAACGTAACAGGAAAGGAGAAATTTATCAGAAGAGTTCCCCAATTCTCTATCACTATCGCTATCTCTCGTCTGCATAGTTCATGTGTGTAATTGTCCTGTTCTGTCCACTGTGCACTCATTATAACATACGTACACACAGGGTGCGTTTTTTTAATTGAGGCATCCAAATTACTCCAAAAATACGCGATATCGTGAAAAATGTTACAGACAAAAGTCACAAGGTTCTGAAGGGGACATAAGATGGTGACCACGAGAAAAATTACAATCCTTTTACATGAAACACTTTTTTAAAAATGCGTTCTTTTCCCGTCAGAGGGCGCCATAATACTTAAGACATCAAAATTACTCGAAAAGTATGTTTCAGACAAAAGTCACAAGGTTCTGAAGAGGACATAAGACATAGTATTAAATGATCACTCACCTGAATTGTCAACACGAACTAACGAATTACAAATAATTGAATTAATTCCCGCACTAAAAACTTGATTTAAACAAATCTTTCTCCACTACTGCCATTATTGTTTACACACAACTGATCAATGAACAGCAATTAAATCACGCGCTCTTCCTCAACTACGCAAATAAGTTAAGTAGTGCAGAGAACAACACTATACAATCGAAACTAGTAGCAAAAAATTGACATACGCGTTCAGCCATATAAGTATAGGGGTGCTCTTTCCACGTTTGTGTTCATAGTGTAGCTGTGTTGGCTGTCACTTCTTGCAAAATTTAATAATCGAATTTCTTTTCATGTGAACGTTTGCTGAAATGGTAGTAAATAGGAAAACAATTGCGAACTTTTTTCACGGCTTGGCGGAGAGAACGTTGCTCAAAATTGTAAATTCAAATACTGGATATCTAATGAAATGTAAAATAAAGAAACAAAAGCATAGAATATTCACATAAATATTAAAATAAATAGACTGATTACATAACACTAATACGATAAAAGGGTTATGTCCATAATTCTGCTTAAAAGGAAGTTTTTTCTAAATAAAAATAGGATCAATTTATAACGTTGAAAGAACACAGTTCGGTTTAATTTATTTTTAATGATTGATACAGTTTTTTAGACAGTTGTTCTTCAAGACAATACATTTTTCAACCAACCCTGTGAATACATGAAAACATTAAGTACTGGCGCAGAACACTGCACCTACGGCTAAGAAGCTAAAAATAAAGTCAGATAGAAAGGTAGTTGTTCCAACGACAAACAATATTAAATCCCATAAGAACAAAATTAAAAGAAAACGAAAATTTAAAACGCAAAGGGAAAAAGGGAGAAACCAATATATATATTTTTTTTGTTTTCCTACATATGTACATACTATAAATGTACATACTATAGAGTTCTGCGCAACTAGAATTTTAAAGAACAATTTCATTAGGAATCCATCTAAATAAAAACCTTAAAGATTTAAACTGCACCTCGCACAAACCCAATATTTTTCAAAAATATCCATCCTTAGCCCCTTGCTTCCTAGTGATTTCGCAGTGAAATCACACACTTAATAATTTTTCTCTATATTCCTAGTGGTTTCATGGTAAAACCAGGTATTATAAACGGGTAATTTTCAGTGCGTTGTAAATGATTTTATGTACATAAGTTTGATGGTTTGTGTCATTTGAAGTGGTTTTTATTGTGCAGTGAAAAATTATTATTAGTTAGTTTTTTTTTAGAATGGCAAGTAAATAAGGTTTTTGCATGTGGTTTCGCTGTGAAATCAATAGGGAATAAACATTTTTTTTTAATTTTAGACAATGATCGTTTTCGTTGATTTGACCTAGAGGCGATGGGTTCGGAAGAATTTCAGATTTTTTTTACGAAATTCCATAGGATATTGAATAAGAAGGTGGTGACGAAGCAAATGTAGAAGATCTTCTCGACATTAATGCGACGGAAGTCGTTTTTGTTGACGTGCTTCAAGATGAACATGACGACGGATTGATTAGCGAAGATGATCTTTCTTTGTCTGTTCTTCGAAAAAAAAGAGAGGGCTAAACGAACCATCTGCATGACATCAAGAAATTATTTGCAAGGTACGGAGAAAGAGTTTGAAGAAGAAAAAGGTCCCGCTATTCCTGAAGACTCAGAAACACCTACCGATAATGGAAACTACATTCCAACCAATCAAGAAGAAATCAAAGTGTTCTTGGCAATAAACTTATTGATGAGCTTGAAAAAGTTACGATGGCGGTTTGGTTGGTACCTGGGCTGACCAAGACATGGCGGTAGTTGTTTGAAAATATTACTGTATTGGAAAGTACGAAGTCTATAAAGCATATGTTTTAAGTTTAGTAATTGATTGGCAGCCATCAATAGTGAACATTGTTAGTGAATTTGTGAAAAAGGAGAAAATTGGTCATCGTTATGTGATACAATACTTTTAGTTGAAAGGCCTCAGCCCAACCAATATAAAAGCTGAACTGCATTCTACTCTGGGCGAGTCTGTTCCTTCGTTTACAATAGTAAAATGTTGCTGAGTTTAAACGAGGTCGTACAAGCTGCCAAGACGAGCATCGCATTAATCGACCAAATGAAATGATGACTCCAGAAATGGTGAAGATGGTTCGTTTAGCCCTCTCTTTTTGTTGAAGAACAGACAAAGAAAGATCATCTTCGCTAATCAATCCGTCGTCATGTTCTTCTTGATGCACGTCAACAAAAACGACTTCCGTCGCATTAATGTCGAGAAGATCTTCTACATTTGCTTCGTCACCACCTTCAGATTTAATATCCTATGGAATTTCGTAAAAAAAATCTGAAATTCTTCCGAACCCATCGCCTCTAGGTCAAATCAACGAAAACGATCATTGTCTAAAATTAAAAAAAAATGTTTATTCCCTATTGATTTCACAGCGAAACCACATGCAAAAACCTTATTTACTTGCCATTCTAAAAAAAAACTAACTAATAATAATTTTTCACTGCACAATAAAAACCACTTCAAATGACACAAACCATCAAACTTATGTACATAAAATCATTTACAACGCACTGAAAATTACCCGTTTATAATACCTGGTTTTACCATGAAACCACTAGGAATATAGAGAAAAATTATTAAGTGTGTGATTTCACTGCGAAATCACTAGGAAGCAAGGGGCTAAGGATGGATATTTTTGAAAAATATTGGGTTTGTGCGAGGTGCAGTTTAAATCTTTAAGGTTTTTATTTAGATGGATTCCTAATGAAATTGTTCTTTAAAATTCTAGTTGCGCAGAACTCTATAGTATGTACATTTATAGTATGTACATATGTAGGAACACAAAAAAAATATATATATATTGGTTTCTCCCTATTTCCCTTTTCGTTTTAAATTTTCGTTTTCTTTTAATTTTGTTCTTATGGGATTTAATATTGTTTGTCGTTGGAACAACTACCTTTCTATCTGACTTTATTTTTAGCTTCTTAATGTTTTCATGTCTTCACCGGGTTGGTTGAAAAATGTATTGTCTTGAAGAACAACTGTCTAAAAAACTGTATCGATCATTAAAAATAAATTAAACCGATTTGTGTTCTTTCAACGTTATAAATTGATCCTATTTTTATTTAGAAAAAACTTCCTTTTAAGCAGAATTATGGACATAACCCTTTTATCGTATTAGTGTTATGTAATAAGTCTATTTATTTTAATATTTATGTGAATATTCTATGCTTTTATTTCTTTATTTTACATTTCATTAGATATCCAGTATTTGAATTTACAATTTTGAGCAACATTCTCTCCGCCGAGCCGTGAACAAAGTTCGCAATTGTTTTCCTATTTACCTATTCCTATTTACTACCATTTCAGCAAACGCTCACATGAAAAGAAATTCGATTATTAAATTTTGCAAGAAGTCACAGCCTACACAACTACACTATGAACACAAACGTGGAAAGACCACCCTTATATGGCTGAATGCGTATGCCAATTTTTTGCTACTAGTTTTGATTATATAGTGTTGTTCTCTTTGCACTACTTAACTTATTTGCGTACTTGAGGAAGAGCGCGTGATTTAATTGTGACCTCTGTTCATTGATCAGTTGTGTGTAAACAATAATGGCAGTAGTGGAGGAAGATTTGTGCACTCATGTCAAGGGATCGTTTTGCCTGGCTTCTTGTGCATATTCATTTGAATGACAGTTTGCGACAACCTGAAAGAACATCTCAAGATTTTCATAAGCTTTATAAGTTCCACTCCCTCATTACGAAGCTATCGGAAACATTTTTATCGTCATTGAAGCCATCTAAATTTCATTCTATACATAGATGAATCAATGATAAAATTTAAGCGACGGACCTGTTTTCGACAATAAATGCCCCTGAAACGTATAAGACGGGGACACAAAGTTTGGATAAGAGCTGACAAAAAAGGATATGTGTGTCAGTTTCAGACCTACACCTGGAAAACTCTGACAGGTACCGAAAAAGTCTTGGTTCACGTGTGGTGAAGAACCTTTCCAGGACGTTAGCAGGAAAAGCACATTGTATCTCTTTGGATAATTTTTTCAATTCGATAAAACTTAAAAAAATATTTACAAGAACTTATGATTTATTACTGTGGAACTTTTCGGAAAAAAAGAAAAAATGCACCCACTGATCTGCTAGATGACCAAAATTTAAAGCAAGGGCGATCTCACTGGCTCGTAAGTAAGGACGGTCTAGCATTTTTAAAATGGAAGGACAAGAAATCAGTGCATTTTCTGAATAATTTTCATGACCCATCAGTTTCCGGAACAGCAATGCGTATGAAAAAAATGGCAGTGAGAAGAAGGTTTTATGTCCACAACTTGTAAGTGATTATAACAAACACATGTTCTATGTTGATAAATAGTGGCATCGGATTTTTTGGTTTTTGCTATATATGTGCACTTTGAATGTGCTTAGGCAGCAACAATCCAGTGCTCTTTGCACTGCTGGCGTCATACAAAATGTAGGTGGCCAAAATAGTTTTTTTTTTTTTTTATTTTGTTTTGTCTTGTTGTTTTTAATTATGCTGACTGTAAACATCCACATGGGCGCACGATTATTTGCTGAGTTCGATCGAGGTATCGAGGTATGGTTACCAGGCAAAATCGATTATTGTAATAAGTATTTAAGAAAAAACCCAAAAATGAAGCGGGACAGTTCTTGTTGGAAACTCACCAAATACACGACATGATCAAACTAACCTCACCGTTGGCCACAACTCTCTTTTTATAACGTACAAGGTACACGCACCTTGGGCAACTTAAAAAATCGTAATTTTTTTTTGGTAACCCCGACGTGATTGGTGGCAACGTATCTAGCTTAATCTGTGAAATTTAACAAGAAACTATTTTTCAGAAGTCATCGTGGATCAAAAGGCAGAGACCCAACATGCAACAGGCGAAGAAATCGAACGAATCATCGTGAATTACTAGAAGGACTCCGCAGATCGGAAGACTTTAACCTACTTCAAGATGCACCTCCAATAAATCTTGGAGCATTGGGAATAATTCGACGCTATGGACAGTGCCATCAATAAAGTTGCAAGGATGGTAAGGCAGCAGCTAGCTCTGATGAATGCGCTACAGCGCACACTTGAGCGCATTCAGCAACCTCAAGCAACGTCAAAACACTTTTGGGAGTTTAAGGCAGAGAGCATAAAAAACCTCAAGTCCCAAATTGAAGGTATACAGAACAACATATGGGAGTCAACGGATAACTAATCAGCACCTGGCCACGACATGGCCGACTTCATCAAAATCCATAATCCACACCAATTTATTAAAAAAAATATTGTATTTTTCCCGGATCGTAACTCTAAAATTCGACGGCAGCAACTTCAAATAAAACCAATTTCACAACCTATTCACCCAAATGGTGGATCAGCAGTCAATGTTAGGGTGCCAAAAAATGTGGTACCTACAAACTAACTTGTCGGAAGAAGCTGAAAGACTTATTCGACATCTGAGCATCTTCGACGAGAATTAATATACATCCTGAAAAATGCTACAAGATGGATACGATAATATGAGGCTACTTGCAACGGCTTTCATAAATCGGTTACTACCACAAGCGTTCCGTTATCAACGGAATTACCTTACTACAGGATAAAAGACAATGCATGACACCACGAAAGAATGCCTACATGGACTCAACAATCTCAGAGTAGACACGCAGAACTGTGATCCTTTGCTGGTTCAACTACGTATCAAGAAGCTCGACCGCAACACTCATACACTGTACGACCAATCGCTAAAACAACCCAGAGTTCTGCCATCATTGTCGGAGTTTCTGGGCTTCCACGAAGTTCGTTTCCAATCTTTAAAGGCTCTGAGAAATAAGGGCAGAGCCTCTGAAGAACCTTCCAAAAAATCTACGACACATTCATTGTTGTCAGTCTCAGTTGAAAATGGAAATTATCCACTATGTCTCGGTACTGATCACAAACTGTGTGACTGCCAGATGTTCTTACGACTAACCCTGGGCATTATGTGGAATCTGCAGTGAAGATTCGAATGGCCGATTCTTAGTTAGGGTTCCATTCAAGGGCGATCCATGTGGACTAGGAGAATCAAAGGGTATTGTTTTGCAGTGATATTTGTTTCTGGAAAGAAAATTGACGAGACATGAAGACATCAGGCAGCAATATGTTGCATTCATAAACGAATATAAAAATCTTGGGCACATGGAAAAAGTCGCCTCAAGTGAAATCAAAAGGCCACACTTCTTCTTTCGTCACCACAGCATACTGAAATCGAGCAGTATCACTCCAAAGCAAAGGGTTGTTTTCGATGTGTCAATGAAGACGGCAACCAACGTATCATTTAATTACATACTGTCGACTGGTCTAACAATATAGGATGAATTACTATCCATCCTACATCGGTTTCGACTACCTATATATATCTTCACGGCTGATATCGAGAAAATGTATCGGCAAGTTTTGGTCCACGATTCTAACTAATCGATTGGAGAGATGCCCCGACACATGAAATACAAATCTATCAACTAAATACGGTGACTTAGGGAACAACCTCAGTACCCTATCTAGCCAGAAAATGTATACAACAGACCATGAAGAAATAAGGACTTACCCCCAAGGTGCAGACATTCTTCAGAGAGATTTCTATGTGGATGATCTGATGACGGAATCCGATAGTCTTAGCGCAGCACTACAGATGCAGGAACAAATAAGCCGTCTTCTATACACAGTTGGACTTACCCTACAAAAGTGGTGTGCTAATCATCAAGGCCTGCTGGAGAATATTCCGGCAAGCGACGTCGTTCAACTGGATCTGAACACGAATGATACAAACCACGTAAGGAGGCTTGGTCAAGCATGGCGACCCAAGTCGGATACCGTCCCTGTAAGCTTCCAATCTAGCCCTTATGACAGGATCAACAAGCGAACAGTATTGTCTGACATCGCATATCCTACTGAGTTTCTTAAGCCCAATCATAATAACAGCAAAAGTATTCTTACAAAAAATCCGGAAGGAAGGAGCAGATTGGGATGCTTTTCTTCCCAGGGAGCTACAGTTAGGTAAGACATCTAAAGGACCTAAAAATCGATCGGCATGTCTTCTCGCACCGAATCCCCATCTCCGTACAAACGCACGCCTTCGCTGATGCATTTGGTAATGCATACGGGGCAGCGATTTATATACAATCTACTTACCAGGACAACATCATAACTGTCCAATTTCTATGTGCCAAGTGGATGTATCAAATCGCTGGTGCCCCCGAGATTGTCGGACAGTTGCAGACTGCCACTTAGTTAAGTGGCAGCTCCAGATGGGCGACGGTAAAGAAATATCGTCCTTGTCACAAAAGTCTCAAGCCACATCCCAATCTTGGTTGTCCATCAAAGACATATCGTGGGGTAATGGATGTAGTTTCAAGCATCATAAACTGCTGCACAATTTATCGAAACTTTCACCTTCTACCAAACCAGAGCCGTAAATATCGGAAGTACAACACTATCACAACCAGGTCAGTAATCCAATTGTTCTATATCGCTACATTCTAGTCGTACTTCATGTGAAGAACGTATCAGTGCATACTTACGCGTTCCTCGATGAGGGATCGTCGCTGACGTTGATAGACTAGGAAGTTGCCGATGAGCTCAATCTTGACAGTGTTCCCCATCCTTTATGCTTGAAGTGGACAGCTAACACCCAATGTTTTGGATATAACTCGAAACAGTTCGATGTTAACATATCTGGGATTGGTAATCAGGCAAAAAACTACCGTTTAAATAACGTTCGAACCGTGGAATCTCTCGAGTTGTATGATTGATGATGATTGTATCCACATTTGAAGAACATTCCTTATCTCCAATCGTTTGCATCAGAGACTCGTTTAGGATGGGTCGTATATGGCCCCAATGAAGCAATCTCCAATAATGGGAGAATTCACGGCCGCTCGACTCGCTGCATATTCTCGACCCTTCTCGTACGTGGGTATTGATTACTTTGGACCAATCATCGTTGTTTTTGGAAGACGAGCTGGATAAGATGAGGTGTTTTAATGACCTGTCTAACTATTAGCGCAGTTCACATCGAAACGGCCCACACGCTTATCGCCGATTCGTATAATATGGCTATTCGCAACTTCATCGCCGGCGAGGCATTCCGATTGAGATATTCAGCGATCAAGGAACTAACTTCAAGGGAGCAAGCAAAGAGTTCAGCTTGATGCTTCAGAGTATACCAAAATAAAATCATCAAGAAATTTACTAGTGCCGATACCAAATGGACACTTATACCACCACTGTTTCAGCACATGGGCAGTACCTGGGAGAGACTAGTTCAATCTGTGAAGAAGGTCCTCGCTCAAATCTCGTTACTCAGGAATCCCATGGATGAAGTTCTACGAAATATGTTGACGGAGGCTAAGTACGTTCTAAATTGTAGACCGTCCAGTCAGTGAAGAAAACTGTGAAGCGATTACTCCGAATCATATACTCCTTGAATCTTCAAATGGGTCGAAGCCACCTGCGCCATTTATTGACTATGTAGCAACGCTTCCGCGAAATTGGCTTGTTTCGCAAAGGTATGCTGATGTCTTTTGGAAAACTCTGACCAAACGAACTGAGTGGTTTTAACCAAGGAAGCAGATCAAAATAGGAGACGTCGTCGTCGTCATCGTGGACCCAGGTAATCTCCGTAAATACGGGCCTAAAAGGAAGGTGATAGCAACAAATGTCGCGAAAGATAGACAGGTTCGTTGGAATACTGTGAGAACAACTCATGGTGTATATGAACGACCTGTGGTCAAACTGGCCCTACTGGCTGTTGGAGCGCCAGAAGATGGACAATTAGTCTAGGCGCGCGATAAGAAAAAAGAGCAGCGACATTATTATATTTTGTTATACTAGTTGAATTAAAATTTATTAAAAAAAACTGAATTGTCTTGATTTGGCCGCCACATCACTAATCAATTGGCTATCAAACGAGCTCAGCTTGGTTACTCTAGGCTTAATTTACACTTCTAGTTTTGTACTTTTTTTAATACCCTGTGTTGAAGGTAGACTCCCCTCCCATACGATTTTTTTTCATAACATGAACTAATGAATCATATTCCAAAATATCCCAACCGGACAACGCTGTATAGATATATGTTACATAACATACAACATATGAAGTAAATCTTCGTTGGCTTAAGGATTGGTTATTTTTTCTGATACGACTTTTTGCATTGACTTTTAAGTTCAAATAAGGAAATCAACAATCTTTTTATTTTTCCCGTAGCACAGGCTTTTTCTTGTAGTCGCAATTCGACATAATAAAGTTTAAGATTTACGATATTTAGAGTTAGTCATGAGGTGCAGATATATGTTACTAACCAAGACCATTTATACCGCTTATTTATTCGTAAGGGTGTTAATATCAAGTTCACTTAACCATTAAATAAATAAGTACGCACGCTTTGATCATATATAAATAGCTTTATATATATTTTATATATTTTTTAATATATAATATATTTTGATAAACCAGCAAAATTACAAATAATTTTAACACAGATTGATCGTTTTTGATTTAATACACAGATAAATAAATGGTTTTTATTTTATTGCACACATTAGGCATTTAATAGTGGGCACAGATACCCTTGTTAGAAGGAGTTGCCGAAACTGTTTCCTTCAAATTTTCAATAATGGGTATATTGTTTTAAATCAGACGACATTGTCTAGATTGCAAGGGATCTCATTCGCTTCTTTCTGGACTTCACTTTACATCCAAGTATTTGAGTAATTTTAACTAGAGTCTCTTGACCTAGTTAAGATACATGTAGTCCCACAAACTCCGCAACAATGTAGATAACATTGTTTCAACCACTTATCTCCATCCACTGCGACTGAGGAGGCCAATAGCTTCAGTTTTAGTGTCAAAACGGCCAGCAAAGAAGGAGGTTGAGTCACTCGGTGCATAAAACGGGAATTACACCAACTGGTTTGGTTGGAACCTGTGAGGCTACATGTCCGTATTTGTCGCATAAAAATAGTTACGTATTATTTTATTTTATGGAGTTTTTTTTATTTTATTGAGGTCTGAAAAATGTCTGAAAATACAAAGTGCCCAAAACATTAAGGGCACGGTTCACTTAACAGGCCGGCAGAAAAAATATTACTAACTACGGATCCATCTTTTAAACATGTATTAAATGACTATTACGGAAAAAATCGCTACAAATATGTTTAGACTTAGAAGAATTACAACAACAACACATGAAATCATTCTCCACAGTTTTTTGTTTTTGTAAATTTTTCTTATATTTCTTTTTTTATCTTTACTTTTTTAATCTTTCAATACTTTATATTGTTGTTATTTTAAATTGCTTGAATTTTTTCCCCAAACCCATACATTCTCCCAACAAATGTTATTGCCTTAAACCAAAAGGGGTTTGTGCTCCGATTGAATTTCTTTCGTTTTATTTAGAAAATAGACTTGAATGAAAGCCAAAGTGGAGTAAGTTCTATTGATGATGGTAGTGGTATAGAGAGGGATGTAAGCTTTCTTATATAAATACACAAAGCTAAAGTTCAAAACTAGATGAGTTGCGAGACGGTCTGAACGATGACGTATATGGTACGAATGATTATAGACTTTTTCGAACTAATAGAAGTGATCGTGTTGGTGGTGGCGTAGCGACATATGTAAGAAAAAGGGCGTGCTCTTTAAACGAAAATGTCAGTTGTCTAAAGGATCTGTTTTAAATTATTTGTTTGCACGAATTATAAACGAGGTGTGAAATATTTGTATTGGCGTTGTCTATAGGCCAAACCGAAACATCGATTTGACGCCGATATATAAAATTGTCAAGGAAATGTCAACTTGTTCAACAAACGTAATTATTTGCGGCGATTAGCAATTTATTGGAAGAAATTTCTTTAACACAAAATATGCAAGCTTTTGACCTACAGCCGGTCAATAGCCAAGTTTTTCCAGTAGCATTTTGGATGTGTTTTTTGTAAGTAATACTGACAAGGTACTGCTCTATGACCAAATTTCAGCACCTGCCTTTTCAAAGCATTATTTGTTGTTTCTGACATATGATTTTGATATTGGACGATGTGTAAATAGTTCAACTTATACGTACCGACTTGAAAAAATATTGACAAGTTCTCTCTTGAGCGACACATAAACTCGATTCCATGGAACTGGGTTTATTATATGCCATCTTTAGATGATCAATTTGAATTTCTAAACAGAAACATCACTCATCGTTTTGATACGTACGGTCCAATTAAAACATGTACTAAAACAGACAAAACAGACAAAACAAAAGCATGGCTAACAAACGAAATTAGAGAGCTCATGTTGCAACGTGACTTGGCGTATCATCAGTGGAAACGCTTTCGTATGAACGAGTTTCATCAATCTTATAAGAGCTTGCGAAACAGTGTTGTTCGTCTAATTCAAATTGCGAAGATGTAATTTTATTCCATCCGCTTCAGTTCCACTTCAGACAGTCGTAAATCTTGGAATAACATTCGTCAATTAGGAGTCGGAAAGCAGAAGTTAAATTGCCGGGGCAATGTTGATCGCAACGACCTTAATCGCAAGTTTTCATCAAACTTATTATCATGTGCCTCAGTTCCTATTCAATTTCCTGAAGAAGCTGTTCCAAATACTGAAACGTATTTTGATTTTAAAAGAGTCATTGATGCAGACATAGTTTAAAGCTTTCTGTCTTCAAAGTCAAATGCAATAGGGGTAGATGAAATTTATCCAGTTTTCATTAGAGCTATTCTTCCATACTTGCTGCCTTTTTTTGTATTACGCAAGTTATCAGTACAATTTTTATGACTGGGATTTTCCCATGTCAATAGAAAGTAGCAAAAATAATTCCAATCCTTAAAAATTCTAATGGCAACGAATTTCGACCAATTTCAATCCTGCCTTTTCTTTCGAAAATATGCGAAAATATAATGCATAAACAGCTTAATGAATTTTTTAATGACAATAATTTGTTACATCCAGTGCAGTCAGGTTTTCGTGCTAAACATAGCTGTATAACAGCTTTATTTAAGGTAATTCAGAACATAAGGGAAAAAATTTGACAATGACAATGTTACGTTCTTCATATTATTAGGCCTTTCCAAATGATATCTTCATAAGAGGACTTAATTATCAAAAATAATCATCAGAGAGGTCTAAGAGGTCTAAAACTGGAATTATAGTAGCATGACCATACAAAATAGAAATAACTTCAACAAGAAAGCCCCCATGAACAACATACCAATACCATCCACACTAGAGCGTTATAAAACACCACCTATGCAGAAAACACTGCCACTGCCATTAGGCATTTACAAAATCAACATAGTCAAACTCAATTTAGGAAAATTAACATCATCAAAGTCAAAATCAATCCCCGTGATTTAAGAAACTGGGAAAAAGTCCCAAATCAAAAACACTTCTGAGAAATATTCTACGACCGCAATTGCGGATTGCTAAGAGAGCCAAATGGTGTAAATCAAAGGAAAGCTAGATCATTAAATTGGCTTGGATCCGCGTGGAAGTGTATAGCAGATACACCTGCTGCGACAGATTGGGACGATCTGTTGAAAACACAAAACGTCATCATTGAAAATAACTACGACCAATATAAAATAAACAAGATAATTACAAATAATTCTCGAAACTTCTAACAAGGTTTTCAAGAGAATAGACAGCACCAGTATAGACAAATATATATGAACGTATGTTGTATGCTGACAATAATCAAAGATGAACTGAAAGAAAAAGTCTCGGCGGCTTAAGGGAATACAGAAGAAATTCAGGATGTACTCTCAAATATAAATACTTCTTTCTAGTAACGAGACAGAAGCAAAAAAAAAGCGCAACCCGATCATGCTACAGAAAGAATCTGTCTTACTCTTTAGCCTTAAGAACTGTGACCATGTAATGGTCGGGGCTACAAGTCAGAACAACTAGCGAATCACCCTTGGAACAAATGAACTCCTGTTAGCTCATGACCAGATGTACTGTATTAAGAGCACATGTATTAAATGCGGGGTATGACTCTTTGCAGCGACAGTCAGCTCGAAAAACTACCGACAGAGCATTGCATAAGTCAAGTGCTAAAAGGAAGAAACGCAAGTAGCGACTTCCAATAATACAAAAAACCTACTACTGAACTTTTGTCGGGGAACACAATTTTTCTCACAAACACCAACGAATTTCTAAGGCACGGAAACTAAACAAAGATGCTTAGTCGAACGTATGTAGTACAATTTGACAACGATACAATAGCAATCAACGACAAAAACTATACCAACTGAGAGATTAGAACCTTCCAGATGTTGCCTTCTATTGTACAACCAAATATAACTTTGAACAAGATGCAATTTAATTTAGAATTTTTGCACGATTTACAATTAAACAACATTTAGAAACTCAAGAAATGTTCAATCGTTAACCTATTATCATTAATTTTGAATACATTTGTATACTTAATAATAATTTAATTATCTTAGTCAAAATGCAAAAATTTATGAATTCAGTTCAGGTTCAATTACCCGAAATCAAAGATCTCTTCCCTCAACCTATGAAGTTGAAATTTTGACCTGCGCGTCATGATATAAGAAGGGAGGAGTTATCACGTTTTTTTTTTTGTAAACTCAGCACATGCGCGCATTCCCACATCCACCGAATGTGGTGCGTTTCATAATAAATATAATTACACCGGATTGTAGTTTAATACTTCAAATTTAGATTTTCCCACGTCCAGCCTTCTGCTGCGTAAAGTTAATGTTTCATTAATTTTAGCTTTCTTTGACATGATCGTGTCATGAAACAGCAGTACCTTACCCTTTAAGGAGATAATATCTAGAGATCAGGTACTAGACTATCATATATACTACTCAGCAATGTAACAGACTTTTACCCATATTATGATTAGCGAGTAGTACGGAAAAGTTGGCGAATGTGAGTTTTTGGTATTATGGTTAGCGAATCAATCAAAAAGTTCGCCTCAAACGTCAAAAATTTAGCTAATTGTGATTTCGCTTAACTATTTCTGTCAAAATCACTCGAATCAAAATATTCAGTGAAATGGATGGCAAACCATCAGCCGCTATATTTTTGTAGGTTTTTTTTTGTATTTTCGAAAATGTGATAGAAAATGGTAGTGGAAATGGTTTTTTTTTATTAGTTTTGAGTTTTAAGACAACAAATACGAAGCAGTTGGCAAAACTTGTTCAATTGATGGAATAGAACCCTAAAATGGCTCAAGGCATAGGAGCGCTTGGCTCCTTCAAAAGCAATCAGAAGGAGTACTGGGATGAGTTCGCGGTTGAGCCTAACATCTTAGGACCGCCAACATGCGAGGAAAAGTAAGATTAGGTTAAAAAATTGTTGAAGTGAGATTTTAAAAAAGCATCAGAGCTTTTGAGCGGAACTGAAGAAATTATGCAGGAACTTCTACAGCAAACTCTCAGGCCAAAACGTAATAGAACCGTGAGGGAAACAAATATAAGGGTAATTCAGAGACTACAATTGCTCAAAACGCAGACTGGAACACAAACCGAACTCCTAGCCGTTTGTAAATCGATTGAAACCCACTAAGCGGAAATGGCTAGATATGAGAGAAAGAACAACGAATTAAATAAAGAAAAGCTAGAGTTAATCAAAAGCAATGCAGAAAGAAAAGAAAAAACAAATTTTAAAAATCCTCCGTCATAAGGAGAATCTTGATTTAAAGTTTAAAAAATTGAAGCTCCAATTCCAAAAGTTGGAATTTTGAATTTTATTGTTATATAGTTTTAAGGAAAATTGAATATACATATAAGTCATTTGTAATAATTTGTGTGATACGTGTTTTGTTATTAACAGTAAAATAAGTATACTGTATATAAAGAATAAAGCTGCTACAATCTAGCCAAAATTTAATTTCTTCTTCGCCCCCCTTCCAAAGTGTTGCTCGGCATTTCAGACTCGGATGGTTTACCGGGAAGGATCAAGTTTTCTTTTTCTATTATTTCAGGCTCTGTTACGCTGTAGCTGCGACAAATGTTGAGCAGGGCACATCACATGTTCACTACACTTGTGGCCTTTTCGTTCATTTAGAAAGCATTTAAGGCGGATTTTCAAAATTGCAATCGTCCTCTTCACAATATTTATTTCTTTTGAAGGGAATTCGTTGAAACGTACTTCCCTAGTTTCCGAATTTGCATTTCAGAACGGAGTAAGCAAATAAGGTACAATAGAAAAAGATAACCAGAATCTCCTAAAATGTAATAATATTATAATATAATATAATAAACAATAATATAATAATTTAATTTTCAGAAAGCAAAGAGAAGAGCATAATACACACCTAGATACATTACACTTTTAACGCGCTGCAGTTCCACCCAAAGGCATGGGGTGTGGAACCGGGATATCTGGCATCGACGTAGCGGATATTCATATTGTGGTCACACGCCGGAAATAAAAATTTAAAAAATCAATTAAAAAAACCAAACCAAATTTAAAAATAAAAAAACTCACTATCATCGCATTTAAACTGTAATACCCCTTACGATTTAAATACTGGTGGCATAGTTGAACTGGTGCAACAATTCTGATGTGAGTTCCATTCACACATCTGATTATTCTAGGCAATCTCGCCGTCCTGAAAAAGTAATTATGAGCCTCTTGTTTTTCTCTTTCGTACATGTTGACATTCAAGCCCTTGAATCAGTAGAGTTAAACAATCGAGATCGTAGGTTATGTTGGCCCTAAATCAAAATCGTTTCCCACACAAGTTTGATAACTACCACTACCGAAAAACCGCAATGGGGGAAATGCAGGCATATGGGTGGAACAAAATTGGTCTCGAATTTGGCTCAAAACAAAGACAAATGCGTCCTTATTCAACCAAAAATAAAAGATAATTTACCAATAATGTATTTAATTTGTACCAAACCAGATCCCTTTTCGACCGTGTTTGTCAGAAGTGTGTTACATTAGAATCTAAATTGCCCAACTTCCGGAGAAAAACCAATGGAAAACGCCGTAAAGCACAATCTCCATTGTACCTTTTGTTTAACGCAGAGAATAATGTTTAGTTTACATACGCTTTAGAGTATATGAGTTCTACTACAGCAATGCAGATGCACAAACTTAGTATGTCAACTAGCGAATTTTATGTATAAAGTGGAAAATAACGAATTTTTACGGGGATAACACTTTCGCCAAATGCAGGGGAAACAATTTTTTTGTTTGCTCTTGTGTCCGATATGATAGATCACACTATTCTTATCAAAAAATTATGTTTCTACTTTTCAATTCCTCTTTTTGCAATTAAGTTCATCTCATCATACTTAAGAAAATAAGCGGTATCACTTGAGGGTATCTTCCTTTCAATAAGTAGAGGAGTTCCCCAAGGGTCGTTTTTAGGACCTCTCGTGTTCTCAGCTTATATTAATTATATTGTTCCAATTATTTCAAGCTCAACGAAGCATATTTATGCTGATGATGTCCAGCTTTATCGTAGTTGTCCCTTAGGTCTAGTTGAGGATTGTGTCAGTAAACTAAATGAAGATCTACAGAGAATTTTCGATTGGTCGTCTAAATGTGGTTTACTGCTCAATCCTGAAAAGTGTTAATGTATAGTTATTTCCAAAACAAAATTAGATCTTTCCTGCTTTCCAATTATAGTGTTAAACAACTCAAACATTATTTTTTTTTGACTCATCTAAAAACTTAGGAGTAGTTTTCAATAACGCTAACTTGAAACAACCATATAAATTTAATTGTGGTAAAGACATATGGCGTTCTTAGGACTTTAAGCAGTATTACAATGTTTACACCACTTAAAACAAGACTGCTATTGGTTAAAACTATTTTTGTTATTTCACTTATTTATGGGTGCGAAATTTTTTATAAATGTGACTCCGAGGGCAAAAGGAAATTAAAATGTGCATTCAATAGCGCCATTCGGTATGTCTCAGAAGATATGACCACGTTTAGCACCTGGCCTAGTTAATATGTCATTTGAAAATTATATCAAATTACGCACAATACTGCTTCTCTTTAGCATTCTTAAAAGTAGGAAAAGTATACCCATACGAAAAAATCTGGTGTCTAACAGATCGGCTTGCTTAGTACTTCCGCGTTTTTCATGCCTTACATTTGAAAGACAGTTTTTATTACTGCCATTCGTCTTTGGAATTCTTTTCCACATGTTACTAGAGTAACTATATTATTATATATTACATATATTATATATGTATTATATATATTATATATATTATATATATATTATACATATATTATACTCTATATTATAGAGTGTCTATGTTATGGCTAGAGGAGAATATACCGATATTGAAGTTACCCAAGAACACTTCATTAGACGAGCGTTCGATTTAAAAAAAAAAAAAAACATCAAAAAAATGCAATCGATACATACAAATAAATTTATAATTTTCACAACGAAGTTTGCTGGACACTTCAATTACATCCGCATTATTAAAATTAAGATCTTTGATATTATTACTCCAATTAAAAGAGTCACGGATAAAAACTCCAACTCCACCTGACGCATATGTTTCATTACTATTTAAATATAAATTAAAGCCTGGTTTATTATAATCACCTTTTCTGCAATTATAAATTCATATTTCATTTATGAGAATTAGATTGGGTAAAAAAACAAAGGTTTCAAATTTACACACTAACAAAGTTTTGTCGTAAGCGTGTACAGCAAAAAAGGAATTATCCTTAACGGAAGTACTGAAAACAACATCATTAACATCTGTTATTATTTTAGGATTGTTATAAATAATATTATTATTTATATTCCAAAAATACATTACTGAATTAGTTTTTAAGTGTTCAAAGATCATCAAAATACTTAATAACAACAACCCTACCTTTCTCAACTTTCCTCATATTCCTCATATTAGAACTGAAAGCTTTTATCGGGCTTTTGTTTTACTCAGCTGTATTGAAGTCAAACCAAGAGCACATAAGTTACTTATTCGATTTGGATGGTACCGGATGTGAAATATTTAGATGCTGCATGTGAGAGACAAGATTTCTTGTAGTGTTGTTATGCCTTCGCTTTGACAATCCAATGAGAGAAAAAAACTTGAAGATCTGGCAGCCATATCCAAAATTTTCAACAAATTTGTAGGCAATGTCCAAAAATTATATAAATGTGGTGAATGTGTCACAGTGGGCGAAATGCTAGTCAAGTTTCGAAGAAAAAGTCATATGATTTCCTCCATGAAAAAAAAAACCAGGAAAATATGGACTGGTGATACGAGCACTGTGCGATGATGATGAAAATACTCTGATGGTGCAGGATTGACAACACAAGAACAAACATTTTAGTACTAACTCACTGAGCCCTCCGACTGACGAAACACATTCAAGGAAGCAACCGTAATGTGGTTTCCATCAATTCAGCTGGTTGATGAGTTATCAAAAAGGAAGTCGATCAAATTTCATGTGTCACAGTGGACGAAATGCTAGTCAAGTTTCGAAGAAAAAGTCATATGATTTCCTCCATGAAAAAAAAACCAGGAAAATATGGACTGGTGATACGAGCACTGTGCGATGATGATGAAAATACTCTGATGGTGCAGGATTGACAACACAAGAACAAACATTTTAGTACTAACTCACTGAGCCCTCCGACTGACGAAACACATTCAAGGAAGCAACCGTAATGTGGTTTCCATCAATTCAGCTGGTTGATGAGTTATCAAAAAGGAAGTCGATCAAATTTCAACCAGACAAGTGCTGAGAAGTTAATTTTGCTTTATTTGGTTTTACAAGGAACAAAACTTTAAGTTCCTATGTGCCAAAGAAGAACAGAGGTGTGATCCTGATATCTAATATGCATCACAATAATGAGATAGATACAGGTACTAATAAACCTGAAATTATAATGTATTATAATTCCACAAAAAGTGGTGTTGATGAGACCGACAAGAAATGTTTAATTTACTCAGGTAGCCGCCGTACACAGAGATGGCCTCTGGTGGTATTTTATCGAATTTTGGACCTAAGTGGAATTAACGCACTTATACTTTATAACATGCATCAGCCAAAGAAGGTTGACAGAGGAGTTTTTCTCAAAAAACTAGCGCGTTCACCTTTAGTGCCTCATATGCAACGACGTGTCATAAGCATAGCTCAGCATAGAGAATGACTCGAGTTTTAGACAAAGATATGGTTACAACGGATGTCCAAGTACCAGTTTTTATTCAATGAACTAGAAGGGGATGAAGATTTGTCGTTTGTCAGAGAAACATCGGATGACCTCCCATATTTGTGTTGGCTGTTGGCCAGTATGCCTACAGTGTTCACGTCCTTTGTGTAAGGACTTCCAATAATTTCTCAGCACAAGTCGTTTGTGATTTTTTTAGTTTTTTGTTAATGAAAATTGACATTATGTTCTTTTTTGCTTGTTATATATTAGATTAATAAGAAAAAAGGATAATTACCCAAAGAAAATACTTTGAGTAATTGTTTAAGTTCTTAAACTAACCTAATATACTGCTAAAACAACTAAAAAAATGCATATGTTTTTTATATCTGTATTAATGAAGATTTTGAATAAAAATGTTGATTTAGTTCTTATCTCTTTTTGTTTTTAGAATTCTTTCATTTCATAATAATATACGCACTCTTATATAGCAGCCTACATGGCCAAGGCAGTGTCGTAAATATAAGATGTCTATATTTAAAAGTTAAGAAACACGGATTTGCTTCCAATATTTGACATCGCTTTGGTTAACTAAATAAATGTAGGAGTATTTATAAATTATTTGGATAAAAACACTGTTGAGAGAGATTTGCGAAAAAAGGTCTCTAATATTTTTCTCCAGATATATATATGTTAGATCAAGAAATACATACCATACTTTTAAAATGATCAAGAAGTAGATAAGGCAGTGTAACGTGTTGATATGTTTGTTGTAATTGTGGTTGCATTAATTCTCAATATTAATTGCCAATAAACTGAAAAATGTCGGTTTTCTTTTATGTCACAATTTATCTGCAATCTAGGCCACCATCCATCAGAGAGCTTACATTGTCTTATTCTTAATATTGTGTTAATATCGTTTGGGAAAACCAAAACAATACGAAGCAATAATAACTAGGCGGTTGGTCGAGATGAAAGCTTCAATTTAGATTTGGAAATATGAATAGATTAAGACAAGGAAATAATAGGTCTAAAGGCTTTGAACAATTACCTTTTTTACCAATATGTTACTTTCTGATAGCTAAAGTTTCTTTTAAGTTGAAATAAGACCGATTCAGATTGAATAAAAATACACACTCTGATCAAAAAACCAAACCTTTATTTAATACACTTTGTGCATTGATAACAATAGACGGAATATACCAGACAAGCAAGATCAAGTTAATCTGTTTCTTCAGATATCAAATTTTCAAAACAACAAACAAAGAACAAAAGAGAAAACTTATTAAAAAATAATAAAAAATGTAGTAACATACATTTCGTAAAGAGTAATTTTGGAACGTAATAGAATGAATTAGTTTATTTTATATTTAAGAATGAAGTGTGTGTTACATATTCATCAATATCAATATAAACATAGCAAATTAAATTGATACATGGATTCTTTCTCCGCTTGCAACCATTTGCGGACTACAGCCAATTGAATATACTCTTAAAGACGTTATTGCGATTACATCGCTTAGAAATATCACTTAAATAAGTTACGTCAAAGACGCTGTCAACTACGGTTAAGTGTCTCCCACGCTAACTGTCAATAAAGTTCAATCGTACACTTATGAGAACAATTTTGAAGGGAAACCATCGGTCCAATCCACAAATAGACACTTTATCATTTTATGCTAACCTCTAACAAGGCTTAAAATGTAAAAAAAGAACTGAGAAGATAAAAACCGTTCTTACTATAGTTATGAAATTGGGTGCTTGTATAAGGATTTTGGATTAATCCTACAGTGCAGCCTTTTTTTCAGAAAGAGTGGCAATTTGTAAGATAGTGTGTAAACAAACCTCTACAAAATATATTAATTGTAAGGAGAAACACAAGGCTAAAATATTGTTATAAAATTAATTTTAACCACAAATAAAACATAGTAGACCCGTAAACATGGAATAGCGTCGGTCTTTAATTATATAGCAGCAAATGAAAAGCCATCTAAAAATGGCTTTAAAGAAATTTTGACGAGAAGAAAGTCTTCAGGATATTAACATTGAACGTTGGAAGCATCAGCATTTGCTCAAGCTCGGAACCAAGAAGTGAGAGAATCGAAAGTTCGGCAGACCAAGTGTTTCACGTTTTTTCTGTTTTTATTGACAAATTCCTTAAACAAAGTAAATTAAATAATTTTTAAAAAGTAAGTTACGGGCGAATTTAAAAATAATTACAGTAGTATGTATACCAAATTTAGAATATGAATATACTAATATGAAATACTGACTCCTCCACAAATTTGAGAAACAAGAAAAAGATATTTTGATCATGTAAGCCCATTTTAAGAATCGTGTATAAAATTAAAGGTGGTTATCATTTGAAAAGACGAGAGGCGGATTGTTATTAACAAGACCTTATCGATTATTCTCAAGATTTCAAAATATTCTTCGAAGCTGTACAAATGTGAACGGTACGTCGTAGAAAGTTAGATTTAGATTTATTAAATGCTATTTTTTAATGCTATAAAGTCATGTAAAAAGTATTTAATTCGCTAATTTCGTTATTAGTACCAGTTTTTCTTTTCAATGGCTAATACCGCAAATATTCAAAAAGAATATTAAACGATCTTATAAAAATTGAAAAGAGCGTTGAGCATTTGTTCGACGATTCTTAACGGATTTTTACTACAAGTGAAATTTCAAGCAAAAAACAGAAAACAAAACAAAAGCAAAATTAGAAGTACAAGTTGAAAAGCTTTTAAAAAGCAAATAAAAAAAAATTAACTGAAGACTTCTAGACCAAGTAAATCACCTCATCGAAATTGTAAGGAAATAGTGCTTTTTTTAAAGAAAAAACCTATATATTATTTTTATTTCATATTTCATTATTCCGTACTCTGTTTAAATACGTCAAGAAAATTAAACATTTCACGACAAGTGGCGTGATGGATTAGGTGAAATGGGTTAGATAAGGAGTCATAATTTTTGTCATTTAAGTAAAGCTTACAACCTGATTGGTCCTGCGTTGGTTCTTGCCTCCGCTTCGAGCGGAGAGCGCTTTGACCAACTCAATGCTATCTCTCTTGGGCTGAGCAGCTGACAGAACAGCACTTACTATCCACCAAAATTTACACAAGTAGTTTTACCTGTTCTTCCAATTTGTGGATGACAGATGACTGTTGTTGCGTCATTGATTGCTGTTGCGCTGCCTCATGTTCTAGAGTTGTCGCGTTTTCTTCAGTACTTCGCTGCGTTTATATTTGAACTCTACAAACTAAAACTCCTCTCAAAAAGGCTTACTCCATAGCTTTTGTTTACCTCGTTCGGTTTTATTGGTTTATTATTACTCATGTTAGCCTCATGTTATTATTACACCACTAACTTAATTGCGACGAGACATTGATTTTTTTAAGTCCTGTTAGAGTTTTAATAGGACGGGGCCACAAACTGGCAATAACCTAAAGACCAGATGACCTCGTGAGTTCTACCTTTTCGTTTTTCGACGCTTGTGTTGTGTATGTATTTATGTTTGTGTGTCGGTGTTCAGGGGTATTATAAAGATTTTTTTTTCATTGCGACAAAGGGTGTGTTCTCTAAGAGATACAAGAGGCCCGGGCTACCAGCATACATGATTCGCTAGCTTGATTGCTCGTTTCAGAAGTACGCCTACGTACTAAACCACACCCTGCACACTGGGACTACAGTGTACTTGAATACTGTAACGATTTACTATAAACGATTTGAATAAAGAATATGAATATGTTTTTTAACATATACGAAATTTTGTTATTTGTATTTCTTGCCTGAGAGAATGTAAAATTTTGAATATGGTTTTATTACGTTTACACAAAATATTTCGAATTGATTAAATTGATCTTATTTGATTTCTTATTTTAATCAGAAGAATCCCGGGGGACAGCCGTTAAGTACATATTAATTTGCGGGGCTGATATACAATCTAAGCTACGTCTCCTATATTTGTCGCATTGCATTTATAATTTTTTCCTTCGCCGCTTATTTTGTGTGTGTGTTACGATTTTCTTCAGACCGCAGTATTTGGTCTATTAGTATATGTATGTTAGTTACTTATATGTCAATTCTCCGTCGCAGAAAGCATATGCAATAAAATACTGCATGTTTTGCGTCTTCCTTCTGATTTGAGGAATCTGGGAAAAAGGAGAGTTATCGTGCCCGAAACAATGCAGTTATTTCCGATGGACACCATGGTAGTTGCAGTTTCCGTGACTTCGGTTTGTTGAAGTGTACGTCCATCTGGTGTTCCATAGAGCTTGTCACCTGGCCAGTGAAGTCACACTTTCTTGGTTAATTGTTATTATAGATGTTGGTCTGGTTGGGGATACATATGTATTGGAATCTGATTCATTGGTATATGTTTTGAACATATGGGAGGGAGAAGGTTTGTTTCCAACACACACTGAGTTATAGAGCATTTAAAAAAGTTCCTCAAGAAAAGTAGGTACCAATAATTGTTTAATTAAAACTTTGATTTGTACGGGAATTTGAATGTGTCCCATACACACCACCGAGAATGGGCTTGATTTCCCCGCAGGTTTTGCCACTCAAAAACAAGAATAGGATCACGGAGCGATGTTGCTCTTTTACCACTGTCGCAAAAAATACGATATTGTGAAATGGGTGTCAAAACAAAACTAAGCGTCGGATTGTCACCAGATTGGAAGGCAGGCTAAAAGAGGATATACTAAAAGACGTTCCAATCATTTTGGCTCAGTGGCGATACCGATCTTCTAATTCGGGTACTCATAAAACAGTCCTCGTACTTCTCGGAAGGAACTTTTTTAAACACCCTATAACGCGTTAGGTGTTGAAGATAGACCTTTCTCTCCCATACGATTTATTTCATAACATAACGTGAAATAATAAATCAGGTTCAAAACTATAAGTATCCCAAATAAAACTCTTTGCATCTCGTCGGCAAGGATATAGATGGGAACCATCCCGAAAATGACAGAGGCTGCTTCATCCGAAATAGTTCTGAAGCCTCTGATTTCCGTCAATCACCGTCAATCAATCCAACACCTTTGTCATTAGGTGTTTTAGATGATTGCAAATTTTGAATTTAATTTGCTTGGTGGAAAACTGGTTCGAGAAAAAGTTAAGGAATTGATTAAAATGAAAAGAAAACACACGTTCGTTTTGTTAGGTTACAACATTCTTCTTCTTCTCTCTTGTTTTTTTATTTGTTGTTGGTATGAGATAACGAAAAGAAAAAATATGACAGTCACTGTCGAAGGCTGTTTTTTTCTTTATTAAAGGTGAATTGACATTTAACATTCCCCCAGCAATGACAACGTAGTTTTTATGAAAAACCAAAATAATAAAATAGAAATGAATGTATTGAAGTAATGAATATTATAGCTTGTAAGGACTAGTGTGTGATATTAAGTTAAAGATAAAGAAAAAATAAAAATAATAATAATTTTATCATGTACATAACATTTATAATAATTATATGTATAATGAAAGAAATTTTATAAAGATTTATATGATGTCTACTACTTATCGCTGCTCGAAAAAGAGCGTAAGTAACTAAAAACAATCCTAAATGGCAAAATGTTAGGACTCTAGTGGCTGAGCAGCGTTTTGTATCAAGGAAAGTTTCACGATCGGTCTTTTCAAAGTACCAGTACGTGTTTTGACTGTCACAATTCGAACGAGATCGTCACTGCCTTTATGTAATGATATGATACTGGAAAACGGTCGTCTTTGATGATTACTAAGCCATTTTTCTTGATGTTAGAATGCTTGTTTTGCCATTTTGTTCGAATTTGCACGCTGGACAGGATATTTTCTTCGAATCGTTTCAAAAAGTGCTGAACTATTTGTTTCGTTACTTTATATCATTTGGTTGGATATAATTCTGATGGCAGTTGAGGTCGTGATAAAAGAGCTTTGCCCGTAGGAAAATTCAATATTGTTATTGCTGCGAAATCGTTTGCATTGTCACTGATTGGCGGGATCGGGCGTGAGTTTAGCACAGCTTCACTGCGAGCCAAGTCGGTTGAAAATTCTTCGAAGGTGATTTTCGCTTTTCCAATGACTAGGTTTAAATGAAATTTCATTCTTTTTACAGCTGCTTCGACCAACCCATTGAAATGAGGTATTCCTCGTGAGATAAAATGCCATTGAATGTGTCGATTTTCTAATGCCGGGATGATTTCACTTTCGATTAATTGAAGAGCGTCGTTGTAAAGTTGTTGACTCTCGTTGTTGCCACCAACAGAAATGGTTATACAATCGCTGAATACATCATGACAAATTCCACGACGGGAGATAAATCGGTCGATCGCATGCAGAAATTTTTGCGTTGTTAGATAACCAGCTGCTTCCAAATGGACATCTTTCGTTGTCATGCAAGTGAAGACAGCCACGTAGGACTTGTATGATATTTGGCCATAACCCTTTGAAGCACGGATACCATATGAGAGCGCATAGTCAACGATAGTCGATGCAGATGGTCTTGAGGACATGAATGCATTTTGTAAAAGACTGTTGACACGAAGAATGTTGTTGTCGCTGAAGGTTAAGTCATTGCAATTTGCTGGTTTTCGTGATTGGTTTTTTTCTAAGTATAAGAGTTTTCTTAATATTTGAACCATTGTTATTATTGTACTGTTGTTATGATATCTTTTTTTCTTTTGCACTGCCTTCTTGTACTACTTAAACTGAACGGTTGGTTTTATTTTTCGCAACTGCAACAGGTTATGGGCCCAGTAGCACATACATTCGTTAAACCGTAGTTTGAGTTGTAATCCGCTTTTACATTGCGAATTTCTTCGGGAAAGACAAAGTAGATTTTCCGGTCCAATAAATTATAAAAAAATTGCCATTCGGAAAGGATGGATCCAATAGAGGCGAACAATTTAAAAATTGCTGACGGTGGAGCAGTGCCCATCCTGAAAATTTCAAATCAAATAATATTAAGATCATATGAGTTGTACAATGTAGTGTCTAATGATTTCCAACAGCCGGAGCCTGACAAACTGGAACATAACAGTTTTTAAAATCAGACTATGAAGCAGAACAAATAATTGTAACAGCAATAGGACAGCAACCACTAACTTACGTCATGAATTGCAGTACAGCTAAACAGATATGGGAAAAATTGGAAGCAGTGTATGAGCAAATATCCCTCACAAATATTCATATGCTCCAACAAAAATTTTATTTATTTACGAAGTATGAAAGCGACGACATGACCACGCATATCAAAATTAGAGTCCATTGTACAACTTCGTGAAATTGACGAGACAGTGTCAGAAAGCATGGGCACAACAAAAATCCTCATGACACTACCAGACGCATACAAACACTTTAATACAGCATGGGAATTAACAGCAGCTGTTGAACGCACATTGACAAACTTAACCAATCGCCTGATTATAGAAGAGACTCGTATGTTACAATACCCAGCCAGCCACTAATAACAAAATGCATTCGTTGCCGACAAAAAAAAAGGTTTCCGTAAAACATCCATCACACGAACAACAACAGTAGCGGTAGTAGCTGTGATAGTGGTAGCAAATGTTATTTTTGCAAGAAACCAGGACACTGGAAGCGAGATTGCCCAGCGAAAAGAAACCGTTTTGAAAGCCATAGCAGAAAAATTCAGTCACAAAGAGAAGCATTTATTTCCACTATTCTCTTAAACGATAAAGAAAACTGAAATGACAGCTTGATCATGTACTCAGGGGTGTCCAATCACATGACATTAATTAAGAGTTTGTTTTCGACATTCAGTGATTTTGAGAAGCCGCAAAGTGTTCGTATGGGGAACGGAGAAAGCATTCTCGCTTTTGGCAAAAAAATTATTTAAAGGATGTGAATTTAAAAGTAAATTTGTTTTCTTCCAGCTCAACATTAGACAAAGGATTTTCTTTAATATCGGATAGTGAGAAGTGTGAGTAGCGCGAAAAAAAATATGGCCATAGGAGTGCGCGAAAAGGCTTTATTGTATATGTTGTTTAAAGTGGAAGTTCCCTTCACTGCAAACTTGTCACTAAAACAGACACGTTGCAGATGTGACATGAGCGAATAGCTCATCAAAATAAAGTCATTGTCTCTAGGTTCTTAAAGAAAAATAATATCACTTGTGCTTATTCGAAAGACTTTTTTTCCGAAGCGTGTACTCTTGGGAAGCATGTATTCTTGGGAAGCAGGCTAAATTAAAACATCCAATTAGCGAAAGCAGACCTAGAAAACCTAGTGAATTGGTTCGTATGGATTTTTCCGGTCCAATGCACCAAACTTCACTGTCCGGTTCAAAATTCTTTTTATTATTTAAAAAGATTTTTCTGGTTTTCGAGTAGTTTCTAAACTTTTTAAAAGCAAAGATGAAGTTTACAAGTTTTTGGAATAATATGTCATTAAACTATAAACAGAAACCGGATCAAAATTAAAACAATAACGGCTTCGAGTTTTTAAATACGGATTTCAAGTCCGTAGTGCAAAGATATCGCATTTCTAATCAAACTTCGGTCTATACCGAAGGGAAATGAGGACTTTAATGGAAGCTGGCCGGACGATTGTGCATGCAAGGAAGTTGCACTTAAAGCCATGGGCTGAAGCAATAAACACCTCTGCATTTGTAATAAATAGGACTTACGTAAATACCCGCAGCAAGACTGCTATATACATGTGCCAAACAAACGTGGACAGAAATGGGATGTGAAATCCGAAAAAGGAGAGCTCGTAGGATACGTGGAAAGTTCGAAGGGCTATAGAGTGTGGATCCAAGGAACGAACAAGATTAAGTGACCGAGACAGTTAATCATGATGCATTATTCCAACTTCCCGATGGGAAGCCCTCTTTTATCGAAACTTCAAGCGAAGATGATATCTTCTGAGCCAACAAGTTGTGAGAAGTCCTTGACGTCGAAAGATTCGAAGAAGTGGGAACAGGTCATGAACGAAGAAATGGGAGCTCACTAAAGCAATGCAACCTGGGAACTTGTTCAACCGCCAGGTAGACGAAAGATCATCGATAACAAATGATTCTACAAAATAATAGGTTCCAGCACAAACGAGCCATCTCAATTTAAGGCTTAGCTCGTTATACGAGTTTTCTCGTAAGTGAAAGGTGTTGACTACAAAAAGGCATTCAGCCCAGTGGCCAGGTTCAGTTCCATTAGAATTATTTTCCGATTAGCAGCATCAAGAAAATATAAAATGAAGCAGTTTAATGTCTCTACTGCGTTCCTTAATGGTCCTCTTAAAGAAGAAATTTTTATAATGCAACCAAAATAATTCAATGATGAAACAACGACATACGCGCCGACTTCGTAAAAGCCTATATGGTCTCAAGCAGGCATCGAGATGTTGCAATGAAAAGTGTAACTCTTTCCTCAAGTCACTCTAACACCCGTGTGTTCCTGGGAAAAGACGTGATCTTGGCCATTTATATTGATGATGGCATTATCTCAGCGGTTGACGACAAAAAAATAACAGCACTTATCAACCACCTAAAAGAAAACTTTTCCCTTAAGGTTTTTGAGGCAAAATACTTCCTGGGGCTAGAAATTCAGCAGAATTCAGATGGCTCTGTACACCTTAGTCAAGCGGATTTCACTGGTCAAATCATATCGAAATTCGGAATGATGGATGCAAATGTTGTTTCGACACCTGCTGACACCATAGTTCTAGAATATGTTGACGATGACAATTTCTGCAGCATCGATCTGAAATCCATGTTAAGGCGCTGAAGCGTATTATAAGATACATCAAGGGACTCAAAACTATGAAATAGTTTTCTATTCTAACATAAAACTTAAATTTGATTGTTTCAGTGACGCTGATTATGCTGGAGATCGGAAAACTAGGCGGTGAAACAGTGGGTATGCTTGTTTTCTTGGTAATAGTCCTGTATCCTGTTGATCTCAACTGCAGCGTTACGTGGGTCTTTCAACAACCGAAGCAGAGTACATAGCTGCAGCAAAAGCATGTTTGCTATGAAGTTCCCACACTGTATCTAGACAACGAGAGTGTCATTCGTTTAGTGAAGGATCCTGAATTTCATAAGAGAACGAAGAATGTGGATATCAAGTACCACTTCATAAGGGAAAAATATGCTGAGAATCCCTTAAACATCGAACATGTTCCATTCGAAAGTCAGAAGGCCAATATTTTTACCAAGGCTCAAGATCGTTTTCAAAAAGCTGAGAAGTATGATTGGCATTTTACCATTGATTCCGGCGACTTCATTTGTGCGTGTAAAGCATAAAAAAAGAAGACAACAATTGTTTTTTTTTTTTAATAACTTGAATAAATTTAATTGAATTATGTATTATTAATTTCTGATTTCATTGTTAAATTTTATACTTTAGTATAAAATTTAAAATAAATACATATACCCCAAAATTTTTAATAAGTCAAATAATACATGGGCTGAAAAGTCCGTTTCTAAGAGAGGGCACCACTTGAATAAAATCCATACCATTCAGTAAGTACGAACCTTCCAAAGATACGTGTATAAATTTGACAGCTGTCGGACGATTAGTTCTCGAGATATAGCTCTTGTGAGTGAAGTAACTTTTGTTATTGTGAAAAAAATGGATTCAAAGCAATTCCGTGTGTTGATTTATCATTGCTTTTTGATGGGAAAAAATGCAGCCGATGCAAAGAAATGGCTTTATAACAGTTACCGGGACTCTGGACCAGCCGAACGAACCATTCGCAAGTGAATTAAAAAATTTAAAAGTGATCATACAAGCACCGAAGATGATGCGCGCAGTGGACGTCCAAAAGCGGCTGTTTCAGATGAAAACATCAAAAAAGTCCACAAAATGATTACGAATGACCGTAAAGTGAAATTGATCGATATAGCTGAGGCTCTGGAGATATCAAAAGAGCGTGTTGGATATACCATACACGATTATTTGGACTTGCGAAAGCTCAGTTCAAAGTGGGTGCCGCGTTTGCTCAAAGTCAAACAGCAACGTGTTGATGATTCAGAGGAGTGTTTAAAGCTGTTCAACCGCAATAAAGCCGGTATATGACAATGGATGAATTTTGGCTCCATCACTTCACACCAGAGTCAAGTCGGCAGTCAGCTGAGTGGCGAGCAGGTGACGAACCTCGTCTAAAACGACCAAAAACTCAACAGTCGGCTGGCAAGGTTATGGCATCCGTATTTTGGGATGCACATTGAATAATTTTCATCGACTATCTCCAAAAGGATAGACTATCACCAGCGACTATTACATTGCGTTGTTGGAGCGTTTGAAGTACGAAATCGCAGAAAAACGGCCGCATTTGAAGAAAAAGTAAGTGCTGTTTTATCAAGACAGTACACCGTGTCACAAGACGATGAAAACGATGGCAAAATTGAATGAATTCGGCTACGAATTGCTTCCCCACCCACCGTATTCTCCAGATTTGCCCTCCAGCCACTATTTCCTGTTCGCAGACCTCAAAAGAATGCTCGCCGGAAAGAGATTTACGACCGATGAAGAAGTAATCGCCGAAACAGAGGCCTATTTTGAGGCTAAACCGAAATTGTACTACAAAACTGGTATCGAAAGATTGAAAAGTCGTCTCAATCAGTGTATCGCCCACGAGGGTGAGTTTTTTAACTTGAGACTTCCAAATTACTCGGAAAATACGCGAAAAATGTTTCGGACAAAAGTCATAAGGTTCTGAAGTTAACATAATTTGGTGACCACGAGTTTGACCTTGAGCCCCATTTGCAAGGTTAAACGAAGGTCAGTTTTGATTTTTTAATGGGAATCCCTATTTTTTTAGACAGATTCGTAATCTCAATAAAAAATTACAATTCTTTTACATGAAACACTTTTCTCAAAAATGCGTTCTTTTCCCGTCAGAGGGCGCCATAAAACTTAAGACATCAAAATTACTTGAAAAGTACGAAATATCGCGAAAAATTTTCCAGGCAAAAGTCACAAGGCTCTGAAGGGGACATAAGATGGTGACCACGAGTTTGACCTTGAGACCCATTTTCAAGGTCAAACGAAGGTCACTTTTGATTTTTCAGATGATAATTCCTGATTTTCATTTTCAACTGCAACAGTCTTTGATTTTGAATCGTTTTGAGAATTTTAAGAATTTATTGGATTGAATACAGCGAATTAATGCATATTCACTGTGTTGAATTTCAATGACTGTGAGTGGAGCGACTTGTTGAATGAGTTGTCTTGTTGAAATTGATAGCATTAAAATTGGTGGTCGTTACAATTTGAGCTTGATTGAAGAGCGAACAATTTGAACAAAACGAAGGGCATATGCAACGGCACGACGAAGAAACTTTTTTGATGTTGAGGTTGATCGACTTTAGCTTTGAACTTAGTTCATATCGATCATCTTCATGAAGTTTAAATGGTGAGTCTGGCCAATTAGATTGAGGAAATGAAAGAAATATTGGTCCATGCCACCACAGCTGTGAATCACGCAGTTCAGAAACCTTTAGACCACGACTATTAAGATCAGTGGGGTTTTCAAGCGTCCTAACATTGTGCCATTCTCCAATTTCAGTTGACGAAAGAATTTTATGAATTCGATTACAAACACTCAACTGCCCAACGATTTGGGTCTCCTCCATCACAAGAACACGCTGGAACCGGTCCACATAAAAACTTCATTGAATGAAAGTCTTAATGATTTTTTGACCAGTTCAAGTAACATGACAGCTAAAACAGCACCACACAATTCAGCACAAGGTGTTGTTAACGGCTTACGAATTGGTGTCAATTTACAGACTTACATGGATTTGATCGTTGGAGTCGGGGGTTCGGGGGTAGATTGATGTTGCGTATGCTTTGTTTGAGCTATCGCAACAAACATGAAGCTGATTATTTATGTAGCTTGATGATGTGGTAACCCAACGAGGAATTTGAAATTCTTTGATAAATTGAAGTAGATCGATGGTTTTATTCCATTCTGACTGAAGTTCGGGGACGTTACGATGTCGTCCCAATCAAATTTGCTCTCCCGCAATTTACATATGGATTGGACCATCCCCTTGTGTTGAGCAAGCGAGCGACTGTTGATGAGACGTTTCGTTTTGTGAGTTGCTTGGGAGTAGGAAAGTTAACGGAAAATGTAAATAAATCTTTGTAACTTGACCATTCTAATCCGAGAGCTTTTATGGCATCTTCAGCATTAAATAAACATGTTGTGTTTTGGTCATGATATTCGGTGGTAATTTGTCGAAGAATTTCAGGCGAATTGCTAGCCCATTCACGGAGTTCAAAACCGGCATTTCTGCGAACTTGAATTAGAATTTGAATCATTTTATGGAGTTTTCGATGGTCTCGCTACCGGTTGTTACGTCATGTACATACGTTTCAGTGCTGTGTATACGGCTGGAGAAATGATCTTGATTTGTTCAGCTACTGTACGAATGATTTTGATTGCTTAATACGGTGATGGTGCAAGGCCAAACGTGACAGTTTATAAAGCATATGTCTGACATCATTTACTGATTTTCAATTTGTCGGTTTAGCGGAACCATCAAACGCTTGACGAACTTTTGTCGTGATGCTTGTTACGGCATGGTGGGGCAAATAAAAATGTTTTTCGTTAATCTCACGAACGAGTTTTACTTGATTGCGCATTTTGTATTCGTTGAGCACTTTGAAGTATGCTTCCTTAAATTTATCTTCTCGAGCGAAACGATGTTGAAGCGATTGAAAACGTCTGAGTGCCAGATCATATGATGACCCCAATTAAATTGATGAATCAAAATACGATTTGAATGGGAAACGCACCATGAACTCTTCATTTGATTGGCGTGTGGTCGTTTGCTCATAAGGCTTTTCTGTCCATTCTCTTTCGACAATGTCTTTTCTTTTGGTATCTCCTCTAGTTCATGGAATTTTGTTAAATATCTACAATTTCTATTGTCGAGAGGTTATGACATTCAACCAATGGAAATTTAAGAACATGATTTTATTGAAACAATTCTCGAAATAAAATCCATCCCAAAGTCGTGCATTTAGCGACGATTTCATCGAATTCACCCTTGCTTAAACCTTCTTCAATGATTTTTCCATAAACATCACCGGCTAACAATAGATTAATTTGACCGGGAGTGGCATAATGAGGGTCAGCGAGTGGTAGCTTTTGAAGATGGGGCCACGGTTTTATTATAACTGAGTGCAAGGGTATTTATGACGTAATCTATCTTAGAACAGCAAAATTCGAAGAAAAATTAAATTTTGGATTGATTATAGAATGAACATTGAGACACAATCCCGATTTTGTATTGAGCTTCGGCCATGGAACGATAACCAATGCAGAATGGGATTAATGCTAATTTTAATCGCTGGGCGGCGCGCTCTGTTATACTTAATTGTTGTGCTCCATTATCGACCGAAGTCGAATGAGTTGACCGCGTGGGTCAAGTACATTTAGAATTGCTGTAGCAAGAAGAACCGTTGAACGAGTGTTCAATAAATTATTTGAAACAATTTGCGGATTAGCTGTCGGTGCACGATTCAGTTGAGATAAAGTCGAGGTCATATTTGGATTTCGAAATGAAACTGCATTCGACGACAAGTTTGAATTACTAAAATGCTAGAGGGTGTGATCTCGACTACCTCAAGTGAAACAGGTATGTTTGCTAGTGCATTGCGCTGATGGTGAATGACTGATGATGATGAATGACTGAGGCAATTGAAAAACAATTTTTTTTGAATGGAAAAATCTTTACGTTTACATGGTGACCATTGCAAGACTTGGTAACACTTGTGTAAAAGATAAGGGCCTTTGCAGTTTTTAAATGGACAAATAATTGATTTTTTTGATACATGAAAATTATTTCTTTTCGACCGGAAGATTTTATGAGTGATTTGATTTTTGTTGCGACGACGACGACTTAGAATCGATGTTGTTCGGGATGTGTGCGACGGCATCGGCAATGAGAAATGTCGATTAAAGGAAATCGAGCAATTGATTGAGTTTTGAAACCTTCTTTGGATTTTTGCGATGTTTTTCAAATTCGAGACGCGTAGCTGGAGATAGTTTTTCGAGTAGATGAAACTGGGGGTGGCCGTGGTGTAGTGGGTGTATGCATACACTCCTCAAGCAGACGAGTCCCGTCCAGTTTGACTACCACCTCTGGGAAAAATATCGAAACCTGATACACCTGAGTTTCAAACTACTACACCACCCGCCCGCGCCCTGGAGAAAAACCTACTCGTGTTGAGTAGATGTTGGCAATTTCACAAATGTTTTCATAAAACAAAACTTGTTTATTGCTATAACAATCTTTAAAATCTTCCAAAGCTTCGTCATATGTATCATTCGTAACATCCAAATGAGCGATGGATGAGTTCACATTTTGAGAGATACGAACTTTTTGTGTTTCGAAAGTTTTGAATCGTTATTTTGTTTGAAACGATGCATCGAATGTTAGTCATTCAGTGGGCCCACCGAAGGATCTCGGTGTCGATCTCACGTATAATCGTATTGGTTGAATCGTTTGCAGCTGGAGTGGATGGCGTGGAAGAAGGTGGAAACAGTGTGGAGTGACGATTGGGAATGCGGCTTCAAGATGATCTATGGCATTGGAAAGACCAAAAAATATCGTTCTTGTAATACACATCGTCGCGAGATAGATTTAAGCGAACTAATTTTCGATGATTCCCATTAAAGATTAAAGAGACGTGTAATAAATTGCACCTAAGATCTACGATCAGGGCCATCTTTGCCTTTTGGTGCAGTTGTTGGTGCAAGTCAAGTTGTTCAGCCACCAATTGCTCTTCTTTGGTGGAGATGACTGACTTTTCTTTCTCGTCATCGTGCATATCGATCATAATTTTGTAAAACAAAAATGTTTAAAGTCATTTACCTCTGAAATTGTGGATTTTCTAGTCCTGAAAATCTTCTGCTTACACGATGATTCCTTTAAGCGGTGTGATCGTATAGGGTTGAATGCAACAACGTTGTAAAGAGTAAATGAAAGTGGATACCATGCGCGTTTTTACGATTTTAGGTTATGATGCGACACAATCGATTGGCGCCGGTGCAGAAATTCGTAAAACTTGATTTAATTGTGAAATTTACAATAATCTGGTTCGAAGGACCAGATGATTGCAAGTTCAGACTTTAATTTGCTTGGTGAAAAACTGGTTCGAGAAAAAGTTAAGAAATTGATTAAAATAAAAAAAAAACACGTTCGTTTTCTTAGTTTACAACATTCTTCTTTTTCTCCTTTTTTATTTGTTTGACAGTTGGTCACTGTCACTGTCACAGTCACTGTCGAGGGCGGTCTCTTTCTTTATTAAAGGTGAATTGGCATGTAACATTAAGGGCCAGCCCCTAATGGGGCAGCGTATAACAGGACTGAGTTTACTACCATGGATACTAAATTTCTTCTAGCATATCTGCGTCTTTTGATGTTTGGCAATATTCCAGAAAGTATTGCTTTGAGCTTTAAAGCTTTTTTACCCAAATAATCGATGTGAGGCATACAGCTAGTCTATTGTGGGGGATTACTCCTAGACATTTTATAATGTCTGATCTTATATTGTAGTTTGAGTTCGTATCCTTATATCTAATAACGGTGCGTTATAATAACAGATTCCGTTTTGTAATCTGCTGATTGTAAGCCGGCGGGTAGTTACAGCAGTTACAGTTGCGATGTCATCAGCGAATCCAATTATCTGTACAGCTTTTGACATTGCAGCGAGAGCTGCAGAACTCCGTCGTACACAATATTCTAGAATAGGAAAACCTATAGAATTTCCGAGGACATTTTACTGCACATTTTTCCTTCATTGGTTTCATATCTCACATTTTTTATTGGTGAGATAGCTGGATGCTGGTAGAAAAGGTTATCTAGAATAGACCTAATCGTTATTGCATATCATCTTAACCATCGACATGTTCACTCCTTCGGTTTAATCTTTATCATTTTTTACGCCGTACCGGAAGGGTTTATATCTGCTTCGCCGCACAGGTGTTTGAAATATCTAGCTTTGCCCATCTAGATTCTCTTTTTTAGGTTTCTTACCAGTAGAAATGTGTCTAGTCATCCTTAAGAATGGGCTGTCCTTCTAAAATGCTGCGCTCTCGAGATAGATAGATAGTATTGCCGTCTGGCTAATTCGCAGATTTACTCCTTTCTCTCGTCAATGTCTCTCAGTTGCATCAACAGGCCTGATTTCTGGGTTCGTCCAATATTTGTAACGGATTCATCGAATCATTTGGGGTCTGCCTCTAGCGGTACACTCATCGGTAAAGTCACCCTCTATTTTCACAGCCTTAAATGCCCAAACCGCTATATAATTTCCATATCTTTCTCACAACTCCCGCCAGATTCACACACATGTTCACTGACACATTCATTTTGCTCCAGTCGACCCAACGACGGGGTTATTAGCTAGAAAACGAGCAAACTGTGTTAGCGTGTGCACCCGTGTCCAGCTTTGCTTCTCAGTCATTCCATTTTACATATTCACACTAAACTCCTCTTGGAGTTCAATTCGACTTTCTATAATAACCGGAAACTCCACTGAGGGAGTTTATGGAATCCAGCGATACCTTGATATTTCCCCTGAAACTGTTGAACTTGCGAAAAGCAGTGTTTTTTCTCTCTCTGTGTGGCGGGTACAGAGTATCAATATATACCAATAAAATATTTGCAAAATTAAAACAAATGCGGAGGAGAAAGGAAACTCAAAGGAAAGGTAGCTGGAATGCTGAAAGAGAAGAGAATGGGTAGATACAATCCAAATCGAAGGTTCGCCGCCCCTTATAAAAGTCAAGTACAGTGCCTGTTCAAACTTTTATATTTTTATCGCGGATCCTTAGCTGCTCGGGTTGACCAGCGTTCAGATTTGGAGGGTTGGAGACCGGCCAATTGCAAGTCACTCCTAAAAATTATTTATTTGATTGTAGTTATTGGGCCCTTCTGCCCTCTGGTCTCTGTGCCTTCGGGAAACGGCTGGTTTTGTGGTTTATAATTTTTTTATTTGTAGTTGTTTGTTGTTCTTGTTTGTTGGTTGGTGGTGTTTGTTATTTTTTGTTGTGTGTTTCCTTGTTCCCTCGCTGGAGGCCATCTTATGTACTGGCCGTCCGCTTACATGTCCTGCTGCTGCTTCGGTGCCTCAACGGTGGGGTGCTATCGAATCGGACTTTTACAGCTGGTACGTCGTTGGGGTGTGCCCGATTATGCTGGCCGCCCGCTTGCACATTGCTGTTGCTCCTCTGTCGCTACAAAAAATACTGTCGTTTCTTCACTCATCGATAGATTGGCTCTGGATAGTTGCACCCACATTAGTTGGGGGATGTGATGCCGGTGCTCGTATCCCATCGGTTGCAGGATGGATAGGAGCAGAATATTACTCTGATTTCGTTTGGGTGTTGGCTCCAGGGATCGAGAGGCTGTCAGACATTAGACATTATAGTACCATAGTTATTAAAAGAAGGAGAAAATAATCTACTATATTTACCACTGTGGATTAGACTATAGAAGGAAGAAAACAAAAAAAAAAAAAAAAAAAAACAGGCCGAGGGGTCAAAAATCGTGAAAACGGGGACCTACCTACTTACATAAGAATCAAAACAGCTAAATCGTTAGTGGAAAAGAAACCTATACCAAAGTAAGTCGCTGCGATTTTTAACCCACTTATGGATAAAGAGGACCGGTAAGAGCCTTTCGATCTAAAGTAAATTATTACCACCAAAGTTAATGGAGAGCTCTTAGCAGGCATCAGGTACCAGGAAGAGCTATCATCAAGAAATTACGTTGTCGTCGTTTTTCTGGATTTCAAGAGAGCTTTTGAGACCATAGACTGAAATACTTTTCGGGTTAAATTGCAAAATTACGGTGTTAGAACAAGGAACTAAGTTATTTTACTTCATATTTAAGCAGGAGGTTGCAGAGAACTACATTTAATGGATCAATGTCTAATAGAATATCATAAACTCTGGGTATGCCACAAGGTTTCATTCTTGGAGCCCTGCTCTTCAACATATATATAAACGATAGTCCTGTTTCCTGACGACGCTTTTCCCATTATATTAGGAAAAAACCTTGAGGAATTCACTGAAAAATGCAAAAGAACCTACATAGTTTGAATATATGGCTAAGAGCATATAAACTTTAACGGAATATTGAAAATCGAATGTCGAGTAAATATAAATATGAGTTTGTGGAACAGGATGAGCAAGTAAAGTATTAATGAAAAATCACTGACGTGAAGTTAACATTCAGCCGGATACGAAGTAGAGTCTTACTATTAAGTTTATTAAAAATATATAATATAATGATAAACCCACACTTCAAATACTATTCTTCAATTCTTTATCTATGCAGCAGTTCACTGATTACCAAACTACAATCGATAAACATCAGTAAAACTAATGTTAAATGTCTTAAGATGTTTAAATGTAAAACAAAGAATAGATTTTAATGCTCTGAAGCTAATTTTCTAAATAAAATGAACATGATTTATTTCTAAAGTATTGAAAGAAGTACCTGCAATATGTAAGAGATCCGCAACCATAAAGTTTAAGAAGCGGAGAAGATTTACAATAGCCTGCATATCTTGAAAATATCACTGAAAATACAATAGTATTTTATATGGTATATATAGAGGATGCCAATTGTATGATTAACTGTCGACTATATTAAACTACATTTTCAACATTTTTAGTTAAGCTGAATAGATATGCTCAAAATTTATAACTATATTACGTTGGGTGAAGTTTGTATTTAATATTTCTATGTTTGAAATTTGAGGGCATGTTTTGTAAAAGAAAAATATACATAAATAAATAAAAAAAACTAGGAAACCATAAACTAATGTTTTCTAACAAAAAAAGAATACTTATTTTGAAATAATATTTAAATAAATGAATAATAATAATTTTTTTTTGAAAAATAGGAACGACTTAGGGCAATAAAGAACCGCATAAGCAGAACTTATCAATTCAAATAGCAAGATGTCTGGGGGTTATCAGAAATCGGTTTCAGGTTGTTAAGTAAGAAGACTCCTCTCTTCTACAAGTGAACGATGCAGAACAATTATGAGGGCAACATGCGAACAAGAGCTAAAGGATATTTTCAAACTTCCTGATTCTGTAAAAAAAATTTCAGGTCTTTGGTGGCAATCCGGCTTACGTCTCTCTTGGGTCTACAACGTGCAAACTACTTTGGATATATACGAGACAGTTCGCAGTAAGCCAATCTACCGCGCGATTACTAACGCAAATAAATAAATAAATAAATAAATAAATAAATAAATAAATAAATGGGCATTGCAGTCTCAGCTTTGGTCTCTTACAATATAATCGACAATGAATGAAATAAAATAAGAGAATTTTCTCGAGGATAAAAGTGACATTCAAACACTCGAATACCAACTAAATCATCTCACGTAGGATGATTCAAGATTTTCTACGGAACCGTGAATCATCAGTTCTTCATGATCATCAACAAGATCTGGACTGAAACATACTAAACATAAGAAACAATGAATGCTGTACGTACGTGTCTACCAGACGTACGGAAATCATGAGCTGAACGTATATGTTCGGTGGCTAAAAGGGGGTTTTTCAAGACCTTTAATAATACAAAAGCCGAGAACATTGCCTACTCCTACTCCATACTCCGCCTGGTTAGAGATGCAAGAAACTTAAATTACAAAAGTAATTTTGTATATATTAAGGCACTAAATAAAAATGTTCCCCCGTAAACTGTGAGAGGTAATTCAAGGTTGCATTAATATTGGGGAAATATCATAGTCTAAGAGCCCACATCAATTTTTGGGACTGAAGGTATAACCGAAAATGATGCTATTATAAAGTCCGTAAAAAAATGAAGTCAAATCCCTTATCTGGCAGCATCTTGTTGGGGTAGAAGTTAGTAATAGTATGCCAAAAATGCCTTTTTTTTAAATTCTGGATCATAAGTATAACCACTTTAAAGTATCGACAAACTATAGAACTGGGTACTCTGAGTATAAAAATATGGGTTCCAGACGGTTTATATTGGGCAAAACCACTGCCAGACGTACTAATAGTATGCAAAAAATCAGTTTTTTAATTAAAATGTATAGCCACATATTTGATACATAAATATAACGGTGAAAGTGTCCTGATTCCGAAATATGGGTCGCAGACGGTTTATATGTGGCAAAACCTCTGCCAGACGTACTAATAGTATGCAAACAATCAGTTTTTTTAATAAAAAGTATAACCACATATTCGATACATAAATATAACGGTAAAAGTGTCCTGATTCCGAAAATATATGTCCTAGACGGTTTATGTGGGGCAAAACATTTGCCAGACGTACTAGTTGTATGCAAAAAATCAGTTTTTTTAATAAAAGGTATAACCTTATATTCGGTACATAAACATAACTGTGAAAAAGTGCTGATAGTAACAAAAACTTTTTTTCTATATATTGAGTATATAATATGTATATTAGTACTTAAATATTTGTTTTTTATACCATGAATCACAGGTTTCTTTTCATACACTAAATGCATGATGATGAACAAACCATACAAACAAATATTGATCAGAGAACAAAGGGCAGGAGCAGTAAAAGATAAGCACAAGGTTGTGACTAAAGTAAGCTCATAAGCTGAGGAGGGAGAATCGTGACAACCATGACGTCACTAGAGGAATCTGAAACCACGCACTAGCGAAGAAAATTTACCCTAAGCAACTTGTTTATCTGTTATTACATATGTACTCGTATGTTCTCGTATGTATATATGTATGGGGTTTTCTAATAACGACTTGACAACTTTTTTTTTTAAATAAAAGGCAAACCATTTGAGATATTTCAAAAATTTTATAATTGGCTTGAAGTACAATCAAAACATTTATGAATGGAACTCGACTTCGTTCATATGGTTACCGCGGGCACGTTTGCAGCGGTAGATTCGTTGGACCCAATTTTCAACGATTCGACCACACATTTCGGCGGAAACGGCCTTTTTGCGTTCAATGTTGGCTCTGAGCTTTTCCAACGTCGTCGGCGTGTTGGCATAAACCAATGACTTAACGTAGCCCCGCACGAACGAGGCGGCCAATCGACTGGTCCATGTCTTAAGATAACACGCTTACCAAACTTACTCTTCAATAAATCGATTGTAGCGTATGCTGTGTGGTTTGTGGCACCATCCTGTTGAAACCACATGTCATCCAAGTCCATTTCTTCCAATTCGGGTCAAAAATAATCGGTGATCATGGCGTGTTAACGCTGACGATTCACAGTAACGTGACGATCGTTATCGTCGACGAAGAAATATGGCCCAATAACACCGCAGTCATGCAAACCGCACCAAACAGTTATTTTTTGTGGATAAAGTGATGATTCATGAAGCACATGTGGGTTTTCACTCGACAAATAACGCATATTTTGCTTATTGACGAACCCATTGAGCCAAAAGAGAGCTTTGCCACTGAAGATGATTTTGCGATGAAATTCATCATCTTGGCGCATCTTCTCTAGAACCCAATTTGCAGACGTTGCTCGTTTACTCGTTTACCATGAAAATGTTGAGTTTACTAAATAAATTGACAGTGACAGTTTGATGATTAGTGAAATCATTGAAATTAAATTCAAAGTTGTCAAGTCCCTATTGGAAAACCCTATATAGAAACAACGCCAAATAAAGGAGATTTTTTAAATGGGTATTAGACAAGAACCAGCTCTTGCGTTTCTTTTAATCGGGTGTAGTTTTTTTATCTAAAGTTTATTTTATTTTATTTTATTTTCTCTAATTCGCATAATGATGATTTGTGACCGCTTGAGTGTGTTGTATGCTATTAAATGGATGTCGGTTCTTGCTTGGGTGAATATATAAGGGGTGATTTATCGTGAGGTTTGATATTCAATAGGCTTTTATTAACAGATCTCGTGTGACTCTTATCAAACTGCTTTATCATTTTTGTTCAGCGTCGTTGGCAAGTCATCATGGTGAGACTCAAACCACAACAGTGTCTCCAAATTGTTCAGCTATTATGAAAATCAGCGTTTTGTGAGAAATGTATTTCGTGCGGTTCGTGGAACTTACGGTGCACATAATCAACCTACTGAAACCATTATTGCCAATACCAATCGCAAATTTGATTCCCAGTTTACATTAGTGGATAATACTCCACCGGTTAGACAACATCCAGCACGTAGTGAAGAGACTATAGCAGCTGTAGCTGAGAGTGTACGCGAAGACCGTAGCGAATCGACTCGTCGTCGTTCTCATCAGCTGTGCTTGGCGTATTCGACAACTTAGCGTTACTTACGTGAGGATCTCAGTCTAAAGGCGTACAAAATTCAACTCGTTTAAGAATTGAAGCCAGGCGACTTGAATTTATGTCATATTTTCAATGAATGTGATCTGGAAAAGTCAATGAAAATCTGGTGTTTTATCGTGAATTTTTTTTTTTTAGTGATGATGTCCATTTTTGGCTCAATGGATACGTTAGTAAACAAAATTACCATATTTGGGCTGATAAGCAACCTGAAAAGTACCAAGAGCTACCATTACATCCATTAAAAACAACGGTAAGGTGTGATATGGGCTGGTGGAATCGTTGGTCCATATTTCTTCAAATATGAGGCAAATCAGAATGTTATCGTCAATGGTAACCGTTATTCCGCCACGTTAACAGACCATGTGCTTCTGTTAATATAAGGTTTTGTTACGGTAAATTGGCCGCCTGGACCGTGCGACTATTTGCTCTTTGGATATGAAAAGTCTCTGGTCTTCAGGAATAAGCCAGCTACTACTGTCGTTTTGGAAGCCAACATTACTCGTGTTATCCGCGAGATACTAGTCGCTATACTCGAACAAGTCGAGGGAAATTGGACTTCTGAATGGACTACCTCAGACGTAGTCGTGGCCAATATTTACATGATATCATTTTTAAGAATAATAAAAATTTTAAGTTCGCTTTCAAATTTATGTGTTTTATTTTACATTATAAATCAAACTTCACGATGTGTTCGAGATTACAATTGGATTAATTAATTATATGTAATAAAATATATGATAATGCAAAATATAATATATGTAAAAGGGGTAAATGTAAAACATTAGTAATCCACTGCATTATCAATAATAATGATATGCAGAAAATTGTAATTAAGGCCCAGTATATTGCATACCTTTTGGGGATAAAACACACATTAAAAATTATAACCAAGTAAATAAGACGTGTTTCATTTTCGTTCGGTTCGTGTGGTGATCATTAATAAAGGATTTAACCATCCTTTTTATCGATTTTCATGGCCCTTCGAGTCCTTACGATTGATAGTACATCAATGTGATAAAACTTTAAGATAAAAAAAAAAACATTAGGACATTCACTTAAAGAAACTATAGACAAAAGTGAAGAACAATTCTACCACTGAGTTTTTTTTAAGGTGCGAATCGGTGTCCCGCGTCGTGCAATTTCTTTCATTTTCTTAAATTGTGTTAAAAAAAAAACATAAGGCCAACAAAAGATTGCAGTAGAATCGCAGCTATAACCGTCATATCCGTTGTTCGACCATTTTGCCATTCCAGTGAACAGTTCTGCTCACCGTTAGACTACTTTGCAACAGCACATCTACTGTTGAGTCCGTTGCTACTGCAAAGGCTCCGTACCGATATCCGCTACAACTGTGTGACACACATCTGTGATACCGATAAACTTCAAGCAACAGTTCAGATTCCGGTTAGTGATAATATAAGTACCTCTAGGGATAAGAACACCATTCGCTGCGGCCTCATTCACTGCGGACCTGCACCCGGTTTTTAAAAATGGACATAGCGTCTCGCAGGAATATCGTGAATAAAATCGGCATATGCGAGAATTGTCTTTCATACAGTCATGCAACCCAACAGTGTCCCAGCAGAGTCCGATGATACTTTTGCCAACAACTTCACCACTCCCTTTTACACATTAACCCCCCTTCACACTCACAATTCAATTCACACACAACAAATACCCAACACTACACAACACATGCAGCACCTAATTCGGTCACCACCACTCAACACACATACACCCCCACACAATCCCATTTATCTACAGTACAATTAAACGCTACCCCTTTTCAGCCCACACAACAGGTCAACACTTTTCACGAAGTAGAATCCCATGTAGACGTGTTACTCGCAACAGCGCTGGTGAAAGTAAGATCCTCTTCAGGTATAGACGTTACACTCCGCGGATTGATAGATCCGAGTTCAGAAGCCACCTTTATTACTGATCGGGCAGTCAAGAGATTAGGTATGAAGGGAAAACGAACTTTCGTAGAGGTATCCGGATTGGGGAAGGTCAGCAGCGGAGCTTGTCACAGCTACGTTAACCTTAGGTTGGGGTCTCTGCACTCGGTCTATGAAACCAGCACCCGAGCCTTAATATTCGAATCGCTGACTGGCCTTTTTCAGGCCAAAGAGCTAATACCAAAGCAGTGGAAACACATACATGGATTAACTCTAGCTGACCCGACCTACTATAAACTCGCCGAAATCGATCTGCTATTGGGAAACGACATCTACTCCGAGATAGTACTTCCAGAAATCATCCATGGCGAAGAAGCAAAGTCACCCATTGCGCAGAATACGTCACTTAGGTGGATTTTGATGGGTAAAGTACAAAAACCCAGTCGAACCATAAGGAACTTCCCTCAAGTACTTGATGTCAGCCGGCAACTCCAACGTTTCTGGGAGATTTAAGAAACACCCTTTAAGGCGCACCAAACATATGAGGACAAAGTATGTAAGGAGTTCTACAAGGCAACGACGAAAAGGTTGGATAGCGGACGATACGAGGTATCGTTATCATTTAAGGAAGGGAGCAGACCCGGGCTTGGATCCTCGAAGGAAGGAGCCTTGCGTAGGTTTCCTCAACTAGAACGACGATTCAGGTATGACCCTACACTACACTTAGAGTACAAAAGGTGTATAAAAGAGTACTTACATTTGGGACTTATGAAAGAAGTTGAAGTCAGCAAGGACGAAGTACTCAAAACTCCTTATCATTACATCGTGCCGCACCATGCCGTCCAAAGCATCCAATTCAACGACAAAACTCCGGGTCGTCTTTGATGCTGCAGCCAAAATTTCACACGGAACTTCGTTGAATAGCATTTAATAACATGACCTAAAGAACAGACGGATATTATTGAAATTATATTAAGATGGAGAAAACCATTACAGCAGACATTGAGAAAATGTACAGGTAAATCCGTGTCAGCTCAGCCGACTCTTATTACCAGATGATTGTTTGGCGTGACTGTGATATCAATCCAATCAAGGTATATCGCATCCGAACAGTTATGTTCGGTACAAACTGTGCACCCTACCTTGCCATTCGATCGCTCAATCAACTGGCTACTGATGAGGAGCACAACTATCCGTTGGGCGCACGAATAGTGAGGGAAGACACTTATGTAGACGATTTGTTCGCTGGAGCTGAAACTGTTGAGGAAACAGTGTTGAGGCGTGAAGAAGTTAACAGTTTGCTGGAAACGGAGGGTTCAATCTGCGGAAATGGGCAAGCAATTCCAACGAGGTTTTGGATCAAATACCTGTGGATCAGCGGGAAGTTGCCTTTCCTTTGCCCTTAGATACCCCAGATCACGTCAACACTCTAGGAATTAAGTGGTTTCCAGTAGACGATAGGCTCTCTTTTCAGAACATTACACTCGACGGTGCTGACCCAACAAAAAGGACAATTCTTTGCACCATTGCTAAGCTTTTCAACCCTTTAGAATGGATTTCACCCTGCGTCGTCAAAGGCAAAATTTTGATGCAGAAACTGTGGCGTAGCGAGCTGAAGTGGGACGAGCCTATTTCATTGGAGTTGAAGAAGGAGCGGAACGCTTTTCGTGAGGAATTGCCGCAACTTGAAAAGATCCGTATCCCCCGATGGATCCACATTTACAGCACTCTTAAGGAACTAGAATTACACGGTTTCAGTGACGCTTCCGAGAAGGCATACAGTGCCGCTTCGACCTCTCGACTCCGACGACGTCATTCATGTACAATTGCTTATGTCTAAGACCAGAGTCGCTCCAGTAAAAATCCAAACAGTGCCACGACTAAAACTCTGTGGAGCTGTTACTCTTGCAACACTGCTGGACTACACTTCTGCTAACAGACTTTGGTGGAATGGTCCACATTTTCTGCGAGAATCTTGGGACTTTCAATGTCCACAACAACCGATGAGCTTAATTACAAGCGAAGAGAAAAGTTCAATTAAAGTTCACACTTGGATTCAGGTAAAAAATGATTTTTATACTCTAATATCAAAACACTCTAATCTTAAAAAACTTATAAGAATCATTGCGTACTGTCAACGATTTTACGATTTACGAAACATACCTGAGTCGAGAAAAGGTAATTTACTCTCTCCAGTCGAAATTCATTCTGCCACACTGTTCGTTGTAAAGCTTGTACAGGCAGACATGTTTGCTCCCGACGTGAAAGCCAAAGCCCCAAGCTCGCACTGACCTTATACGGACTCTGATGGAATCTTGCGAGTCGGAAGTAGATTGCAACAGGTGGATCTTCCATTTCATCAGCGACACCCAATCATACTCAAGGGAAGTAATCATTTCACAAAGCTTTTGATTGTTGATGCTCATCTGCGAACGTTTCATGGAGGACTGCAGCAAACCACAGCATACTTGTGCAACAGGTATTGGATCCTGAAATTTAAAAATTGTGTTAAGGGATATTTACATAGCTGCACCATCTGCTTTCGGTATCGAGCTAAAACGTCGCACCAACTGATGGGCAATCTACCGGCTCCAAGAGTGCGCATCTCCCAACCGTTAACACATTCCGCGGTTGACTACGCAGGTCCGATCGATGTAAAATCATGGAAAGGAAGGGGGGCCAAAACCTTCAAGGCGTACTTTACCAGCCAACAAAGAATTGAAGAAGTCATTTGAGAAGTCGAAGTTTGATTGGAAGGATGTGGTAGAAACGATCTCCAAGGAAATAATAGAGTGGCATTTTATTCCTTCAGCTTCCCCTCACTTTGGCGGACTGTGGTAAGCTGGCGTGAAATCAATAAAATACCACCTTAAAAGGATCATCGGCACCGACACTTACACATTTGAGGAACTCACCACACTTCTATATCAAATAGAAGCGTGTTTAAATTCGAGACCATTGTGTCATAATGGTCTTCATTATGACTTCACCGCTCTCACTCCCGGACACTACCTTGTTGGACGACCTCTAAGCTCAATCCCTCAACCTGACTTAGCGGAGATAAAGAGCGGACATTTACAACGATGGGACCGCCTCCAGAAATTACAACAGCTATTGTGGAAGCAGTGGAAAGCTGAATAATTGACGCGTCTGCAACAGCGCCCAAAATGGCACAAAATTGAGAAGCAACCCAAGATAGGAAATTAGTCCTGATCAAGGATGATCCCCTACCCCCCACGAAATGGAGTTTAGCACGCGTCATAAGCACGTATCCTGGGACAGATAACCTGGTTCGGGTTGTTAGATTGAAAATACAGAATGGAGAAATAAAACGACCGATCACAAAAATTTGCTTACTTCCGACCAACAGCACATATAAGGACGACGAATTAATCAATATATATATTAATCAATAATAAATGTTCATAAAATATATTTATACAAAACCTTCAAAATGCCGACGGTAAATCACAAAACTCAGAATGCCGACGGCAAGTACAACACACAAAATTCTAAAATTTATTGTTTTGGTACAACACATCAACACACATGCGTAACCATTGCACTTGCACACAATTTCGCCCCGAATCGAAATACCAATACCACAAACGCGCCGTGGTTTTATTTTTAATTTTTCATACTATGCACTTATTTATTCTCACAAAAAACAAACAAAAAAAAAAAAAATATATATATGTTCACTAATGCCCTTTTTTCAAGTGTTTTTTTCTCTAGGTACAAAATGTACATTTCGCAAATTGGAGTTTAAGGACAACACGACATTTCACGAGAATCTAAATCGCTTACAAATTTCCTACTCGTACTACGAGCACGAAAGAGAGGAGAAGAAGGATGAGTAACTTTCATTGAGAAATACGATGCACAGTTGCAACAACCCATAAGGCATACTCAAATATTTGTCAATTTACTTTAAATTACCTAGTCAACACAACATTTTTACAATTTTCAATATCGCCATACTAGGAACTTCAGAGTTTGAGTAAAACCCTTTATTTCTTTTATTTTATTTTTTTTTTTATTCGACGCACAACACAACACTTACACTACAAATTATACCGGTTTGGCAATCAATAAAATAAACATCAATAACGAACGAAGATGATCAAAACAAACGAAAAAGAAGATGGCTGTGATGAAAGACTTTACGAAATTAAGGGTCGAAACACATTGAGAACTATGTTCACGGCCGGGGAGGATGTTCGAGATTACAATTGGATTAATTAATTATATGTAATAAAATATATGATAATGTAAAATATAATATATGTAAAAGAGGTATATGTAAAACATTAGTAATCCACTGTATTACCAATAATAATGATAAGCAGAAAATTCCCAGGATTAATGATTGTAATTAAGACCCAGTATATTGCATACCTTTTGGGGATAAAACACACATTAAAAATTATAACCATGTGAATAGGACGTGTTTCATTTTTCTCCGCTTTTTTTCTTGGTTCGTGTGGTGATCATTTATAAAGGATTTAACCATCCCCTTTATCGATTTTCACGATGAATCACCCTATATATATATATGTATATTGTTAAATGTGTGTAATCTGAAGAGTTGGAGACTCTAGTTTGTGTGGATGTAATATAAAGATTTGCAGGCTGTAACTTGTGTGTGTAATCTAAAGAGTAACGGAGTTTAGCTTGTGTGTTGTGTAACACAAATGGTTGTGACTTTCGCTGGCCTGAGAGAAGTGGTTTTGGACTTCACCTTGTGTTTGGGGCGGTTGGTGTGAAGTTGGTTTAAACTATGGATATGGGTATGATGTGAATACGTAGTATATACTTGGGACTGTAGCATTTGAGCTTTGGGTATTCATATACGGTTACTGTGCATGTGTGATGCATTCCTTGTTTGTGTGAACGTTTGGTGACGCTTGTAGGTATTGTTGTATCGAATTGCAAGCTGTTGTTTTTCGAAGGTTGCCAATTTTCTTTTCTGTGTATTGGTTGGATTTTACTTTCTTTGGGTAGTGTAACTTGCCTGTGATTGTATGTAAGTTAAATTAATTTTAAGTGTTCCGGTGTGCATTTGTTTTCTTTTAGTAATTTGTTTGAGTTGGTTGTCAGAGGATAAAGTTTCGAAATTGATCGTTTGGTTTTTCCCTGTTCCGTTTTTAGCTTTACGACTTTTGTGTTGATTCCAGGGAATGTCTTCACAATACGGCCTATATTCCACTTGATGGGGGAAGACGTTCATCCTTTATCAAGCTAAGAACTCCTACTTTTATTTGTGGCTGTGGTCTCAATTATTTAGGACGCTGTTGTAATTGAGACAAGTAACTTTGGTGCCACTGTCTCCGAAATGTTTGCAGCCTTCTTTAGATGGTGTTCCAGCGTGTATCCGTATCCGTGCGTGTCTGTGGTCAGATCTGGTTCTGGAATAGTGCAAAGTTCTTCGCCTATTAGAAAGTGGGGCAGTGCGCGGAAATCGTCTGGGTTTTCCGATAGGTGGCAAAGGGGTCTCGAATTGAGATACGCTTCGATCTGAGACAAAAGCGTGACTAGCTCCTCAAAGGTAAATGTCCCTTCACTGACGATGTTTTTAAAATGATGCTTGATACTCTTTACGCGGGTAGACGGTATTATTACTTTTTGACGCCAACGAATTCGGTTCCGTAATCACTGTAGATCTGACCACAGACTCCTTATTGAGCTGCGAATCGCCGAAAGGCCGCTAGGAAAGCTTACGTGGTACGCACACAAAGACAACAAGAAAGCCCCTAAGCATCTTGGCCCCTCGATCTTTCCAAGACCGAATATTGAGTGGGCCTGCAAAGTCTACTCCTGTGTGATAGAATTGTCTTGCTGCGGTGACTCTTGATGCAGGCAGGTCTCCCATTAGCTGTTTGGCATCGATGACATATAATACAGCTGTTGATGATTTTTTTAACGGCTCTTTTTGTCCTTAGTATTCAGTATTTTGTACTTATATATGTAGTCATTAACTGGATTCCTCCGTGCAGTGTTTTTTCATGTGCATCACGTAGTGCGAGGGTGGTGATATGGTGACTTGGATCTAAGATGATAGGATACTGTTTATCATACGTGAGGTCTGCGTTTTTGAGTCTTCCTCCTACTCTAAGAATGCCTTCGCTGTCAATAAAAGGGTTAAGCTTTGTCATTCCTCAGTTCTTGCAAATCACCTCCGGGAACATTTCGTGTTGCGCACCACGTATGATCTCTTCCTTCGGTGGTCAAATTTGTGGGTTGGATTGGGAAGTCGATTATCCAGGTTGATTGCAAAAACGGTGGACCATTCCACCACAAACTCGCTCCTACTAGCTCTGATGGGAGCCTACCACGTAACACGAAATCTGCTGGGTTTTCTTGCGTTGGTATACGTCTCTTTATCTTTTTCTTTGTGAATCGATGAATTTCTCCCACTCTGTTGCTGACAAATGTCTCTCGCTTTATTGATGGGGTTCGAATCCAGGGAAAAGTTATGGTAGAACCCGTTTAGGTATATGATTTTTCGTTCTCTTTTCAGGACTCGAACCACGTAATGGAGAACCTTTGCCAAAAGGACTGCACCGCACAGTTCCGGTCTAGGAAAGCTAGTAGAGCTCAAGGGAGCGACCTTGGATTTGGCTATAGGGAGATGCATGTGAACCCCATGGACGCTGTCTTTCACGCGAAGTTAGACCGCTGCTCCATCTGCCTTCTCGCAAGTTTTAAGTTTTAAGTCATGGGAAAATATATTCCATTCTCCTAGTATGGTTTAATGAACTGGCTTATCCCAAGATATCTTACCTACCCAAAATTGTTGCGTAGAGCATTTCGCTATCATTTATCATGGCGCCATAGTATCAGCTGATAAAATGAATCACTTTCGTTGATCCAAATTTAGCAGTACATTTTATTTACATATTTATCAGTACGATATATCTCTATCGCAAAACAATATCCGTAATATTTCGTTGCAAGGTCGGTCCGGTCATTAGTTGGTCGTTTAATCTTCGAAGTCTGATGGAAAGATCTGTCCGCTAAGGTGTCTCCATTTTGATATTGGAATTGTGTGGGCCGAAAGACGGCCAAACAACGACTTGAAAACGAATGCTTGCGTACACGTACCAAAGAATGAATGGTAAGATGTAAGTGTGATATTTACACACTTCTGACAAGTTCCGTTTCTGACCAAAACCAGCCCCTAGACCTCAACATGGGTAGATGTTGGTCTTAAGCGAAGTGATTGGACTGCTGTTTCCATGATAAACGTTGCTTTTGAGCCTGAATCGAGCAAAGCTCTAAATGACAACATCTCTCAAGAGGCAGCATTCACCTTTACCAAAGCTGTTGCCAATAAAACTTGTGTTTTTGTTTGTTGTGTTTGATGTGCCAACTGAGTAGAAGCTACTGATGGCTGTTATATCTGAAGACTGCTCTATGTTTTTTGATTGAAAACTTGAGGCACCGGCGTTTGTGCTGGATGGTGCATTGAGCTGCGTGAAACATTGTTGGCGTTTGGATGAGACGTTGAAGGATAATGAAAGTTACTAGCTACAACACCAAGCAACAGGGAGTGATGGGGTTGTCCACAGTGGAAACACGTTAGATTACTTGGACATTGTTCAAAGTATCACTATAAGCTAGACAATTTTTGCAAATACCTAGTTTATGCACATTTCGGTTTCATTCGCCTATACTCATTTTCAGAAAACACACACATTTACGAAATGGGTGTTGACCTCGGCTGCATAACTTGCATATATTCTTAGCTACTACTGCTGTCGTGTGAAAACTGCTGTTCAAAGACTTGCTACTATTTTCTTGGTGATTTTGATGGAATTGGCTAAACTCTAAAAGTTTGACAGTTCCTTTGGATCCTACCTCCCGCAGATGTTGAGTCCTAAGAGGAAGTTTTTGCAACATTAAAACAATTAATATTAAATCCCAATGCTGAACCGGTACGCTCAAGTTCTTTAGACTACGTACAACTTCTATTGTTGTGTTTAGTAGCGCTTGAAGCCCGTTTTTTGAAAATAACTTTAATCTTTTTTATCTGCAAATTAAGTTTCTCTTACACCATTTGTCCTATCCTTATTTTAATTTATCTAAGTCACTTATCACACACATAGTAAGAAAAAACCACTTACTTGAAAATTGATGAGATCCCCATTTGCTAATACCGATTACTTTCTATAACCTGCTAAATAGATTTGTTAACAACAGCTTGTGGAATCCCTCGCTGGAAAACTGGAACTGGTAACGGCAGCTTGTCGAGTACTTCGCTTAATAACTATATCTGATAACGGCAGATAGTCGAATCATTTGCTTGTCAAATGGATCTGGAAAAGCAGCTGGTCGAAACCCTCGTCGATTGTCAATAGATTTCCAAGTACTTGACCTTATGATGGGTGATTCGCAAAAGTGCCTCCAACTTATTGGGTATATAACTTAATTGCGGTTTGCGGTTTGCGGTTTGCTAAGAGATGGCGTAGCTTGTATTATTTCATTGTTACTATTCCATTGGAACATGCGTTGGAAAACTACTGTCATTGTACGTCATTTCAGTATATGTCATTCATTTGAACCGTAAGCAAAAAATTTTTTTTTCACTCAAGGTCAAACTCGTGGTCACCATCTTATGTCCCCTTCAGAACCTTGGGACGTTTGTCTGAAACTTTTTTCGCGATATTTCGTACTTTTCGACTAATTTTGATGTCTTAAGTTTTATGGCGCCCTCTGACGGGAAAAAACGCATTTTTGAAAAAAGTGTTTCATGTAGGAGAATTGTAATTTTTCACGCAGATTACGAATCTGTCAAAAAAATAGGGGTCCCATTAAAAAATCAAAAGTGACCATCGTTTCATCTTGAAAATGGGGCGCAAGGTCAAACTCATGGTCACCATCTTATGTCCCCTTCAGAACCTTGTGATTTTTGCCTTAAGCATTTTTCGAGATATAGCGTATTTTTTGAATAATTTGAATGTCTCAAGTTAAAAAACACCCTGTGCAAGCAACACCAGATAAAAGATTTTTTAATTGGGTTTTGAACGAAAACAAGCTCTTGCGTTTCTTTTAATCGGGCGTAAATTTTTTATCTAAGTTTTTTTATTTTATTTTATTTTCTCCAATCCGCATGACGTGAACATATGGTCCTTCCTGGCCTAAAAAAGTAAATTTCATAAGTTTTAAAATTAAAAAGTGTGCGTAGCCCAAGCACATACATTAATTTGCTACAAATTTGTGTGATATATTGGGTATGTAATTTAATTCGTGCGGTATTTTTTCAAACTTTGAACGTTTATTTAAGAAAAACATGTACAATAGTATTATTCAAAGTATTGCCCATCTGAAGCTATGACTTTTTCCCATATTTCTAGCAATTTTTGGATCCCATCCCAAAAGAACTGCGCCGGCTTGGCAGCCAAGAATGAATCAAGCCAATTTTTGATATTCTGCTCTGATATGAACCGTATTTCAGTGAGGGCGTTCTGCATCGACCGGAACAAATGGTAGTCAGAAGGGGCAAGGTCTGGGCTATAAGGCGGGTAGGGTGAGACATCCCATCCACTGTTTTCCAAATAGTTCTTAACCCGAATAGCAACGTGGGGCCGAGCGTTGTCATGATGGAAATCTATTGCCTCGTGTCTGGTCGCATATTCCGGGCATTTTTCGGCTACTGCTCTCTTCAAACGGATTAATTGTGTTCGGTAGTGTTGTCTATTGATGGTTTCATCCGGTTTTATCAGCTCATAATACAGCACACCCATCTGATCCCACCAAATACGGAGCAATACCTTCGCGCCATGGATATTCGGCTTTGCCGTTAATTTGGCTGGTTGGCCGGGTTTCAAATATGATTTTTTGCACTTGGGGTTGTCGTAATGGATTCATTTTTCGTCACCAGTAACAATCCGATGCAAAAATGACTTCTTTTTGTGGCGTTCCAGTAGCATTTCGGACATGCAAAACCGCCTTTCGACGTCTCTCGGCTTGAGTTCATGTGAAACCCAATTTCCTTGCTTTTGAATATATCCAGCTGCTTTTAAACGTTTTGGAATGGAGCTGCGAGCTCTTCTTGTGTTTGGTAACAATCTTCATAGAGCAATGCTTCCAGTTCTTCATCTTCCAACCTTTTTTGGCACGTTCATCGCCTTCCAAGCCAAAATCACCACTTTTAAATCGTGCAAACTACTTTGGGCACGTTCGCTCAGCCAGCGCATGTTCACCATAAGCTTCCACCAAAATACGATGACTTTCGGCAGCAGTTTTCTTCATCAAGAAGAACTCCCCGCAAAAACACTTATTCAGGCACAAAGTTCGACATATTTGAGTGAAAAAAAATTTTGTTTCTTACGGTTCAAATGAATGACATATACTGAAATGACGTACAATGACAGTAGTTTTCCAACACATGTTCCAATGGAATAGTAACAATGAAATAATACAAGCTACGCCATCTCTTAGCAAACCGCAAACCGCAAACCGCAATTAAGTTATATACCCAATAAGTTGGAGGTACTTTTGCGAATCACCCATCATAAGGTCAAGTACTTGGAAATCTATTGACAATCGACGAGGGTTTCGACCAGCTGCTTTTCCAGATCCATTTGACAAGCAAATGATTCGACTATCTGCCGTTATCAGATATAGTTATTAAGCGAAGTACTCGACAAGCTGCCGTTACCAGTTCCAGTTTTCCAGCGAGGGATTCCACAAGCTGTTGTTAACAAATCTATTTAGCAGGTTATAGAAAGTAATCGGTATTAGCAAATGGGGATCTCATCAATTTTCAAGTAAGTGGTTTTTTCTTACTATGTGTGTGATAAGTGACTTAGATAAATTAAAATAAGGATAGGACAAATGGTGTAAGAGAAACTTAATTTGCAGATAAAAAAGATTAAAGTTATTTTCAAAAAACGGGCTTCAAGCGCTACTAAACACAACAATAGAAGTTGTACGTAGTCTAAAGAACTTGAGCGTACCGGTTCAGCATTGGGATTTAATATTAATTGTTTTAATGTTGCAAAAACTTCCTCTTAGGACTCAACATCTGCGGGAGGTAGGATCCAAAGGAACTGTCAAACTTTTAGAGTTTAGCCAATTCCATCAAAATCACCAAGAAAATAGTAGCAAGTCTTTGAACAGCAGTTTTCACACGACAGCAGTAGTAGCTAAGAATATATGCAAGTTATGCAGCCGAGGTCAACACCCATTTCGTAAATGTGTGTGTTTTCTGAAAATGAGTATAGGCGAATGAAACCGAAATGTGCATAAACTAGGTATTTGCAAAAATTGTCTAGCTTATAGTGATACTTTGAACAATGTCCAAGTAATCTAACGTGTTTCCACTGTGGACAACCCCATCACTCCCTGTTGCTTGGTGTTGTAGCTAGTAACTTTCATTATCCTTCAACGTCTCATCCAAACGCCAACAATGTTTCACGCAGCTCAATGCACCATCCAGCACAAACGCCGGTGCCTCAAGTTTTCAATCAAAAAACATAGAGCAGTCTTCAGATATAACAGCCATCAGTAGCTTCTACTCAGTTGGCACATCAAACACAACAAACAAAAACACAAGTTTTATTGGCAACAGCTTTGGTAAAGGTGAATGCTGCCTCTTGAGAGATGTTGTCATTTAGAGCTTTGCTCGATTCAGGCTCAAAAGCAACGTTTATCATGGAAACAGCAGTCAAATCACTTCGCTTAAGACCAACATCTACCCATGTTGAGGTCTAGGGGCTGGTTTTGGTCAGAAACGGAACTTGTCAGAAGTGTGTAAATATCACACTTACATCTTACCATTCATTCTTTGGTACGTGTACGCAAGCATTCGTTTTCAAGTCGTTGTTTGGCCGTCTTTCGGCCCACACAATTCCAATATCAAAATGGAGACACCTTAGCGGACAGATCTTTCCATCAGACTTCGAAGATTAAACGACCAACTAATGACCGGACCGACCTTGCAACGAAATATTACGGATATTGTTTTGCGATAGAGATATATCGTACTGATAAATATGTAAATAAAATGTACTGCTAAATTTGGATCAACGAAAGTGATTCATTTTATCAGCTGATACTATGGCGCCATGATAAATGATAGCGAAATGCTCTACGCAACAATTTTGGGTAGGTAAGATATCTTGGGATAAGCCAGTTCATTAAACCATACTAGGAGAATGGAATATATTTTCCCATGACTTAAAACTTAAAACTTGCGAGAAGGCAGATGGAGCAGCGGTCTAACTTCGCGTGAAAGACAGCGTCCATGGGGTTCACATGCATCTCCCTATAGCCAAATCCAAGGTCGCTCCCTTGAGCTCTACTAGCTTTCCTAGACCGGAACTGTGCGGTGCAGTCCTTTTGGCAAAGGTTCTCCATTACGTGGTTCGAGTCCTGAAAAGAGAACGAAAAATCATATACCTAAACGGGTTCTACCATAACTTTTCCCTGGATTCGAACCCCATCAATAAAGCGAGAGACATTTGTCAGCAACAGAGTGGGAGAAATTCATCGATTCACAAAGAAAAAGATAAAGAGACGTATACCAACGCAAGAAAACCCAGCAGATTTCGTGTTACGTGGTAGGCTCCCATCAGAGCTAGTAGGAGCGAGTTTGTGGTGGAATGGTATACCGTTTTTGCAATCAACCTGGATAATCGACTTCCCAATCCAACCCACAAATTTGACCACCGAAGGAAGAGATCATACGTGGTGCGCAACACGAAATGTTCCCGGAGGTGATTTGCAAGAACTGAGGAATGACAAAGCTTAACCCTTTTATTGACAGCGAAGGCATTCTTAGAGTAGGAGGAAGACTCAAAAACGCAGACCTCACGTATGATAAACAGTATCCTATCATCTTAGATCCAAGTCACCATATCACCACCCTCGCACTACGTGATGCACATGAAAAAACACTGCACGGAGGAATCCAGTTAATGACTACATATATAAGTACAAAATACTGAATACTAAGGACAAAAAGAGCCGTTAAAAAAATCATCAACAGCTGTATTATATGTCATCGATGCCAAACAGCTAATGGGAGACCTGCCTGCATCAAGAGTCACCGCAGCAAGACAATTCTATCACACAGGAGTAGACTTTGCAGGCCCACTCAATATTCGGTCTTGGAAAGATCGAGGGGCCAAGATGCTTAGGGGCTTTCTTGTTGTCTTTGTGTGCGTACCACGTAAGCTTTCCTAGCGGCCTTTCGGCGATTCGCAGCTCAATAAGGAGTCTGTGGTCAGATCTACAGTGATTACGGAACCGAATTCGTTGGCGTCAAAAGGTAATAATACCGTCTAATGGAAAAGGCAGGACACGATTGGAAGAAGGTTGCTGAAAAACCCGCGTAAAGAGTATCAAGCATCATTTTAAAAAGATCGTCGGTGAAGGGACATTTACCTTTGAGAAGCTAGTCACGCTTTTGTCTCAGATCGAAGCGTATCTCAATTCGAGACCCCTTTGCCACCTATCGGAAAACCCAGACGATTTCCGCGCACTGCCCCACTTTCTAATAGGCGAAGAACTTTGCACTATTCCAGAACCAGATCTGACCACAGACACGCACGGATACGGATACACGCTGGAACACCATCTAAAGAAGGCTGCAAACATTTCGGAGACAGTGGCACCAAAGTTACTTGTCTCAATTACAACAGCGTTCTAAATAATTGAGGCCACAGCCACAAATAAAAGTAGGAGTTCTTACCTTGATAAAGGATGAACGTCTCTAATAGTAGTAAAAAAGAAAAAAAGTAAAATAAAGAACAAACAAAGAAAGCGTACGATAATCCAATATAAATAAATAGTTCAGAATAAAATATGGAAGCGATTCAAAACCTATTAAACAGCTTACTGGAGCTGTCAATGCCCAGATCAAAAAGATGAGAGAGTTAGAGCGCAGGATTATATCGATGGAAGTAAAGTCCACTACAGTAGATTTAAACAGTACTCTATTGCAGGCTCCAAAAACAGAGCAAAAGCTGAAGGAAATCATCAGATTGTCTGATAGTGTGAAGGACTTGCAAACGTTTGGCAGAAATATGGTACAAAACTATTGGATTCGTAACGTTTAATCTTTTTTGAAAAATTACGAGATAGTCAGGGATAAACCAATCTATCGGGACATACTCCAAAGTATAAGGCAACAAATACCAGGAAGAGCTGACGCTGTCCTCATTTCTAACAACATATTTTTGATGACTGGTCTGCCATCAAAAAACACCTCTCATTGCACTATGCAGACAAGAGAGATGTAAGAACTCTGGAACACCAGCTAAGTTCACTTGTACAATAAAGCTCAAGCATAGATGTGTACTATGCCAGTTAAATTACCAATTCTCCCCCATCACAAATAAAATCAAGGTTGAAGACTGCAGTGCTGAGACGATTAACGCACTAATTGAAAACTTTTGAAATCGGACTCTCGATGTCTTCATAAGAGGACTAAATTATCAAAAATAATCATCATCCAGAAGCCACAAACCTTACGGGAAGCATACACCTCTTTCTAAGAGGTCTAAAACTGAAATTATAGTAGCATGACCATAAATAACTTCAACAAAAAAGCCCACATGAACAACATACCAATACCATCCACACTAGAGCGTTATAAAACACCACCTATGCAGAAAACACTGCCACTGCCATTAGGCATTTACAAAATCAACATAGTCAAACTCAATTTAGGAAAATTAACATCATCAAAGTCAAAATCAATCCCCGTCATTTAAGAAACTGGAAAAAATATCCACAAGTCCCAAATCAAAAACACTTCTGCCATTAAATTGGCTTGGATCCGCGTGGAAGTGTATAGCAGATACACCTGCTGCGACAGATTGGGACGATCTGTTGAAAACACAAAACGTCATCATTGAAAATAACTACGACCAATATAAAATAAACAAGATAATTACAAATAATTCTCGAAACTTCTAACAAGGTTTTCAAGAGAATAGACAGCACCAGTATAGACAAATATATATGAACGTATGTTGTATGCTGACAATAATCAAAGATGAACTGAACGAAAAAGTTTCGGCGGCTTAAGGGAATACAGAAGAAATTCAGGATGTACTCTCAAATATAAATACTTCTTTCTAGTAACGAGACAGAAGCAAAAAAAAAAAAGCGCAACCCGATCATGCTACAGAAAGAATCTGTCTTACTCTTTAGCCTTAAGGACTGTAACCATGTAATGGTCGGGGCTACAAGTCAGAACAACTAGCGAATCACCCTTGGAACAAATGAACTCCTGTTAGCTCATGACCAGATGTACAGTATTAAGAGCACATGTAATCATATGCGGGGTATGACTCTTTGCAGAGACAGTCAGCTCGAAACACTACCGACAGAGCATTGAATAAGTCAAGTGCTAAAAGGAAGAAACACAAGTAGCGACTTCCAATAATACAAAAAACCTACTACTGAACTTTTGTCGGGGAACACAATTTTTCTCACAAACACCAACGAATTTCTAAGGCACGGAAACTAAACAAAGATGCTTAGTCGAACGTATGTAGTACAATTTGACAACGATATAATAGCAATCAACGACAAAAACTATACCAACTGAGAGATTAGAACCTTCCAGATGTTGCCTTCTATTGTACAACCAAATATAACTTTGAACAAGATGCAATTTAATTTAGAATTTTTGCACGATTTACAATTAAACAACATTTAGAAACTCAAGAAATTTTCAATCGTTAACCTATTACCATTAATTTTGAATACATTTGTATACTTAATAATAATTTAATTATCTTAGTCAAAATGCAAAAATTTATGAATTCAGTTCAGGTTCAATTACCCGAAATCAAAGATCTCTTCTCTCAACCTATGAAGTTGAAATTTTGACCTGCGCGTCATGATATAAGAAGGGACGAGTTATCACGTTTTTTTTGTAAGCTCAGCACTCGCGCGTATTCCCACATCCACCGAATGTGGTGCGTTTCATAATACATATAATTACACCGGATTATAGTTTAATACTTCAAATTTATAATTTCCCACGTCCAGCCTTCTGCTGCGTAAAGTTATTGTTTCATTAACTTTAGGTTTCTTTGACATGATCGTGTCATGAAACAACCTTACAACAACCCTTACCCTTTAAGGAGATAATATCTAGACATCAGTTACTAGACTATCATATATACTACTCAGCAATCTAACAGACTTTTACCCATATTATGATTAGCGAGTAGTACGGAAAAGTTGGCGAATGTGAAATTTTGGTATTATAGTTAGCGAATCAATCAAAAAATTCGCCTCAAACGTCAAAAATTTAGCGAATTGTGATTTCGCTTAACTATTTCTGTCAAAATCACTCGAATCAAAATATTCAGTGAAATGGATGGCAGCCGCTATATTTTTGTAGGTTTTTTTTTTTTTTTTTGTATTTTCGAAAATGTGATAGAAAATGGTAAATCCAAAAAAAGAATTGGTAGTGGAAATGGTTTTTTTATTAGTTTTGAGTTTTAAGAGAACAAATACGAAGCAGTTGGCAAGACTTGTTCAATTGATGGAATAGAACCCTAAAATGGCTCAAGGCATAGGAGCGCTTGGCTCCTTCAAGAGCAATCAGAAGGAGTATTGGGATGAGTTCGCGGTTGAGCCTAACATCTTAGGACCGCCAACATGCGAGGAAAAGTAAGATTAGGTTAAAAAATTGTTGAAGTGAGATTTTAAAAAAGCATCAGAGCTTTTGAGCGGAACTGAAGAAATTATGCAGGAACTTCTACAGCAAACTCTCAGGCCAAAACGTACCAGAACCGTGAGGGAAACAAATATAAGGGTAATTCAGAGACTACAATTGCTCGAAACGCAGACTGAAACACAAACCGAACTCCTAGCCGTTTGTAAATCGATTGAAACCCACTAAGCGGAAATGGCTAGATATGAGAGAAAGAACAACGAATTAAATAAAGAAAAGCTAGAGTTAATCAAAAGCAATGCAGAAAGAAAAGAAAAAAACAAATTTTAAAAATCCTCCGTCATAAGGAGAATCTTGATTTAAAGTTTAACAAATTGAAGCTCCAATTCCAAAAGTTGGAATTTTGAATTTTATTGTTATATAGTTTTAAGGAAAATTGAATATACATATAAGTCATTTGTAATAATTTGTGTGATACGCGTTTTGTTATTAACAGTAAAATAAGTATACTGTATATAAAGAATAAAGCTGCTACAATCTAGCTAAAATTTAATTTCTTCTTCGCCCCCCTTCCAAAGTGTTGCTCGGCATTTCAGACTCGGATGGTTTACCGGGAAGGATCAAGTTTTCTTTTTCTATTATTTCAGGCTCTGTTACGCTGTAGCTGCGACAAATGTTGAGCAGGGCACATCACATGTTCACTACACTTGTGGCCTTTTCGTTCATTTAGAAAGCATTTAAGGCGGATTTTCAAAATTCCAATCGTCCTCTTCACAATATTTATTTCTTTTGAAGGGAATTCGTTGAAACGTACTTCCCTAGTTTCCGAATTTGCATTTCAGAACGGAGTAAGCAAATAAGGTACAATAGAAAAAGATAACCAGAATCTCCTAAAATGTAATAATATTATAATATAATATAATAAACAATAATATAATAATTTAATTTTCAGAAAGCAAAGAGAAGAGCATAATACACACCTAGATACATTACACTTTTAACGCGCTGCAGTTCCACCCAAAGGCATGGGGTGTGGAACCGGGATATCTGGCATCGACGTAGCGGATATTCATATTGTGGTCACACGCCGGAAATAAAAATTTAAAAAATCAATTAAAAAAACCAAACCAAATTTAAAAATAAAAAAACTCACTATCATCGCATTTAAACTGTAATACCCCTTACGATTTAAATACTGGTGGCATAGTTGAACCGGTGCAACAATTCTGATGTGAGTTCCATTCACACATCTGATTATTCTAGGCAATCTCGCCGTAATTATGAGCCTCTTGTTTTTCTCTTTCGTACATGTTGACATTCAAGCCCTTGAATCAGTAGAGTTAAACAATCGAGATCGTAGGTTATGTTGGCCTTAAATCAAAATCGTTTCCCACACAAGTTTGATAACTACCACTACCGAAAAACCGCAATGGGGGAAATGCAGGCATATGGGTGGAACAAAATTGGTCTCGAATTTGGCTCAAAACAAAGACAAATGCGTCCTTATTCAACCAAAAATAAAAGATAATTTACCAATAATGTATTTAATTTGTACCAAACCAGATCCTTTTTCGACCGTGTTTGGCTATAAAGTCAGAAGTGTGTTACATTGGAATATAAATTGCCCAACTTCCGGAGAAAAACCAATGGAAAACGCCGTAAAGCACAATCTCCATTGTACCTTTTGTTTAACGCAGAGAATAATGTTTAGTTTACATACGCTTTAGAGTATATGAGTTCTACAACAGCAATGCAGATGCACAAACTTAGTATGTCAACTAGCGAATTTTATGTATAAAGTGGAAAATAACGAATTTTTACGGGGATAAAACTTTCGCCAAATGCAGGGGAAAATTTTTTTTTGTTTGCTCTTGTGTCTACAAGAAATTTTAAACTGTTGCTTTCTAGGTTTTTATACTAAAGGTATAAAATACTGGAGTGGCAGTTTCGTATAATTTGCTTCGGTGCAGTAGTTGGTTCATATTTCTTGGTTATATTCTTGGAGGTACTGCAAATAGGCTTCAATTTCTGCTGTATAGTTTTGTGAGCATTCTTTCAACTCTTCATTATCATTACTTTGTTTCTCTTCTGCTTGTGTGACTATGTTCAATAGCATTTGCTGCTTTGGGTGGGAGTTTTTTTTAAATGGTTTGGTCGTTTAGATTGGAAATTGTTTCCTCGATTTTCCGGCTTATTTAAATAGTCTTTGTTTGGATCGACCTGTCAATTTCCATGCGCTCTATTGGTTTAGGTAATCTTTGTGGAGGAGAATTGTTGCGTCGATGTTGATTATTGTGCTTTATGTTAAAAGCAATAACCATTTGTTGTATGGAAAGTGCCTTGGAGGTAGATGATGCCTTCTATTTTTGAGAGCTGAGATTGTGTTAGTTATATATATATTTTTAATGAAATGTAACATCTCTGATGTTTAAGTTTTGTATCTCCAAGCAAGATGTGTAGGCTCCTGGTAAGGATTACGGTTTCTGAACTATTAGCATTTTACTAAGATTACCGTTGAGTACCCTTATAAATACGTCTAATGTAGGTTTGCTGTAAATTTCTGTGACAGCCCTTATAGTCTCAGCTGAATATTCTTCGGATTTGATCTAGTTGATGATGAGTAAAAGCTGGTTTACATTAGCATAGAATTAATTTTACGTCAAACTTCTTTGAAACACTAATTGATGGCCTAGTATCCTAAAATCAAATATCAAAGTGTAAAGATAAACACCTTTTAATAGATGCCTAGTCCTAATCAAAATTATTGTATGATATGAGTGTGGTATCGGAATGTCCTCTAATGTTTCATCTCATACTTTGCAGTATTAGGTGGAGTGAAAAGAAACCTCCTTGACTCTGCCTTGAAGTCCGTTCATATTTAGGGAGACATGCAAAATTTCAGTGCGATACTGTCTTTAGTTTTGTTTTGACAGCTGATTGTTTTTGACGTGTTTGGCATTATGTTATGGACAAAAACGATTTTCGTACTCTCATAAAAAAATATTTTTTGAGAGGCAAAACGGCGAAGGAAACAAAAAAAAAGTTGGATAAATATTATGGTGCTAATGCTCTGTCAGACTACACCGTCAAATATTGGTTTCGAGAGTTTCGTGGTGGCCGCAACTCCACTACCGATCATGTTCGCAGTGGCAGGCCCTCCGATGCGGTTACAGAGGACAATGTATCAAAAAATTACATGAGATGGTGTTGGCTGACTGGAAAGTGAAGGTGCGCGAGCTAGCAGATACCACAAAGATTAGTACTGAGCGCACAAGCTATATTTTGGGCAATATTCTGGGCAATATTTTGGGCAATATTCCGCGCGTACTCACTCCTGACCAAAAACACGAATGCGAGAGCACTTCGAAAGAGTGTTTGGGCTTGCTGGTGCGGAATCGGGCGGACTTTTGGCGTCGTTTGGTAACCGTTGAACACTAGAAAACAGAATGAGTGCCCATCAATGCACTGAAGCCGGCACGAGTGCCCCGAAGCCGCCGAGGGAGTTCGATGGGTCGGAAAGGTAATGGCGTCGGTTTTCTGGGATTGTCATGGCATACTCTTCGTGGACTACCTCGGAAAAGGAAAAACGATCAACAGCGAGTATTACTGTGCATTATTGGAGCGATTGATGGCCTAAATCGCTGCAAAACGGCCTCACATGAAGCGAAAAAAAATTGTTTTTGCAAGACAATGCACCGGCGCACAAGAGCATCGCAACCACGGCTAAAACCAACGACTTACGGCTCCAATTGCTGTCGGATCCACCGTATTCACCCGATTTGGCTCCCTCGGACTATTATCTCTTCCCAAACCTCAAAAGATGGCTCATCAATAAAAAAATTCAGCTCACGCGAGAAAATCATTGATGCCTCGGAGGAGTATTTTGTAGACTTTCCGGAAAATTACTTTTCGGACGGGATCAAGAAGTTGAAAAATCACTGGAATAAGTGTATCAAAATAAAAAGTGGACTATATTGAATAAAAAAAAAACATTTAAGGTTATTTTTCACCTCACCTAGTATAGACCTATGAATGGGGTTTTTGGGTCAATTTCATAGTCGTTAACGATATTTTCTACTTGTGTGTATCTATGTATCCATGAAAGTACTGCATCGGATTGTCGTCAAAGATCTGCAATTTGCTTATCTCCTTGAGGTCAGACTCATTAAGGGGAGTTTGTAAACTCGTTTGTATTGGATTTGGATCGCTTTTAAACTTCTTTTTCAATATAATATACATATAGAAATTTGAATAAAACAACAAAGTTGTGAAATCTAAAATGTGTGGAATAGCACATAATTCAAATGGCCGCCTCGGATTCGCTTCCAGCGGTTGTAGAAATTTTTTATGACTCGGTCCAATAAGTGCGGCGTTATTTCGGCATTAGAATGTCGAATATTGGCCCCAAGCTCGTCTAAATTGGCTGGCTTTTTAGCGTTGACAAAGGACTTGACGTGGCCCCAGAGAAAATAATTGACTTATGTTCGCCGGGAGAGGACCCAGTCTCTGATATATCGACGTTATCGGGCTCTGACCACAGAAAGTCGGTTAACATCGTTCTGTACTTGCGATCATTGATGGTAACGTTGACTTCTTCCTCATTTCGAAAGAAATAAGGTCCGATGATGCCGCCATGCCATAAATCGCACCAAACAGTCAATCTTTGTGGATGCAATTATGCTTGGGCGAACACTTGTGGACTGTATTCGGTCCAGTAATGGCAATTTTGCTTTTTGACATAGCTGGTAAGCCAAATTTGGGCCTCGTCCGAGAAGATGATTTCTTGGCAAAAATCGGGATCTCCGGCGAACATTTCCAAAGCCCAATTAGCGAACTCTCTACGTTGTCTATGGTCGTCCGGCTTTAGTTCTTGCATCAGCATAATTTTATACGGTTGTAGGCTAAAATTTAACCGGAAAATAAACAGTGTTGACTTCCTGGCGATGCCGCTACAGCGGCTACGTTTTCTTCATTTCGCACTAGTTTTAGTCTGGTTGTTGCTTGCAGGCTGAAGCCATGATGAAGACCGACCTCACGGCAAAATTCAGGTTGCCTATTTACAACTGAACCGGAGTTTCGATACTATTTTTACTAATTTCCGCACGTTCAGCAAACGCAAAACGATGCAAACCTTACTGATTATTTTGACACTTATTGTCAATTTATTTTACAAACTCAATTTGAGCATTAAAAGCTTCTGTTAGCTGTATCAGAGCGCCTTTAAGCGAATAGGTTTGCTATCTGCATTTGAGATTAATTCCAGCGGAGTCCGGCGATATTTCTCCTGTTTGATCTGTTAGAGTCTACTAATAGTGCTCAGTTACTTACTTGACACTGCCTATAGTTTTTATTCACGAACTGTCTCTTTGTTCTTTCGGATTTATTTGCGACACTATTCTTCAAGCGTTGTTCGCACAGTTAACACTAGTGAAATGTTTTTTTTTTTTTTTTAAGTATTGATCTGACATTTAACACCCACGAAATGATTTTGAATTTTTTAATACTTAGCTGTTCTTACGTTGAGCTTTTGCAAAAGAAAGAAGAGAAACAATTGCAATTTAGATGGCGTACTGAGCGGCTGTTATTTTCAAAGAAAATAAAAAAAAGTGTTTTTAAAAAAGTTGATATTTTAGAGTAAATACGATTATAATTATCATTTATAAACCTTGTTCTTTACAAGGTTGGACAATAGAAAACTAATTCAACATTATTTAAAAACCTCTACAAAACGGGACACGAATGGTTCTAATTAAATAGAGACTTTTGGAAAGTTAAAACTTTATTATTAAAATATTCCAAATTAGCAAGTGGAGTAGTTTTTTCTCAAGAAGGGCATCCTTTATGCTTTGCATCTATGAAGAGGTCATGAAAGAAAACAAAGATATTCTTGGCATATTGTTCTTATGTAACTACATATAATACCCAAACCATAAATTAACTGCAACACATTTGAAACTCTCGTGGATTACCAACCGAAAAAATATCGCCATTTCCATCACCAGTGCTCCATTGAAATCGCTAGTAGCATTCTGGTCATTCAACCGTAGCACCCGTCTCGCTATAAATGCTCATCAGTATAAACTTAAGCCCACTTTCGGACGTACTCTCATTATTCGTTCCTAAGCCATACAGGTCCTGGACGGTATAACTTGCAAACATTTAAAAGCAATGTACGTCCTCTCTGTTTTTTTTTTCCTTAAATTTCCTTCGCCTTCGCTGTGTACAAACACTTTCAAGGTACACAAATCAATTGAGCGCGCGAGTTAATGGATATTCATTGTTTTGAATCAAAAAAAATAAGATTTTTCTTTTTGCTTCGCCGAAATGTGTGCAGTTTATTTACATATATTCTTAAGACGGATTACAATATTCGATCTTACTGCTATTTATAATAACTAGGATGCGGTTATTATCGTATTGTTGTTTATGTCAATAATGCAAACGCATCGGATTATTGTGTTTAAGTATGTTTTCCGTATTGCAAGGTAATGAAGCATGCTATCGTTGTTTACGTGTTTTCGAATTACAAGTTACTGTTTTTGCTTGTTGAAACATGTTGTCGTTGTTTACATTTGTAGTGGGAGATAACGAACATGTGTCGTTGTTTACGTTTGTAGTGAGAGATAATGAAGAGATAGACAGGTAGAGAACCTACGTTATTAACTCCCCTCCTTCTTTAAATGAAGCGTCCTCGCTATATATTAAATTTCTTTCTTGTCGGAGTCTTAAAAGTTCTGCTCCATATATTTCGTTGATTCTTTGCCTTCTTGCTATTGCTCTTTTTACTTTGTAGCATTCACAGATTTTGGATGCGCCATAGATGAGTAATGCCATTATGCATAGCCCCGGGATGAGATAAATTAAGTATTGTATGGGATGTTCTTCGACTGGTATTAGGAAAGTCGAGGTTTTTGGATGTTGCTGAATTTGTAATCGGCATATGATTCGATTATGCGCAGGACGTCTAGTTTTTCGTCATGTTGTTTGAGTATGGCATTTTTGAATTCTTGTTGATGGTTGACATATTGTTTCCCATCAACAGTTGTGGAGTAGTTGAACTGTATTAATTTAGGTTCATCTATTTTTACACTGTTCTATATATGTTCGTAGTCTGTGATAATATTTTTGCTTTCGAGTATTTGGAATGGTGTATTGTTCTCGTGTATAACTTCGCATTTGGCTGTCTTATTCTCTAGTATATTAATAGTACAATTACCTGGAGTCTTAATTTTACATATATACATAGTTTCCTATGTAATTTTTACATTTTTCAATACGAGTAAATATATAGTTGCATCTCGTTATCTTAGGATCTAACAAAAGTTTCCCTTGATTAAGTGCTAGTGGATATAGATTGTAAAAATTACTTTTCAATTTTAATATTGGATATTGGATATTGATGATGATTGCATGATTAAAATAACAAATGTGTATATCGGCATATTTTAAAATATTTATAATAAGTAAGACTTCATTAGATGCTATTTGTTTAATATCTTCTAAATTTAAAGTACCTGAATAAAAATTTCCATTTTTAGCAAAATTTATTGTATTTGAAATAGAAGTTAGTTCGTTGAACGCTTTTGTAAGAACTAGGTCGCCTATTATGGCTTTAGGGTCGAGAGTTTATAGTATTTTCTCAAATTGTGAATTTATTATCTTTTATTTATTGTTTTTTTCTATTATCATATTTAATTTTGTCTTGATTTCAATTAAGTCATCGTGATTGAGTGTTATAAATAACAGAGCTGATCCTAGAGAGTTAAGTGTTCGTCTAATGATGTTTGGGAGTAATTGTGATTTAAGGATTTCTATTGGGTATGTAATTTAATTCGTGCGGTTTTTTTTCAAAATTTGAACGTTTATTTAAGAAAAACATGTTGCCCATCTGAAGCTATGACCTTTTCCCATCTTTCTGGCAATTGGTGAATCCCATCCCAAAAGAACTGCACCGGCTTGGCAGCCAAGAATGAATCAAGCCAATTTTTGATATTCTGCTCTGATATGAACCGTATTTCAGTGAGGGCGTTCTGCATCGACCGGAACAAATGGTAGTCAAAAGGGGCAAGGTCTGGGCTATAAGGTGGGTGGGGTAAGACTTCCCATCCACTGTTTTCCACATATTTCTTAACCGGAATAGCAACGTGGGGCCGAGCGTTGTCATGCTCATCAAATACAGAGCATTGCTTTCGGGCCATGGATATTCGGCTTTGCCCTTGATTTGGCTGGTTGGCCGGGTTTCACATATGATTTTTTGCGCTTGGGGTTGTCGTAATGGATTTTCATCACCAGTAACAATCAGGTGCAAAAATGACTTCCTTTTGTGGCGTTCCAGCAGCATTTCGCCTTTCGACGTCTCTCGGCTTGAGTTCATTTGGAACCCAATTTCCTTGCTTTTGAATATATCCAGCTGCTTTTAAACGTTTGAAATGGCTGCTTGAGTGACAACTTTTTTGGCTGCCCAGGACGTCTTCCAAGCCAAAATCACCGTGAAAACCACTTTTGGCACGTTCGCTCAGCTAGCGCATGTTCACCATAAACTTCCACCAAAATACGATGACTTTCGGCAGCAGTTTTCTTCATATTAAAGTATGAAGAAGAGCTCCCCGCAAAACCACTTTTTCAGGCACAAAGTTCGACATATTTGAGTGAAAACAAATTATTGTTGTTTACGCTTCGAATGAATGACATATACTGAAATGACAGCAGCTTTCCAACGCATGTTCCAATGGAATAATAACAATGGAATAATACAAGATACGCCATCTCTTAGCAAACCGCACGAAGTTATAGACCTAATATTTTGTTCATTAATATTTGTTATGTTGAATCTTTATATGCGAATTTCGCTATATTTTCATAAGGTGCTAGAATTTGGGAAAGGTTTGCTATATGGTATAGAAATGTTGTGTCTTGAAAAACGTATACAGGATCTGTTTCTATCATTACGTATTTTCTGTTCCTAAGATCGGTTAGATTGTCGCAGAAGGCGGCAGAGATAAAAAATAAAATTATCGTTCTTTGTATGCTTGCACTCGTATATTATCCTTATGTATAATTGTACCGCGGTTAGTAAGTATAGTATAACCCCTATCTTCGTTTACAATGTGTTTGTCGTATTTCGGCACGTTTTGTTTCGACGGTGTTTGTCGATGCACTTGCATTTGTATGTGATGCACTTGCGTTTTTTATTATTATGAAAGTACCTTGTTTTTGTTTTTTTCTAGTTTCTGTTTGATGTCAGGATACCCTCCTCGATTAAAAAATACGTCATTGGGTTTTTCTCCTGTCACTGAATGGATGGTTTTATTGTATTGTCGTACCGCTTTGAAAATCCCCTGGTAAAGAATTATTTTTTGTGTTAGGACTCTAGTGAGTTCGATTAGAGTACTGTGTGTACGCTCGACTTGACCGTTCATTACCGAATGGAATGTTGGTGTTACTGTATGTACAGTTTGTATTTTTTCATATACTTGTTTGCTGCATATGCTCGTGAATGCTAATTCGTTATCAGTCAATATGAATTTTGCGTTGGGGTAAATTTGTGATAAGATTTCGTCAATGTACATTCTTTTTACTCGGGATATCGCGTATGTAACGCGTACTTATCAGTTGTTCTAATATATATGTTTCCATTCATGTGTAATAAATCTAAATGAATATGTTCGCACACATGATTTGGTATAGGTGTGGCACCGATTGGTTGTTTTGTATTTTTTTTTAGGCAGATTTCACATTCTTGTGCTTCCTTTTTACACATTTGGAGTATAGTTGGCCAAAAATATGTAGTTAGTATTTCTTGAGCGTTATTTTTGTAATTCCTATGTGCTCGTTTATGTATATGTATTACTTTTTCTTTTTGCGTATCTATATTTTCTATATTTTCTATTCTAATCAGTTGTTCTAATATATTTGTTTGTATTCATGTGTAATAAATCTAAATGAATATGTTCGCACACATGATTTGGTATAGGTGTGGCACAGATTGGTTGTTTTGTATTTATTTTTTATGCAGATTTCACAGTCTTGTGCTTCCTTTTTACACCTTTGGCGTATAGTTGGCCAAAAATATGAAGTAAGTATTTCTTGAGCATTATTTTTGTAATTAGTATGTGCTCGTTTCTGTATATGCGTTACTATTTCTTTTTGCATATCTATATTTTCTATGTCTACATTAGAAACGTTAAAATAATGTCATTTTCAATGTCAATTTTATGGCGTTCGTTACCTTTGGGTTTGTTATTCGTTTTAATCTGTCTAATAGTTATTCTTTAGTTGAACAGAAAAGTGTCTGTCGTGCATATGAAAAAATGTTTTGTGAAGAAATTTCTACTGAGTTATTTGTACTATAGTTTATAATTATTTGATTCCTAAATGTATTTAACGATTGTTTTATGAATTTTAGTTTGTCGATTGGTGAACTTTGAGCTGAGTGTTGTGAGTCGCTTGAGGTGTTGTTAATCAGCGACCACATTTTGGTGTCCTGGTTTATATACTAATTTAGCGCCGTATTCTTCGATGAAGTTTTTCCATCGCTTTAATTTGTGTTAGAGTTTTTGTCAGAAATTGATAAGATGAGAAACTGATGATGTGTATAAATTGTAAGGTTTGTGAACAAACGATCGCGAGGAGTTCCTTTTCATTCGTGCTGTAATTTTGCTCAGTTTTGTTAAGGATCCTAAATATAAATATTATATTATTATTATTTTGAGAGAGCTCAGCTCCTATTGTAAAGTTACTTGCGTCCGTTGTTAATTCAAAAGTTTTGTTGAAGTCGGGTTGCAATAATTCGACTCCTGCTTGTAATGCATCTCTTATTTTAGTTAAAGCCTCGAGTGCGGGATGATTTATATTAATTAATATTTTTGCGCTTTGATTTTTATTTATACTACCATTATCTCCGCGTAAAAATGTAGTGTAGGGTTTAACTATTGCGGCGAAATTCTATATAAATTTCCTATAGTGACTAGCTAAGCCTAAAATTGAGCTCAGTTCTTTTAGAAGGCTATGAATTAAAAATGATTTTATGTGGATTTAGATAATTTTCATTTTATGTGTATACTAAAAGAGTTGTAGCAGGTGCTCTAAATTTCCTCCTTGGTTGTGTATGCTTGGTAGAGCCAGGTTTAACTGCGAATGTTTGTTGATGCTAACTGCTGCCTTATTTTTGATGACGCTTTGAGAATAAGCTCCTTCAATTTTTTTAAGGTTGCTATTTCGATTGGATAAACAAGTTATTTCATCATTTCACATACAAAAAATCCAATACTGGATGGTCAGGAGATCTTGCCGGCTAGTGAATCGGTCCATTTCTTCCTATCCAACGATTACCGTACTATTCATCAAGCCAGTTAACATCACGGTGAATGAAGTATTATGATGTTAGAAATATGATGTAAATAAAAGTTCTGGTAAATCATTTCGCAAAAACTCCAACTATTTTGTAGAATTCACCCAATGTGGTAGCTTGAAGAGGCCGATTAATTTGTTTCCAATTATGCCTGAACAATTATTGACGCCGAATTTGGGTTTAAATGATTTATGTCTCCTTGTATGTGTATTGTCCGCAGGACATTTATGAAAATTATGAAAATTTGTGAAATCGTTTTTTTTTAAATTAAGTTTCGTTCATCCAAGAAAGTTCTAAGGGTTCGAATAAAGTACATGATATTTGTGTCGCTCTCTAGTTGAACTTTCATTGCACAGCCCATTAACGTAAATATTGTCTGTGTATTTTTGGTTTGCAGACATTTCAAATTGTGTTTTTAAGCAACTATATACTTGGCGTAAGAAATTCAACTGATGAATTAATTTGTTTTTTCTAATGTTTTATGCCATTTTTGTTAAGTAAATTTTCTTAGTAGGCCTTCATACACCAAACCTAACTCTTTCTGGGAACTTTTAAAGAACAGAACAATTTTAAAAAAATTACTCGCAGATTATTAATTCTTGGAAAAATGTTTCAACTGTTGTTAGAAATTGTTACATAAATCATAAATTCCTTTTTTTATCTGCTGTAGGTTTCCCCAAGTATCATAGAATCTATGGGTTTTTCTGCGAACTTGTTTACGAGTTTGGTTTTACTATTATTGCGTTCATAAGAAAAAAAAATTTGTTAAGCGTTATGTTAAAAAGGTATTTCCTGGAGAAAAGTTACCTCAAAATCAAAAACAAGCATGAGCAAGAAAACTGGAACAGGCTTAGAAATTGGATATCTGAATACTTAAACAAACTAAATACATAAACTTTATTTAAACGCAGTTAAATAGGCTAGTATTTCTTTTAAAAACAAGGTCCCAAACGATGTTTCTAACATACCAATTTCCGTTAACATGGGTCCGGGTACACCAAAGTAAGCCCTTTCTTAAATCCTCGATAAATGATGTCAATATTGGAGATAGACCCTTACTGTAGGGCGATTTTTTTCTTAGAATATACCCAAGAATTATTTTCCAAATTATCTTGACGTTTAGAGGAAAACTGTATATAATAAAAAAGAAAAAAGCACGAAAGTACAGAGGCAAGATATCGTATTTCTTTCAGTTACTAAAAGCGGTTACCTAAATAAGAAAAATATCAGTTTAAAACACAATATTTGAAACGAAAGGAAACAAAATGAAAGATTTTCTGAAACTTTCAAACTGAAAATATTGGCTTGAATGCAATGATAATGATTCAATATTAGGACTTGTATTAAGTATGGAAGAAGATAATTGGGGTCATACATTTACTAGCAAGTACAAAACTTTATTAATTTAATTAATCATAAAACAAATTAAACTGAAATTGTTTATGAAAAAAAAAAATATGAGCATGTGTTTTACAGATAAGGCGATATTTTAAAAGGTTTCAAATATGGATGGATGTTTTTAATGAAAATATTTTCTCTGACGTGTTTCACATAGTTCTTTGACGTACAGCAAAAAAAAAAAAAAATTAAAGTTGATGTACATGAACGTTTCATGTAATTGGAGAAACGGCTGCAAGCGAATCCAAATAGTGCCAAATTAGGAAATTGAAATTGATGTGTACAGTTAAATGTTTTATGTAGTTGGAGAGGCGGCTGCAACGGAATCCATATGTAGAGTTTGGGCACAACACTTCAATCGATTTATCCGATGGAGTGCTCAACATAGCTTTTCATTATTTTATATCATCACTAGGTCGTTAAAGAATCCAATACCACCACAAGCTTCTTTTTTTTTTTTTTGTCTGTTCTTATTGTGTTTATAAAAGCCCCAAAAGTACTACTGAAAGCAATCGACATCATCTTGAGATAGCAAAAATACATGTACACTTTCACTTGTGATGTAGGAAAAATGTACCAACAGATTTGCGTCGCCGAATCAGATTCGTGCTACCAGCTCATGCTATGGCGAGAATATCCCAGTGAACAACTTCATATCTGTTGTCTTGAAACGGTTACCTTCAGCACTTTGTTTGGCGACAAGATGCTAAAAAGTACTCTACTGCCACACCAATCACAAGAGAGAAGTCTTACGTCGACGACATTATCAGTGCCAACTTAAATTGCAGGCTTTTAGGGATCTTCTGCGAATACTTGAGTTTCATGTTCGAAGATACGTCGGCGACAATTCCTTCCTTTTTTTATTTATTTATTGTAGAATGTATTAAGAGAATCTATGGGAAAATGGCGTCCAATGCCTGTTCAGTTTTGACATTTGTGAACAAACCAGAATTAGAATTTGTGTGAATAAGCAATGGATAGTTTTACTCTTAAAGAACGCGAAGTAGTTTTTACTTTGTTTTTGGTGGACAATACGTCAGTGAATTCGAAAAAAAGTGCGTTTCGTGTCCATTTTCCTAGTCACCCTTAGAGCTTGGAATAACTCGAGCGAGCAAACCTTGGAAGACCTCATAACTCTCGTTCAGCCGAGAATGTCGCTACAAGTGACGAGGCCAATCTCGTGATTAAACAAAAAGAGCACTGAAAAAAAAACAAAGAGCCATTACAATCACTCAAAGTCATTGCACGGTGTGCTATTTACGCAGCCCAAATGGTCACTGTGAATGGTGAGCGCTACAAAGCGCTCATCCCTGAACTGTATGCATTAGGACTGGGCATGAGGTTTCAGCAAGACGTACCATTGTATTGGCCCTGATAATGATGTTCAAAAACAACCAAATCTTGTTCTTTCACCCATATTGTCTTTTAAACAGACAAAGTGAGCATGTAACATATGCGCATTTTACGGTATATTCTGCAACCCATGATCTGAAAGTCTTTAAGCAAAAAGCCTACTTAAAAAAAAAAAAAAAAAAAAAAATCAGCTATTTGTAGTTCCCAGTTATTATCCGAAAAAACAGTGGACCATTATTTTAAGGCTGTCCCATACTGGCCTTTCATGAGTATTGAGTAGCTATAAAAATTCGTTGCTGGCTGTTCTTCTTTCTTCTTTATTTGTAGTCCGGCAAAATTACTAGCTTTTACTTGGGCTTCGGAAGACTTTTTTAGATATTGAAAATTTTTAGAGTCTTGACGAAGAGCGTTTACTACATAACTACTTCATAAGGATATACACTGGAGGCATCAGTATGTGTTTAGACTCGACAAATAGGTCACGTTCAACTCTATGTTTTTCTATATCGAATTTGGTTCGCTTAGGACTTCGGTGCTGCTGGTGATGCGAACTCTACGCTCTATTGTCCCATAAGCAAAGGCAGCAAGAATGTTTGGTATAGATAAGAATTTATTTCCATTGTCGAGAAAGGCAGCTTTAAACATTTTTTGAAACTGGCTCTTCACATCATTACAATAGCAAAGTCCGTTTTCGAATTTTCCATTAATCTTTTAATCTAACATTTGTTTCAATCTAATTCCAATGCTTCAACAGAGAAGCTAGCATTTGAAGCTACCTTTACACAAAATACGCTATATCGCTGCAAGGTGCATTCGCTTATTAACTAATGAACCTAAAATGTCAAATCTACTCATATCATTGTAAAAGGTACAAAGCAAATCTTTATCCAAATTAATCGATGAATTAAATAAATACTCGTAAAGAATTAGAAAATTGTCGTTGAAATAAAACCTACAAAAATCTTTTTTGGATATTTTCTGATAGGAGATTCACTTATAACACCAAAACAGCCTCAGTTTAGTCTAGAGAGGATAAAATATTTCTACCGATGGAAGACAATCCAAACGCTAACCCAAACCTTTTGGAAAACGTACAATTGCGAGTATTTGGACAGGTTGCAACAGCATCGAGTGCTAATGTATAGAAACACTTGCGTGTTGGTGTTATTGACATGTGCTGTCATCAGGTGCGTTAACATTAACGGCTGATCTTTGGTATGCTTGTCTCTGGGCGTTGTACTCGTACTTATGGTCGATTAATTTATGTTGTACGGTTGCGGTGTATATTGTGTGTTGCATTGTGTGCTGTGTTGTGTTGAAGGAGCAAGCTATGTAAGCTGTATGCCATTGGACTGTTTTTCTTGAAATGACTGTCAGCCAAACAATTTTCAAGAACTCGTATATTATTATACACAGTTTGTTTTTTCTGTATCACATCCCATTTTGAAAGAAGCATTTGCGTTTTCGCTCCATCCTTACCAAAAATGTTAGCAACAGTTTGCTGACCGCCTGTAATCCCCAAATCGACACTGCCAAATCTCAAAAAAGCTGTAATAATAAGGTAGCTTTTTATTACTGTCCAATTTTTTCCCTATATATGTTAGTGTTTCTGTGGTTCTTCAGAATTTCGAAAATTAATATGGTATCCCAATGAATAAAAGCTAGGCCTTAATTTCTAAATGCTTGTTTAATTTCGTGTGAAGTATCTAATATTTATTTTATTTCAGCGGCTGCTCTTGTTTTGATTGACGAATGACCAAAGGACAACTTAAGCTATGTGTTCAATAATACGCTCTTGTGATCGTATCGAACTTATTAACTTCATTAAGAACTCCCCATGCCCGCTCATAATTTCCTTTATCGATCCAAAGTTGTTCAAGTAAACCCTCCGTCTCACCACTGATGCCCGACTTGGAATAGTGCAATTTTTGCAGCTCTGACAGAGATTATATTGTGAAAAGATTTCCACATCTCATAACCCCCGAAAACATACAGATAAATTTTAGGCAACAGTAACTCGCTCAAACTCACTCCATCATATATTTAGAATATGTTTGTAAAAATTTGTCAAATACCTCAGCTACTTAAATCCGATGCGTTCAAATCTGCTTCCAATTTTCCGCCCCTTACAATCTCTTCATTATACTATTTTGTAGTCCTTAAACAATTTTCTTTCCTGGCCAGCCTAGTTTGCAGGTAATACTGCCCTTTCAACTTACTACTCTCAGCCTATTGAAAATGTTCGTAGTCTTTTTTAAACAGCGTAAATAAGATATTTGCAAACTTCCAAATGACATCTTTTCTTTAATTTTCTAACAATATGTATACTCGTATACCATATATAACAAACGGTTTTTATAAACGCAATTTTGTATGTTGTCAAACGAGGAAAATAAATTATATCCATAACATACCTTGATACTGTTGAAATGCTTTGGGTAGTGCTTCTGCCTGAATAGCTGTTGCGGAAAGATACAATACCTTTTTCCTTTCACGAATTTTTAGATGAATTCACACATGTTATCTTATTCCATTTTATTGCATTTTATTGTATTTATTTATTCAAACTTCTTTTGGACAATTATGTTAATCAGAAGTGACATCATATTTTCATCGATGGTAGAGCGTATATCATATATATGTATATGTTTTGTTGTGTTGTGCCTACCAAAGATCTAAGTCCAGATTGGTGCTTCGTTATTAAATTATTTTCAGCGAGGAGGATGTTCACTTCCTGGCGACGATTTACTCAAACACTTTGCTGAGAAAACGAAGGACAGTAATTGGAATTATTTGGCGAGCTTGATTTGGGAACCTTGCTTGCTTCCATCCTTCGGGGATAATACTTGTTATTATAATTGCATACAAAAAATGTATTATATGTTTTAAAAGTACGGGCAGATATTATCCAAACCTACAGCGTTAGAATTTACAGAGAGATTAGCCTCAATATTACTGTTTTCGGAATAACTTTCGGTGGTACCAACTTGTCGAATAGATTTCCAAAACGCTAAACTTAGTTTTATTTTTACGAATGAAAGAGGTTACATCGTTGCGGAACTATCGGAATTTGTCATATACATATGACAGACATTTATATCTACTCCACCTAAAGTACAATAAATTACGCTTATTTATCAGTTCTTGAATCTGTTAGTTGAACTATTTCTTATTTTTGAGAGGCACGTGTTTATTAAAAACGTAGTCAATTCAAGTAAGAGGATTGCAGATTTACATCTGTCGAGCAATAGACTGGTGACCGATCAAGATAATTAGGTTCATTAAACAAAGCAGCGACATAAATGGAAGAAAATTTATGGAGCTGAACGATTGTTTCATTCATTACCATGGAGACATAAGACTTTAAAAAAAAAAGTAATTAGATCATGAAAAAGAATCCCGTGGAAACAATTTGGTCATAATGCTCTACAAGAAAAACATCGATCAAAGAGGGTATTTTGTCATTTTGAAAATGAGTGCGGCTAGCGTCATTAACAAATTGGAATCCCAGCGAATTTTCCGTGTCAACAAATTTCTTATTTGTTCCCTATAGAATATCAAGGTAAACATCACTACATAACACAACGTTGGGATTAAGAGACCCAACTCTTTAAGATGATTCCTAACTTTTGTGTAGTGCGAAAAATTAGGTGCCATGTACAATGTTCCTATTAGCACTTTTATATATTCTGCAACAATATCTAAAAAAAAAAAATCAATATCATTTAATGTCGTTGATATATAAATCAATATCGTTGATTTTCTTACTAATCTAAGCTTAAGGATATGTTTTACATAAATTGCTAAACGTGGCTCACTAAGTTGCCCAGCACAGTACATCTTACAGCCCCAAATTTTGAAATCTGGGTTCAGCCATGTTTTGGAAATACAGATGATTTCCATGGATCCACCTTGAAGTAAAGAACGCACCTCATCAACACGCGAATTCCGTGTTTGCTACTACTTAGAATGTTAAGCAAAATCTTTGATTATTCTATGCAATTCTCTGAACACATACAACTCCCATTTGGGTTACGATAAAAAGCGTCAGTGACATTCCGCAATGATGAGCCTGTACAAATCCTATTAACAAATAAAAAATAAGCTTTTAAAAAACTGAATGATAAAAAAAAAAGAAATGTAATGAGAAGGAATGTGAAAAAAAAGTAGATAAAATAGAAAGAAAAGTAAGGGGAAAAAAAGAATACCGGATGACATATTCACTCAATGGAAAATTTCCGCATACAGATTTTAAATCCAAATTTCAAAATAAAAATAAGTACATAACATATATGTGTAATACTATTATATATATATATATATTACTATAGGAAAAGGTGAAGATTAGCAATTTGATTTTTGATATCGTTGACTGTAGTTTTTATGAATTCTCCAGTGTCCTATGCACAGTGGAACAATATGCATATAACTGAACATACGTAAAAATTAACTGCTGACGAGGGTTCCTGCAATGTTCACTATTTAAATTGTTAAGTGGGACAACTGAGGCCATAAACATTTTTGCATCTGTGTCACCAAACATTGTATTTATTTTTTTCTTCTAGGTACCTTGCAAATTCATTCCTCCTCACTTTTGCTGTCTAAAAGCCGCCTTGCAGTATGATCCATTATGTCTTGAAGTTTCAATCTAGCGGATATATCCAGTTCCCTGGAACTGCCTCTTTTTTGGCAACTGTTTTAATTCCGCAGGATGATAGAAAATCGACGTTATATTTTCTCAGCAAATTTCTCAAAATCCTATATTTTCCTTTTTTAATGAGGTTGATGTACTTGGTAAATCACACACTACCTCTGTTTTTTCAGACCTGATATATAGACAATTTTCGAACCATTTCTTGTTTTCTTTGAATTTTCTCCCCATCTATAAGCTGCGATCCATTTTGATTGAAGATGTGCTTGAATGGATGACAATTTCTTTTCAAATTCGGACGCTGTTTCACTGTCAAATTTTTATCGGACAATTGTTAATCATTTTTTCTGGCACTTTTTTATTTGAGACGTCGAAAAAGATTTGAAATAAATTGCTGAAATTTCTACTTTTTAGCTTACATTTTTAAATATAACCCTTTGATCTAATGGTGTAATGTAATGAGAATCGTAGTCGTAATCCTTGAATTGCAATCATATGACCATATTTTGGAACAAAACCAGTTATAAATGTCTATTACTCATTCCAAAATTTGGGTTTGATCTTACAATTTTGCAAAGCGCTGTACTTCTCCAATCAGAGAGGGAGAGAAAACACAATTAAATTTGGCTGACCTTTTCAAATCAAATGCCTCTAGCAGAGACGAAAGTTCCCATATACAGGGTGTCCCAGTTTAGCAGTATAACCGCTTAAGGGTATATTCCTGAAGTTCCGTTAAACAAAAAATTGTATGGGGGGGGGGTCTATTCTCACTCCATTTCAAGTTACAGCTCACTAAAGTCTATGTCTAAAAATGTGTAAAACTATTTTTATACTTGTACTAGTTTAGAAGTTATAACGTTAAAGTGGTTACACCTCCAAATTAAAGGTCACCCACTTTGATGGGCTGAACTTGAAATGGAGTGAGAGTAGACGCCCTCACCCCCCACCCCTTTCATAAAATTTTTTTGTTCGGAAGAATTTCAGGAATATGCCCGTGTGCATTTGGTAATGCAACGCCAAATGAACTGATGACCTTTTTTCATTTTTTTTATTTATTCATAAGTTTAACAATTTGTTTGACAATTTCTATAATTTTCTGCGAAGCTATAATTTTTTTGCAAAAAATTGTGTATACAATAATTCAATTTTTATTGCATGAAGCTTAGTAGTTAATTACAATTTAGTGACCTTTTTGTTTATTTTTATTTTTTTATTTTTTTTATTTATTTTTTTTTTTTTGTTGACAGTGATTCAAAATAATTTTATTGACTATGGAAAATTTTAAGTTTAAGCGGAAGTTAAGAAGGATTGTTTAATTTTTTTTTCTAGTTTTAAAATTTGTTGTATGTATTAAATGTCAAGGTAGTACATTCATTATTGATGGAACTATAAATTCAAGCTGTCTTTGGCAACATTTGTTATTGCTTACAGGCACTTGCAGCATCATTTGCACATACTAGATGGGGTGAAAAGTAACCTCCTTGGGAATGAAAAAAAAATTTTTTATTTTATTCAATATAGTCCTCTTTTAGTTTGATACACTTATTCTAAAGATTTTCCAACTTCTTGATTCCGTCCGAAAAGTAATTTTCCGAAAGGTTTGCAAAATACTCCTCCGTGGTGTCGATTATTTCCTCGCGTGAGCCATCTTTTGAGGTTTCTGAAGAGCTAAAAGTCCAAAGGAGCCAAATCAGACGACTACGGTGGATGCGAGAGCAATTGGAGCCGTATGTCATTGATTTTAGCCGTGGTTGCAATGTACTTGTGCGCTGGTGCATTGTCTTGCAAAAACAAAATTTTTTTCGCTTCATGTGAGGTCGTTTTGCAGCGATTTCGGCTTCAATCGCTCCAATAATGCACAGTAATACTCGCAGTTGATGGTTTTTTCCTTTTTCGAGGTAGTCCACGAAGAGTATGCCATGACAATCCCAGAAAACCGACGCCATAACCTTTCCGACCGATCGATCCTCCCTCGGCCACTTCGTAGCACTCGTGCCGGCTTCAGTCCATTGCCTTGCACTCATTCTGTTCTCTGGTGTTCAGCAGTTACCAATCGACGCGAAAAGTCCGCCCGATTTCGCATCAGCAAGTCCAAACACTCTTTCGAAGTGCTCTCGCGTTCTTGGTTTGGTCAGGAGTGAGTAAGCGCGGCAGGATAATTTTTTCATATGCAGAATATTGCCCTGGCGTGTTCGCTCAGTACTAATCTTTGTGGTATCTGCTAGCTCGCGCACCTTTACTTTCCGGTCAGCCAATACCATTTCATGTAATTTTTTGACATTGTCCTCTGTAACCGCATCGGTGGGCCTGCCGCTGCGGATTTGATCGGTAGTGGAGTTGCGGCCACCACGAAACTCTCGAAACCAATATTTGACGGTTTAATCTGACGGAGCATTAGCCCCATAATATTTATCCAACTTTTCTTTTATTTCCTTCGCCGTTTTGCCTCTCAAAAAATAATGTTTTATGGGAGAACGAAAATCGTTTTTGTCCATACTCAACATGATGACGAACACATCAACAACAATCAGCTGTTAAAACAAAACAAAAGACAGTATCGCAGTGAAAATATGCATGTCTGCCTAAATATGAACGGACTTCAAGGCATCATAAACTTTTTTGCAGTAGCAGCGCATTCTGGCGATCAAGGAAGCTACTTTTCACTCTACCTAGTATTGTCTGGTGTTGAAGTCGTGAATTATTGACTGAATAAATCTGTTGTCGTCATTATGTTCGGAGTTAATTCCCATCTTGAAAATATTTTCAACAGTAAGGATTAAAACTCTCTTTCATATCTACGACAGGTACTATTTATTTGTTTTACTGCCAGGTTTTGCAGCTTTTGCAACTTTTGGATGTGGGTTGGTGCTGCGTTTTCCCAAGCAATCACACCATACTCGTATCTTAACTTTGACTCAACTGGAGCGTAATGAATACGCTGGCTCTTCAGGCTTCTGTGCGCTTACGGCGGCTGAGTTGGATTGCACTGCCTTTTGAAGGGTCATGGTATTAGCGTTGGCCGTTGAACAATGTGATTTAATATCATCTTCATGTAGCAATATGTTGTGTTTATAAGGCAATTTATTGCATCCTCTAAGTGTGAACTTGGTGAGATACTAGCTTGTTACGAACTATTATCTACACTCAATTGCAAGAGTTTGATGCAATAGTCTGTAATTGTTGCCTCTTATTCACCAGAGCTTCGAGTGATCGAAAGCTTATTTCAAGGAATGTAAGTAATTCTTTTACAGACTGCAACTTCCTCGAGCTGGACAAATTTTGTGCGTTTGTGCGGGCATGCGTACTTCGATCCAAATTCCTGTAAATGATCCCATGCTGATGTGGAAATTTTAGGTTTTCTAAACCCAAAAGGCCTTGATGTGGGTGGTGGATGGTTGTTCACATGTGAAGCAACAAGAAGCCTTGGATTCTCGTATCTATCTTAAAGTATCTTCTACGCTGCGTTATAATTGCCATCTGACACTGTAAAATGCTTCAAAAACTTTTAGCCTCTTCCTTTAGGCTCGTGTTAAGGTACCACATTCTTTGGCAGGTACTTAATGGCTGCTTGTGAACCATCTGGAAGGTCAGAAAACTAGCACCACCTTGCAGTCTCTATCAAATTCTGGAATGGACTGCGGAGCTTGTTAATAAGTGACCAAGGGCGACACAATTTGGTAGATAACCGAACTAATACTTGTTGGACGTTTTCCTCCAGATCAATATACTCCGCCATGTCGTTGCCTAGCATACTGAGGTCTTGGGTCAGCTCCCCTAGGTCTTGATAAAGCTCCTCTAACTGGGTTTAATATTTATCGATTCCTTGAATTTTCAGCTCGAAGAAGGGTTTTGATTGGATTGTTGTATCTGCTGCATCAACACTGATGATAAGTCTCTTTAATGTATCGGATGCTAATTGTTGCCTTCTTGTGAGTTTTGGCGCTTCAGTAGGTGTATCGGTTGCAGCTTTTTGTGGGTGGGGGGCGGGGTAAAGTCTTTGGTGATTTTTCTTAAACTTTGACCAAATTGAGTTGATTCGTCGCAATCTTTCATTGATACTTTCGCTGTGGACCGTCTTTACCGAGATTTATTTTGAGTTTGGTCAACTCCTCTTCCATGATACTTTTGATTACAGCCTCTTCGATGTATATATCGGGCTATCTTTTTTATTTTTGTTTTGCACTACCTTACCAATGGTCGGAAGTGACAAAAACACAACATACGAAATTGTTTTTTTACTTTTGACTTTTGACTTGTTTGAGCTAATTACTCCTTAGTTTTAGTGGGGGGAAACAAATAATAGAAAACACCAGAGAGGTGATCACATGGGGATCATAAAATGTTTGGGAGTACCAGTTTTGATTCCCTAAACTTAAACAATTTGCAAGCACATAAACTTGTCGATATCGATGGAGATGAAAAGGCACATAAACCAGCACACCAAATCATAATAAATGATAACACCGTCTCTTGTGCTTATCTTTTAATATACGAATTTACACAATAACAGGGTTGTAGGAAAGAAAACCAGATGTAGTGTCGGAATTGCTCTGCAATAATAATGTTTTGTGAACATGGCGTTCATTCGACACCTTGACCTCATAACATTGAAATGGTCATGGGAACGTTAGTTTTAAGCTTTTGTTTTACGCCCATTGTGCAAGTTGCAACAATGTAAATACATAAATACATATGTTTCTCTGAAAATCGCGTATGCGTCATTCAGCTGTCAATTGGACATAGAATGGAAATATGAGTGTGAAATTAGGCATAGGATTACCTTTGACAGTCTGACGGGAAAGAATTGAGTGGTAGTTCTTTCCTATACATAAAAGTGGCTTACTTTTGGTTACCCTTAGTTGAGCAACATGTTGCATAAGCAGTGCTCTTGTTTTCGCTTTGTACCGGAAACAAATTGTATATCTTCGTACGCGCTGACTGTCCAACCAGTACCGTTGTCTCTGATATGCAAAGTTGCTTTATGAATTTCATCAATCAGCATCGTTGTTAACCCTAGTGTTGCCACCCGGGTGCCTGGGAACCTATTGGCGGACGTTTTGTTGAAACATTTCTTTTTCAAAAAAGATTAGTCAAAGCGTTCTCAAATGTCCATGATTTGACTTATTATCTACCCAAGTTTGCATTATAGTAAATATATATTTTTTAGAAATTAGAAATTTAAAAATTTTTCATATGAAGAAAAAAAAAACCTACGAGTTTCGTATAATATGGCATAAAAGAAAGTTTGTTGTAAAAATATAATAAATAAATATGGATTAACATCGTATATATGAAAACAATATATTTTTAAAAATTAGTTATTTAATGAATGCACTGTATATAACAATAGTACGAGTAAATATCACATTTTGAAATGTGATTGTTGGACAAAAATCATGGAGCTTTCGTTTTTTTTCACAGTAATATAAAAGTAAAGTGACTTGAAATTTCGCGATCATCATACATCAGATTATCGATATTTTTTTACTGTATTTTGTGTTAAAAATTGAATCAAGTACTCTAAAATACTTGAAATGTTGTGAGTTTCATAATGTGAGTTTCTCTAAGTAAAAAAAATGTTTAAAAAAGGTACAAGCTCTTCCAAGATGTCCTAGAAGATGCAATGACAAACATCGCTCTGGACGCTCCAGCACATCAACAAAAGATGACAGCGTCGAGGCTGTGAAAAAAATCGTTATGAAAAATTAATAAATTACCATAAGAGAAGTTGCTGAAAATATTGGCATATCGGTCGACTCGTGTCATGCAATTTTTTCGGATGGTTCGAATTTGAAACCTGTGTCAGCGAAGTTTGTTCCGAAACTTCTTAGTTTTGATTAGAAGAACCGTTGCATGAGCATCGCTCAAGAGCTCTTGCATGACTTAAAGAGGTGATAATTGTTCCCTTTTCCTCTAAAAACTGAAGAAACCTATGAAAGAACGGAGATTTGCAACGATTGAGGAATTAAAAATGGCATCGTTGGAAGAACTCAAGGTTATACCAAAAAATGCATATGAAAAGTATTTCGAGGATTGGAAAAAGCGTTGACACAAGATTATTATATCTGAGGAGATTACTTTAAATGGGACAACATTAATATTAATGAATAAATAAATATTTTTTTTTTACAAAAATATATAGTCACCTTACTTTGAACACACCTCGCACTTTATAAAAAAATACAAAAAATAATTGAACTTCAATCTTTCATACAGATGTATTAGAAATGAATTATTGACGGACAATTTAGAGTGAACGCAAGACTTCCTTGTCTTTTTGTCCTACTTGCGTCTCGTTGATCGTTGTTATTATTTCTGTTACTGGCCTTTCATAGAAACTTTCGATTGCGATTTTCGTTGCATGATTTCGCATGACTCGCTCTTCTATCATTGACATGGCTAGTTCATATCATATCATGGTTTTCATAGTAAGTTATATACGCAGTAACACTGGCGATATCCGAAATATTGTTAAACAAAGCTAGCACCCATCTGCAAATTATCTGTTTCCTTTGTTTCTAGGTTTTTGTTTTTAATATTTATTTTAAATAAAAATATTGTTTAAATTTTTTTTTATTAAAATAATACTATGTAGAATACAATGTTACTTAAATTAAACTTAAAGTTTACGTTGGCTTTATTATTGAAGGTCTTTGCGGTCCAGTTCTTTGCCAAGCAATATTTCTAGCCGGAGTTTGCGGATTTTGAGGAAGATTTTATACCAAACCGCTTTGTCTATTGCCAGACAAGTTGAACTAGTGCTGGCTGAAATGGTTGAAGCTACTTCGTTGTAGCATTTCCTCAGCATTTGTTTTGTTATCATCGTCTTCTTCTTTTTTTTGAGTTCTGCCATCAATTTCGGCTTCGTCAGAAAATAAAAATAGCGGATAAAAACTGAGCTATACGGCTTTACTGCTCCAACAATATAGACATGTTTGTATCTACGTGTTCTCGAATATTCTTCAGTTACAAAAGAACAAAATTATCGACTCTTCTAAAAAACTAGGACTCTCAAAGTCACTGTAAATAATTTAATTGTTATATTCAGGTAGGAATACCTTCCCAGAATATGAAAAATTAAATATTGATCGAATGCGTATAATTATTTTTAGTTACAATATACTTTTACCAATAATTTTGTTGGCCATGTACCCAGGTGGCAGATGTTGTGAGTTTTTTTGAGTGGCAACACAAGGGTTAAAGGACCATTATGTAGAATTATGGTAGGATGCTTTTGTAAATTTGAAATACATGGCGCTTTTAGTTTTACTCCAAAATTAATTATATTGTGTTAATCGAGAAATGGATCAATGCATTTCAATTTGCTTTTTCTATCTATTTCTATTCTCCCCAGTTTTTCAGTTTTTTTCTATCACAAGTAATGTTGTATTCTATATTTTGTCAAATTTTAAAGGTCCCAACTTTCTATGTTCTTTAGAAATTTTTGTGTTGCTAAAGAAACGTATGTAGTACAAAGGCACTTTTGTTAACGTTCAATGGCTGTATATTGACAATATTCTGTGTATGGCGGTGTTAGTTATCTTTCCCATTAAGTACCACAAGTGTATTATTTTTGGTTGTTCTAAGCGCGTATTATATATATTGTCCGATGTTGTTTAAGGTAATCTTTCGATTTGCTAGCCATATTGAAATTTTTCATCAAATTAGGTGCTCCTTGATTTGCGAAGGCATTTTTTCTTTAGAAGCGTAATCCGCTGGGTTGTTCAAGGTGGCGCAAAATTAATAATTCAATTTTCTTTTCGAATTACTTTTTTACTAAACAAAAAAAATAATGTTGAGTATTGAAAATCCTTACTTGGATCTTTACAATTGTTTCTTTTAAATGGAAAAGATGATATCCGCCAAGTGGCTGCCGCCAGTGTTGATTCACATTTGTGCCTGAGGCTTGTTGGCATAAATGCCCCAACAGAAAGAAGTCTGGGATGGTTAAATCAGGTGATCTTGCTGGCCATTCCAAATCGCCATAACGGGAGATTACGCGACCATGAAACTCTTCCTTTACAATATCCATTGTGGCTCGTGCTGTGTGTGGTTGCACCGTCTTGTTAATACCACATGTCCACCGAGCCCCGCTCATCCAATTCCGGCAGTAAGAAGTCGTTTATCACTGTCTCGTAGCGATCGCCAGTTACAATAACCGTACGGCACAACCACTTCTCCCGCGTGAACGCCGTACAACACAGTGACTTTAATTGGATATAATGGCTCTTCGTGCATCACACGCGGATTTTCAGTGCCCGAGAAAAAATTTTGCTTATTGACGTAACCGCTTAAGTGAAAATGCGCTTCATCGCTTATGATGATTTTCGACACAAAATCGTCCTCTTCGTTGTTGAGATTAAGGATGGGTTAACAGTATTTCACACGAGACTGACACTCAGGGGGCATTAACTGATGCCCTGTTTGCACTTTGTACGGGAACATGTGTAAGTCTTTCACTGAAATAGGCTGTATGATCCGTCCAATTGCGTGGCCCATCGTCTGCGTGATGTTTATTCGTTCTCAATGACATCGGAAGCTACAGGCACGATATTCTCGGCCGAACGACCAGTCTAGTGGCGGCCACGCCCTACATGGTATCCTGTGTTTCCTCTGTTCGATTCGGGTAGCTAAGCGTTCGAAATTTACGCTGCGCTCCAACCACCGACCGATTACTGGTCAAAAACATCGACACAATTGTTTCACGCTCTTGCGTAGTGTAGCGCTCCATTGCTTATTTGTTTGTATACTGCAGCTGTCTAGTTCACAAATGTCAAATATGATTGACGTATGATGCTACTCATACCATCTTCCGATATGTTGATTGATTTTGCTCCACCTTTCACGGGATGTATCTTATCGCACTTTATTACTTTTGTGATGTCACCTACTCTGTTCGACACAAAGTTCTTCTACATCTTTGAATTTCCTTTTATCTATTATGGATGAATCTATCCACCCATGTGTTTTCTTGTGTACTTGTCTTTTCGACTAACTTGCCAACAGAACGCCTCCGCAAAGATCTAATCTACAATAGGAAGATGTATTTTTTATTTTTTTTTAAAGGTGCTTCTATTGTTTTGGCGCTCAATAATTTGGTATATAACTTTCCTGACTCGCTTATCACTTTTGCATAGATTGCAGCTACTAAAGCTTGTTCTAACTTATAGCATAATCCTTTAAATTCGATACGATATTTGTTTTGATATTTGATCGCGGTATTTTGACATTCTCTATGTATGGCAATCCGTCCATGATGTCAGTTCACTTTTTGGACATTTCGTCCCCATTTATTACAGAGGCCTTATTAAATCAATAGGTACCAATAAATCCATTGGATCAAACAATTTTACTGTCTCTGATATCACCATTCGTTTTGTCAAAGCTTGGCTCTTTGAAGATTCATTTATCATGAATTGAAACGCGTCAGATTCTGGTAATCAGTAAAATCCTAAAGTCCTGATAGGATATTTTGGTATGCTATACAAATTTTGCTGTATGACCAGGTAGCCGACACAAGAGCTCTTTAGAGATCGTACTGGAAGCACGATAGAAGTTTAGTTTTGTACAATGGGAAGAAGGAGCCCCTAAAGCTTCGGTCCCAGCCTGATTTGGATAGGTAGCTCCCCTTGTGAGACCGTCATGGCAGCTTTGGTTAACACCAAAAAACACATGGAGGGGTTTTGGATGGTTGTTGAAAAACCCCAAAAATCTATATAATACTACAGGGTGCCATGACCTAAAGATTGGCGGAGGTTTTAGTTAGGCGTCACCCTTGAGTGAAGGGGGTGTCTAACCTACACGATGACTTCGAATTGGTACCAGTCTGAATGGGGTTTTCGCAGGATGACCAAAAGGTGGAAAATGGGGACTATTCTCATTGGAGATAAGAATGGCAATCGACGCACTTCAATGTGTATGAGCGTGGAGCGTCTACTAAGTTTAAGCCAACCTGAAAGGTTCACACGTTAAACCCTAGAGACGTTCTGGACTTGTCGTCACTGTGTCATTTAAACTGATTCCGGAGCTCGTACTGGAAAACACATTGAAGACGACTCTTGTTCTTATTATTGATATGTCTGGTCAGATAAATATTATAAATATAAATGTAGTAAAAATTATGCATTTCTTCTATCTTTGATGTTAGTATTCTTAGTTTCATGTGCCTCAATTTTAAGTATTCTTTCATGAGCTTATTGTTGTCTGCGTGCAGTTGACTAGTTTTTGACAACTTTTTATGTTCCCAATGCTCTGTCCTTTGCTTTTCTTGTTTGTTTATCGACTTCTTTTTTATATGGAAATCGAACAATGTACCTGCCACTCCTTTGTAAGCATTTTTGCATAAATTTCTTTGCATTGTGATCTCTCTTCAGTTAAATTCCTCGCTACTAATATTTCTTCAGTTTACAAAAAAAAAAAAAAAAATAATAATCTTAAAAAGAGTGTCAAAACTATTTTACTTCTGAGAATATGTAGTAATTTTTTTTTTTTGGAATTAGTGCGCACATAAGATGTTTGCAACTAGCGCGGGCGAAAGAAATTAAGGCAGAGAAAAATAAATTACCGATGTGCATTTCTTTTAAATAATTGAAAGTTACAGTGATTAAGAAATAAACAGTTCAGCAGGGCATTCCATAAGCTAGTTTAACGTCTTAGGAAAGAATCACGATATTAGGGATATCGTCCTAAGGTGGGTTTGAGGGTACACTGATGTAACGGCTAAAAGTTTGAAGGCGGAATGCTACTGGCAATTTCGTTGGAGCACAGGTGGTGAAAATAACGACAGGGTAAGACAAGAGACGTGTCGAATGATTATGTATTGGGTATATAATTATTTTCGTGTGGTTTTTTTTTTTTTAATTTGAACGTTTATTAAAGAAAAACATATAGAATAGTATTATTTAAAGTATAGCCTATCTGAAGCTGTGACTTTTTCCCATCTTTCTGGCAATTTGTGGATCCCATCCCAAAAGAACTGCGCCGGCTTGGCAGCCAAGAATGAATCAAGCCAATTTTTGTTATTCTGCTCTGATGTGAACCGTATTTCAGTGAGAGCGTTCTGCATCGATCGGAACAAATGGTAGTCAGAAGAGGCAAGGTCTCGGCTATAAAGCGGGTGGGGTAAGACTTCCCATCCACTGTTTTCAAAATAGTTCTTAACCGGAATAGCAACGTGGGGCCGAGCGTTGTCATGATGGAAAATTATTGCCTCGTGTCTGGTCGCATATTCCGAGCGTTTTTCGACTACTGCTCTTTTCAAACGGATTAATTGTGTTCGGTAACGTTGTCCATTAATGGTTTTACCCGGTTTTAGCAGCTCATAGTACAGCACACTCATCTGATCCCACCAAATACAGAACATAACCTTCGCGCCATAGATATTCGGCTTTGCCATTGATTTGGCTGGTTGGTCGGGTTTCACATATGATTTTTTGCGTTTGGGGTTGTCGTAATGGATCCATTTTTCATCATCAGTAACAATCCGATGCAAAAATGACTTCTTTTTGTAGCGTTTCAGTAGCATTTCGGACATGCAAAACCGCCTTTCGACGTCTCTCGGCTTGAGTTTAGTGGAACCCAATTTCCTTGCTTTTGAATATATCCAGCTGCTTGAGTGACACCCAAAGATTCTGCGAGCTCTTCTTGTGTTTGGCAATAATTTTCATAGAGTAATGCATCCAGTTCTTCATTTTCAAACTTTTTTGGCTGCCCAGGACGTTCATCGTCTTCCAAGCCAAAATCACCACTTTTAAATCGTGCAAACTACTTTTGGCACGTTCGCTCAGCTAGCGCATGCTCACCATAAGCTTCTACCAAAATACGATGACTTTCGGCAACAGTTTTCTTCATATTAAAGTATTGAAGAAGAGCTCCCCACAAAAACACTTTTTCAGGCACAAAGTTCGACATATTTGAGTGAAAAAAAATTATTGTTGTTTACGCTTCAAATGAATGACATATACTGAAATGACATACAATGACAGTAGCTTTCCAACTTATGTTCCAGTGAAATAATAACAATGGAATAACACAAGCTACGTCATCTCTTAGCAAACCGCACGAATTAAGCTATAGACCCAATAGTATTGGCATCACCTATGAGTTTTATCGAACGATCTTGGATCTTGTCTAGCAAGTGTGAAGAGGTCTAAGGGGCACTTGACCAGATGGGGACATTTTACTCCAGTTTTGGACAAGTAAATGCCTTAAATGTATATTAAAGCCAGAAAGGGTAAAATATTTCTTACATCGCTTGAGGAAACCTAGATATTTCACATCAAATCGGATATGTTGTTATTCCAAAGTAAGTTGTCATAAAGACACATATCGATAATGGAAAGTTTTTCGGTTTTTAAGATGCAAGTGGCATTCATGGATAATGGATGGGTGTTTAATTTTCGCTTTAACGACAGCAGACAGCATTGTGTTTTGAATGTATTGAATTCCACTCTGTTGGTAGTTCCCCAAGTAGTTATGCTGCTTATTATTGAGCTAATCTTAAAATATTCAGCAATCAGATTGGCCTTGCCCAAAGAGATGACAGTTAGAATGTCATTGTAAATAACCGTTGGGATGGGGGATGAGATAGAACTTTAAATATATTTGACGAATGACCAAAAACTTTTACTACCTTTGGGACATTGTAATATTTTTTGCCTCAGTTTTTGATCGTATTGAAATTTCACGTGCTTAAAAAATACGTTCCAGTCATTTCTTTCTCATTTGAAATTTTTCCGTTCTCCTTTGTCGGGTTGGTCTTGTAGAACTGAAAAAACATTTCTCTAATCCTGACAGCCTCTTTACAGCTCGAGTCGTACCATGCCTTTTCTTTTGGTTTGATCCCATGAGGGATAAGTAATCTCATTTTTTCATTCCTAAGAGAATAGTGTCAATGATCATATTAGCAGCGGTATCCACGTTATTATCGAGGAAACATACCGACCAGTTAAAATACTTATAGAATGTGTCAAGTCCGCTCCAATTGGCTTTATCGTATTGCCGTACGGTTCTTTAAGGGATCTTTTCTCCAACTGTATGGTGGGAGCACGAGAAAGTAGCTGATATAACACAATGGTCCGACGAACCTAAACGGGAGAACACATCAACGGTGTTCTTATTAGGGTGAGATGCTATGGTAAAAACAAGTTCAGGGTGTTGACGGTATGACTATCAACGTCTGGTATTAATGTGGGCTCATTTACAAGATGGGTCAAGTTATTTTCCTCAGCGAAGATCTCAACACACCGTCCTTTGGGTGCTTTTTGTCCAGAATGTCGAAGCCTACCAGAATTGTGTGTATTGAAATCGCCCGTAATAACGATTTCGGTATGAAGGCACGGGGATACAATTCTTTGAATGCAGTCAAACAACGCATCTAACTCGTTAAATGTCCAGTTTGGGGCTTCTGTAAATAAAGCGGTAGTGGATAATTTGCTGACGAAGATTTAATTTTAACCACAGGAAATTGAATTCCAAATTGGGACATTGTGGTGGAGTTTGGTAAGCAATAACAATACTCAGATAAATGACGAAACTGCGGTGAGTAAAGAATAATGGCCCTAGTTTCAATAAATTTGATGTGGCCAGACAGCTTCAGATAAGAGTGTCCTGAGAGGTGTAGGTGAGGGTCTACCTATGTTTGACTAAGTGCAAAAATGGCTGGCCTGCATATACAGACATGGACGTACGCAGAAAAGTGATTACTTTTTAGCCCGCCTATTTTTGTTATGTCTACTCTAAATACGGTAGGCATTATAAAAAGCAATCATACAAAACACAAACACTGACGATGGCTAGCAAGGCTTAAAAGTAAAAATTCAGACGTTGGTTTACCAAATTAAATTGTTGTAGGTGTTATGGCCTTATAACAATAAGAATCTGTGCACCAATCTAATTTACACTCACAACCCGCTATCCATCGACTTATCATCGCGGTAAATTGAAATATGCTGTTTTTTAATTTGCACAATCAATGAGGCACGTGTGAACTCGTCGGAGGTCAGCTCGGTCAGTGGGTACCCCACTCCGTTATTGCTGGCGAAGCTTAGCTCCACGGGTTGCAAACCCAGTAGGCAGTCCTCTACATTCTTAGGTTTGAGTCCCCATGTCTGTTTTTTACCACCTTAACCTACAACCTACAACAGACAATTCGGCGGTAACAAGTTTTATGATGATATAAGTTTCAGTTTCGGGTCAAACTTACCCAAAGAAGTCGATGGATTTAGATTCCTTTTTTTTGGTGGTAGTGGGGGGTGGGGGAGCTAATCGCTTCCCATTCTTTACATTAACATTGCTATTTACGTAGTGCCTTAAGTCTCTTTTATTGTTGTTGTATTTCAGTTGTCTATTTGTGTTTAAAGGTCCGCTGTGTGGTTGTAATGCAGGGTGCAGGCAATCCACTTGGTTCTGTTCAACTTGTAGCGATGTACGTAGCGAGTTTTAGAACATCGATGTAGTTCTAGCGGTATAGGCCAATATTTGTGGTGAAAAAAGGATGAAAGAAAACTAATAAGAGCAAAGAAAAATAGAGAAGATTCAGAAGAGTAGTTGTTGTAAATATTCAATGCGCTATTTCCAAATTAACTAGCTTTAGATGTTTATTTTGTTGTAGTGGGAAAGTTTCATATAATTTTGATAAGATGAAGAAGAGTACAAACTATTTCAAATAGTTTAACGACGTCATTGGGAATTTTAGTGTTTATTATCCATGGTATCTAGGCACCAAAATCATTACCTGAACGGAGCTGTTTTCAAATGAGTCAGATCATACAGCATTCTCCTTCACTAAGAGACAACGATATTGATACTGTCTGAAAGATTAATGAATTACCGTCTACGTCTTGGAATGCCTACGCTTAAGAGTAGGTAGTCGCTACGTATGATCAAACGGTACCATACAAATACACCATTTACATATGCCTTTACGTTGATGATTGAACCATTGGTAGCGTTAAGTCGACCAACATCCACAATCAGAGTTTTTTTCACAAGCATTGCAGAATGTTTCGTTGTAGAAAGCATCATCAATGTCAATGGAAATTCTTAGCGCTTCTAGTCGAGCGTATTTCCAATATTGACCACCAAATTTTGAAATACAGTCTTTCTGGATCTTCTTCTTTGGTAGGCATGTTGCAGCTCATAGAGAGAATGCGTTCGCAAAGCAGAATAACGCAAATGAAGCTTAACCTTTCGCTGGGATATAAATAAAGTCAGAGTGATTGGTTTGGCGAGATTATAGTCATCTTACATGACTTTTGCTAGTAATACTACTCCTTAATAGTGTAGTAGTTTAACTTACTTATGCAACAAGCAATCTTAATTACTTACGTATTACAACTTGTTTATTCAGAAAACAATCTTAATGTACAATTCTCCTTCGTTCTACAGCTTATTCATTTAGCAAACTAATGTACAACAAAACTAATTAAAGTAATCACAAGGTTCTTGATCAAAACAGAAAAAACGATCTACAAATGTGTGTCCCAAAGCTTTACGAACTACTATTCCAAAAATTTTTACAAATTATATTGTATTTTGCATTATTGATATGAACCCGAGTAAACGCCAAAAGTTTCAGTGTGGCAGAATATGTTATTATCAGAATTATTGTGGAAGTCTGATAATCATGCATCCTCAAAATAATATTTATTCGCGCACTTAACGCAGACCTAATGGAATGTGTGCGGAAGTTTTAATAATTCGACCTTATCGAAATTAGGTCTAGTTAACAACGTATTTTCTTAATATAAAACCTACAATTTCGATAAAACCGTGTTATAATAATAAAACTTAACATACTACTCTTACGAGAATGTTCTTAACTCTCTAAATTCTGAAATTTAAGCATCCACCTTAGATCGGGATGCTGCACGTCTAGGAATCGGCTTGGGTTTTTTGTGACGGCAGCAGTATACGATGACCGTCGCAATCATGGTAGTGGTGATTCCTTCCATGGATTCACTTAGTTGCTTCCATTGACCTTGGTTTTATGTTGCCTTCAAAGTACGAGTACATCCACAAAACTCTCCTTTTTTGTGATTTCATATAGACATTTCATTCATGCACCATGCAAGCCGTTGCCGTTTAGGAATTATATTTGCACCCAGATGCCGGGTCTATTTCCGTCGGTGGGAAATATTTACCTTTGGGTGATGAGACTGCTAAATATATGTAGAGAAAAGCTGTTATGCGATATAGGAACTGTGTGAATAATTCAAACTTCGACCTCTAACTGCAGCCAGTTCTGAGATGCCTGCAAAAGAACCTTTGGGCAAACTCAAATACGGCGGTAGATTACTTCGTATAAGCTGTAACTGGTTATCAACATGTGATTGAGAATTTGATTTAAATCCAATAAAACATCTTAGACGCGTTTCTGACAACAAGTATTAAGTGCGATGTTAAAGACGCAAGATTCTGCTTCAATTCAGTTGGCGCTTTCCCTTCTTGGATTATGTCTAGCGTTTTTGATAGATATTCGTTAAGTGCACGAAACTGACGATTGATTCCGGTGGTGTTTCTTTTTAAGATATTAGATGTTGAATCTGCTATAGAACTTGGTTTTCGTAGCAAGCAAGACTAGCTATTTGGCTTTCTATGTGCTTGACGTCATGTTGATCAAGAGCTCAAAGTAATCGTCCCAACGATGTCGAATGGAGTTCTTGCTATTCTTGTTCGATTATATTTTGGAACATAAAAGCTGTGGAGAAGCTCGTTGTTATGTTAGATGACAGCCATACTATAGCGCAATGTAATAGCCGTTGGCCTACAAGACATTTATTGGGATGTGTATACTTGCTACGCGGTTTAAATTGTCACTGCCCCGAAAAACATCTATAACGCGCCCCAATCTCGATTTCATCGAGAAGCGTTTTCTTCCTTCATGGCAACCAATGTTCCTGGTTCTCGATTTTGAGATTCTATTTTCTTCTTAGTCCTCTGTTATCCATTTCTTGTACTAAGAAAATGCAGATATTCTAAAAGTGTTGCTGAATTGCTGTTTTTATATTGCCTTTTGTCATATTTTGTTCTGGCAGCCGTAGGTATTTTATCTCTGACCTTATAGTAAGTTTTATCGGACTACGAAAATCTACTCCCGAATGATAAAACGAGGGTGATATGCTTACAGTCTCCTTGAGTAAATTACTCATCAACTGATTTCGATTTGATTTCAAACACCTAATGCAACTACCGATCACCTCTCAAGCTATTCTTCCAACATTTAAAATCCAAAGTCGTTGCCTTGATACCATGCGATACTATGCGATGCGTGCATATGCGTTTGAAGCAATTGGTTCAAAATCCCAATGCCCTGCATCGGGCAAAACTGATCCATGCTTCAACCTCCAACGACCTGAAAAACTTTAGTTTCTTCATCATTCTACGGAGCCAAAGAAGCAATGTTTGAAATTATGCTCATACTTTCTGTTGCCCATGATATTCTTTGGAGAATGCTGTTCTTTTCGTATACAACAAATCATACGTCTTAACTATCAATTGCCTTTTAACTGTCAATGATTCAGATTTCCTTGAATTAGAATAGAATCTATGGCAGTAAGAGAATGTTTTTTCAATACATAGAACTGATTCTATCATATCCAATTCTTATGGTGTGGCCGTAAAGCTGCTAATATAATACAGATTTTATATTACAATGCGAAGGTAGTTCTTTGGGTATAGTATACTCCGCTTTTTCTCACGATTCTTTATGCTGCAAAATAATTTCTGGACCATTAAGACAAACATGAGATTTTGCAAGACTTTATTCTCTGGATACAAAAACGGCTGGATTAAGTTCACCTTTTATGTAAATCCAGTGCCCAGTATTCCAACATGATTCGATCTTGGATACTCTGTCTGCGCCATGTGTCTCCCATGTATACGAAGCTGATTTTATCCAAGCTTATATATGTAGTACCTGAATTTGTATATTAGTGCACGTACCTGATTCTCTTCGTTTACAATTTGATCAGTTTTTCCATTTGGCCATGAGAACAGCCGCATGGAGTTCTAATTATAATTCGTTTAAGGACGAGAATTGATCCAGAAATAACTTGCCAAGTGCTATAACAAGACCAAGAAAACCTAATGGATCAAACAGTACTCGTGTGTTCGATTTGTTGATATAACCTGAATTTAATTACATCTAGGAACGGATCCTAAATCAATCCTAATATTTTGACTACCTCTGAAAGGTACAAAATATTTTCGTTTTTTCTTCAGGAATTTTCCCTGGATAAGAGGGTTTTAGAACAAAATTTTCTTAGTTCAAGATAACCAGCTTTTAGCAAAAGAACGATGTCACTTACAAACTCTTGTGCATCTCTGCAGCTGCAACACAATTGTCCACGTAGATGTTATTTCTGAATATTAACGAAGCTTTATGACACTTGTCCTGAATATCATCCGTCAGTTTCACTGGGTATTTAGTGGTTAAATAAGAAGCAGATGCAATTTCGTACGTAATGGTGTTCAATCGGCTTGTTAACAGGAGAAGATCGTGCCGCTATTTCCATAGACTGAGCTGAAGATCCCTATCCCCAGCATGCCCAACATATGTTAAAACATATTTATGATTTCAAAAGTTTACTATAATGGAGGCTAAACTGTTTGATCAACTATTATTATATGATTTAGTGAATCCCCGGAAGTACTTTTGGGCGAGGCATCGAACATCACGTAAAGACTTGTAGTAATTCATGTTCTTCCACGAACTCCACATTGGATGCTTTTCGTTCGGTATCTTTCTCCAGTTTTTTCTCTAATGATGGAAATCGTTATCGTTATCCAGCAGCATGGCTGGATCGTTTTTGAAGTTTAATTGAAAAATGAATTTCCCATCACTGCTCATTCAGATATTGTATTAAAAATGTTCTTTACAATCATACTATTGATTACTTAAAGTTTTTATGGGAGCATCAGAGGGGCCTCTGATTCCAAAAACTTTTGTACAACTGTATCAATGCACTTACTGACCAAGGATATTGATCTCTTTTTTTTAACGATATTTCTTTATTTTACCCTTATCTTAATTTGGAACAACGTTTGTTTTTTAATGTTCTTGATGAAAATTCACAATTCTGTTTAATTTGAAATTACAACGAATGAAATGAAAGTTGCAACGTTTTAATTACTATTTGGCAATTATATTAAAGAAAAATTTACTATGAGTTATTTTATGTTCCATCTTCTTGGACGGTACCTCTCTGACTCCCCTTTGGCAGATGTATTTTTATACGTACAACCACTTGTACCATCCTTTTGATAATTGGCTCTTAACGCAACTCCTGCCCCCTATACTTTTTTAATCGATTTTGGCTCGGGAAATTCAGTTATTGCTTTAACTCGTTCTTGTGATGGTTGAATTCTCTCTTTTGAGATTTCAAATCTCAAGAACTGTAGTGTGGCTCTACCAAAAACGCATTTTGAAGCTCTTATGTGAAGGACAAACATCGGAACAAAATACTAAGGTGGCTTTCGTGTTCCTTTTCCGACTTTCTGGCGACCAGAATATCATCTACGTAGACGAAGAGGCCTCTTGTTACAATACTTTGTGCATGAGACGTTGGAACGTTTGGGCCGCGTTTCGAAGTCCGAATAGCATATGCGTGAATTCAAAGATACAAAACGGTGTTGTGACCGCGGTTTTATGCACGCCTTCCGATGACAGTGGGATATGATGGTAAGCACGAACGAGGTCGATTTTTAAAAACATAATGCATCTATCGAGGATAGTGGAGATGAGGCAGTGGGTACTTGTCGAGGATAGAATTTGCGTTGAGCATTCTGTAGTCTCCGCATGGTCTCCAATTGTTTGCTTCCCGTTTAGGTGTCATGTGCAAAGGTGATGCGCAAGGTGGCGAAGAGGGTCACCAAATACCCATTTGCAACATGTATTCAAATTCTTCGCGCGCTATTTTAAGTTTGACATTGTCAGAGCGTCTTGGCCCCGAGTGTGAAAGAGGATCTTCTGTAAGGATGTGATGCGTTATCGTATGTTTCACAGGGAAGTTAAAGTTAGGAGTTTCCAACAGCGATAGAAATTTCTTTAAGATTGTGTTGTACCTCTGTTCTACTTCAAAAAAACGTGGTCACAATGGTGACATTTTCTCGTCAGGAAGTATCATTAACATTTTTGTTTGTGAGTGGATTGATTAACCTTGAGTTTTTTATATCTATAATTAGACAAGTTTTCTGCAAAAAATTTGCGCCAATTGTAGATTTCATTACTACCGCAAGAAAAAAGGTGTGGTTGAAAATTCGGAGAAACTTAGTTCCAAAGACAGTGATTGCTGAACCGTTCGCAGCAGAAATGATTTGGTTTGGCTTTGAACTGGTTGCTTTAAAACGTTACGTTACAAATGTTACATTGGAAATAAGATCTTTGACAAAAATACAGCACTGTGCCGTTAGACCACTAGTGTCAGAGGCCGCCATAATGACAGTAGGTTTTAGTTTGGTTGTCGCCTCACAGAACTGCAGGGTTTTGAACACTTTTGTGAATTGTCGCCGGATTTGGCGTTGAACCACCACTTTTCACATTTGTTCTGACCACTGTCGTTTGATGAGTCAACACTTTTGTTAAAACCGTACTTTGATCTTTGCCTTGATTGCGAGGATATTCGTGTGCGTTGTGTCTGGGAATCTAATCTTTTTCTGTTCCGGAAACGTGGGTGGTTGTCTAAGTTAAGACTGGAAAGCATGGATTTTATTTCATGTACCTCAGCTTGACCGCTTTGGTTTATGCTAACAAGTCCGTAGAATGTAGACGTAGAATGAGACAAAATTGAGTAAGATGTTTTCTATTGCTCTTGTTGGTATACTTCAAAAATGTCGTCAGATATTTCAAGTAGTTCGTCTTACTTGGCCTTTGAGCTAGACTTAATTGATACCTGAACAAGTGTGGAGAGATGACGTTTCCAAAGTTCTAAAACCAAGCTTTCAGTGACAAATATCGATTGTCCTGCGAATGTGTGAAGCCTTCGGTAAAACTCAGATGGTTTTTTTACTTATTTCCTCTCCCGACAGCAGAGCTTCGATTCTTTTGCTTTCACTCATCGAATGATGCTCTATGAGTGCTTTTTTAAGGTCGGTATAGGGGGTATTGGGATTGCTCGACCGTAATATTACGTATTGTAAACTGGGACTCAATTTGGAGGAACCAAATTGCTGGGATTTTAGTCCAGAATTCTGGAAGTTTTATTGCCACTGCTTGTACATAAGTTTAATTTAAATTTGTGAATAAAATATTGTTTTGTAAAAAATTGTTTTAATTAAATACTTGTGTGTATTTGCTCTCTACTAAAATTGAGAGGTTTTTCCCGGACAAAAGATGGTGATGATGATGAATGGTTGAGGCTGTTTTGCCGCTATGCTGATGCACTTTTTTTGAAAATTTGTGTCCACCGCGTGAGGGTGATGTGGTCTCGTGGTGTTTTGGGTCGTCGCTTCAAACTGTAAAAATTATTTTAATTTCGACTTCGACAGTAAGCCTGGTGGCGTGATAATATGGGTTGGCGTGGTGTTTTGCCGTTAGCTCGTCCGCTATGGCATTCCTTTTTGTTTTTAACAGATGCAATTACAGGATGCAATGACTGGAGCGAGTGTACATAAACCGTCTAGTGCGACCAATATTGATATCTTTTTTTTAACGATAGTTCGTTATTTTACTCTAATCTTAATTTACAAAGTTTATTTTTTAATTTATTCAAAAATTCACAATTCTGTTTAATTAAAAATACAACGTTTTAATTGCTATTTGGCAATTATATTAAGACAAAATTTACTAAAAAGTTGTGTCCTATTGGATGGTTCCTCTATGACTCCCCTTTGACAGATGTATTTTTATACGTTCAACTACTTGTACCAAGCTTTCGGCCATTTCCTCTTAACGCGACTCCTACCCCCTACATATATTAACCCCTCACACTCAGCGGTGATTTTCTAACCAAATGGCAATGGGCAAATGGTTTTTCCACTGCAACAATTTCAAATGCGATCCATCCCAACTTTATGTTGCATAGAACTGGAATGTCGTAGAATATCTTCAATTCTCCTGATATGAGCAAACTGGAAAACAATTCAGCTCCTAGTAACATGTAGATGCGTTAAGACTTCTGGTAGGAAGGATCTACTAACTTGGCGTATGGCCGAATCTCACAACGTAACATGTTAACTTCACACCTTGGTTGATAGTAACTGATTCAAGGCAGGATGTCTGTCTCTACCGTTGTTTTGAAAGTTGAAGTTCTGGATTCAAAAATAATTGTAGTAGTGAATTCAGCCGTATATTCCTGTTCACCTGTTCCGCTGATGGGAATACTTATTTGATTCTGCTTAGTTCCCAATTCCTACGCTTGTTGTTGGGGCATCTGCTGCTGTGGGTAATAATGTTGCTTTTATTTCTGATGCAGATAAAAAAGAATCTTGTGTTTGCCATTACATTTCTGGCACCCTCGAGACTGACATGATTGGGAGAAATTACCGTTTTTTAGACAGTTTCAGCATATTTATAACCTTGTCATCAAAACGCTTTACAAGAGTTCTCCAAGCTATATCATAGTTGCCATCGGTGGCCTAAAAATGTTGTTACGTTTGATCGTAAATAATACAGTTTCTGGGAAAGGCAAATAGGCTCATCATGAACCAGCTGCAAGAAAAAGTCGTATAATTTATTAATGAACTTCCTGCTTGCTTCATATAGCTGCATTAGCAGCATTTCTATAATACATATCTTGCATGTTGAAATATCCAGTCATATCGTTCTTTGACACTTGATCTTCCAATTTCTTTGTATATTTTTATTTTTCTTAATGAATATGTTGCGAATTTATGCGAGTTAAAATTTTCATCCGCATATAATTCGCAACGGTAGTACTCAGACACAAAAATGGTCCATTATATATATGTGTACCGACTGTCAACAGCACGTGGGGTTGGTACTGAGGTCCTATGTGGTCTCCCATCCAAGTACTTACCGCGCCCAACCCTTGGGATACAAGTTGAATTCTTAAATTGATATCAGGTTGCAAAAGCTCAATAAATTTGGTGTCAGTTTCATCGAACTCTTCCGAGCTCTTTTCTAGCACTTCTAGGCGATCATCTAGGTAACTAGAGTTTTTCTGCTGTCACTATATGACACTTTACTCAAAAATTTACACCTTAAACTTTTTCGATAATGTCCTGCCACGATCGCCAAAAATTTCTTAACAAAATTTTCTTCGTATTAAAAGTTATTTATCCAACAAACAATCTTAATGCACAACAAAACTTATCAAAGTAATCACAAGGATAAGGACCAAAATAGAAAAAGCGGTTTGTAAATGCGCAGCCTGATGTTTCATAAACGACAATTCCAAGAAAGGTTTATAAAATTTTATAACTTGGATTGGTCCAGCAGTACAACAATCAAGTTCGTAGCGAAGTGCTCACCTTACCTCCCAGGTACTGGTTACTGCATGAGTAAACCTTACTCTTGCAGGCTAAAATTTCAAGAGCATGCTCATCTAATTTTTCTTACTACCAAGAAGTAACATGTTATAATGTGTTATTTGCAAAGCCCCATGAGTTTGTCTGTAGAAGATTAAATTTTATATGATTACAAATTTTGAGTTTAATTGAAATTCATTTTCATTACGCTTAAAACAGAGAGATAAAGTATTAACAGATCTTAATAAAAAAATAGAACTATAGTATTTCAAAAATTTACATATCATATGTTACATACACGTGGAGTTGGCAAACCACACGTAGCTAATGCCGACTGGCTATATTTAAAGCTGCAAGAAAATAAAAAAGAAAAACTAGGAAGAAGAATAAGAAAAAGTGCAGGAAAAAGTACGAGACTATGAAGAAGGAAGTCGAGCAGAAGAAATACAATTAAATTAATTGAATTAAACTATCTTAATCTAAAGTGTTTGCATTTTCTATAATAATTTATCTCTGAATTGCCACATACATTAGTCACTCCTATTAAGGTATATTTCTTTATTTAAAAAAAAAACTAATTTTTATAGGTCGGACAAATGGGTTGCCAATTCGTTGAATTTATCATAGTTGGAACGACTACACTGATGTGTTCTTGTGAGTAGACGCGTTTTTAATTCGCTTCCGGAATTTAACCAGCCATTTTCTCAGTTGATTCCTATAGTAAATTATTTTTAACATTTCCCCAGTTGATTCCTATAGTAAATTACTTTTAACTATTGTAAAACAAAGTCTTTTAAGTGTAAGGTTTAAAATAGACTGTTTAATACCTAAAAGAACATAATTGCAACTACACGTCAACAAACACAAAAAGACAAGTCCGCCTTTTCATCAACTCCAGCCAAACAGCCGTCTCCATCAGATAAAAAACATATTCGTCTGATCAATTTCGTGAGTTCGTAAGTTCAAATCTATGCTTCATGAATTTAAATGTAGCTTCAACAAAAAACTGAGCAATGCTGTTTAATTATGTGAACTAAGGGAAGAAAACAAAGGCATTAGAGAGGAATTGGCTGATCTCCATAGAAAGGAACGACTTCGAGATATGATTGTGTGCGGCATTTCACGGAAACCAGATGAAAGTCCCACTGATGTTGTAAAAGCTTTAGCCGCAAAACTTAATCATCTAATTTCACCACATTTTGATGCGTTCCGTTTATAATAAAAATCAACAGAGGACCATGGCTCTTTGTTTATTCGACTTTCTTCCCACACTGAGCAACGAACACTGCTTGCCGCTTTCCGTAAAAAAACGGGGTTTGACTCTTGGAGAGCTGGAGGGTCTTCCCCAGATGCCTAATGTCAGCGACACCAACAATTCAAACCACATCTATTTGAGCGAGAGAATAACTCCCTGCTGCGCCATGCGCTCTGGCCGCGTGAAGAGGGTATTTTATTCACTGCAAGAACTCGTGATGGTTTCGTCTACGTTAAGAAGAGCAGAGGTAATACAGAGATGGAATTTCTTTCATCAACGAAACTCTCTTGAAAGATTTCGACCATTATTCCACGTCCGCTTCTTTCCTCCGATGTTTCCGATGAGTACACAACATGAACATATATACTTTATACTTTTTGGATTACTTTTATTTTAATTACTCTTATTTCAATTACTTTAATTTTCCTTTTTTATATGAATATATCTATGTTTCGTATGGATGACGATAATTACATAGCAAACGGCCTGAATAGGTCTTAGAGCGGCAGGGTTATGCTAAATACTTTTGCTAACAGGTGCTCTGGATTGAGAGTGTGCCACATAAATGTGCAAAGCCTCAAACCGAGTATAGAGGAGTTTAGGGAACTACCATATTTTGTTAGCAGAAAGTGGATATAACTTGTGTTTCTGAAACTTGGTTGGTTCCTGGTGGCGGTTATGTTAGGGGCTATGAAGATATGTGCATTGAGCATATACCCCTCGGGGTAGGAGGGGTTGCAATTTTTTACAGGTCAGCTTTTAAATGTAAAGTCATAAAAAGAAATATCCGCTGTCATAGAACTTCTGTTTGTCGAAATCCCCGATCACTATCAGAAATGTCCTATTGGGTGTGCTTTTGTGCCTTATCGTGATTGTATTCTTACCGAATTCGAGGTCGATGTGTCTTACTTAACCTCGTCTTATCATAATGTCCTATTATGTAATAAGAACTTATTAAATGATGACCCAAAAGCTAATTCTGTTAAAAACTTTACTGTCAACTGTGCTGAACATTGTTCACAATTGTGTGCCTACACATTTCAGAGCAGGATGTCGTCCTTTGCTTTTGGATTACTTTCTCACATCGAATGAAAATTTAGTTTTATTTCATGACCAAATTTTGGATCCTAGTTTTATTTCCCCCCAAAAAAATTAATTCAAGAATTTCAAAGATATACATAGTCCTAGATGCTCTGCACAGTGAGAGCTTCACCTACCCATGGGACTTGTGCCGGAATATATCAGATATTAATAATGAAGTCGCTTTAGCCTTTTGATACATATGTTTTACTTAAAGAAATGGTAATTAGAGATCCTAGGTGACCCTGGCTTACGTTTAAATTCAGAAAGTAAGTGCATCTCGACTCCAAAAGTTCAGTAAACCCACATCAATCTGCTTATCGAGCAGGGCATAGCTGCACCACTGCACTCATAAAGATAGTTGATCTGACCTTTAATGAGACCAAAACAACTCTGCTCTGCCTTTTGGACTATTCAAAAGCTTTCGATTCGGTGAATCACAGCAGACTTTGCCAGAAATTTTACTTTAGGTTCGGATTGAATAAGAGAGCTGTTGAACTCAGTGAAAGGTTTTAACAGGTTTCGTTAAACGAAGATGTCTCTACAGTATTGGGACTGTGCAAAGGTGTTCCACTAGAGGATGTTCAATTATACTTGTCGGCTTCGCGATCGGAACTTGGGAATTGTGTCAGTTAATTGAATGAGGATTTAAGTGCGATAAATCGTTGGACACTTTTAAATGGTTTTCAACTTAATTCACAAAAGTATCTATGGTTACCGATTGGCAAGAACATTGGAATCGTTGACGAATACCCAGATGTCTACTTATGTAGAGAGAAGATTCCTTCCTACGAAACCGTAAAAAGTCTTGAAATACTTTGAACACTCATCTTACAGCCTGTGATTATATTAACCTATTTGTTAAAAGTATTTATTCGACGTTGCGTATGCTCTGGACGTCTGGCCGTTATACTCCAATAAACATTAGGTTTAAACTTGTAAAAGCTCTACTAGTACCCTAAATAAGCTACTGCTGTTTATTCTACAGTTTTCTTGACTCAAATTCAATTCGGAAATTAGAACTTGCTTTTCACGCCATAAGATGTGTTTTTTATTTACGAAAATTTGATCATATCTCCATGTTTAGGCTATCAACCTTAAGGTGCACGCTTTAAAAAATCCTGAAATATCGTTACTGCTTATTTCTTGCAGTTACCTATACACTAAGCTGCAGTTTCCTAGATCTTCCAGGACAAGTAGCTTAAAACTTCCTTGCCATAAGTATTTGAAATGCAGCCGTCTGTTCTTTATTCACGCTGTTAGGCCGTGGAACTTGTTGCCATATGATATCAGGTGAATAGTAGGGACAACAGATTTTGGGTATTCTCTTTTCAACCATTTCAAGAATCTATAGGGCAAATTGGGGCACAAGCAATCAACTTTATTATAGTAAATAATGTATTCAAAATCTGATAACAAGTAATTTATAGTATATTCGTATTTTTCATTATATTTTATTTTATAACTTTACAATTTTATGCTTTCAATTTATATTGATTTATGCACGGCTAAAAGAGCCTGGATCTTATTTATACAATTCGGTTACCTGGAATAAATAAACTAAAATAAACTTAACTAAACTGTATAGCTTCTGCGACCGTATTCATTCCAATATCTCGGGATAATATGTATATTTATTTTGCACTCTTCTTTTTGTGTTAATTAATTGTTGCATTGTCCGAGTATATTTTACATGTTGTCGTCTCTAAATGTTGAAACAGGAAAGATAAGTTTTGATGTCAGAACCTTGTTGTCCTTGTGATCGTTTTATTAATTTTTTTTGATTTTGCCATGCAGCATGTTGAGTTTTTGGAGCTGGAACGCACTTCTCCACGCCATGCTTCCATACCTCAGCTGAGATTAACTTTGAGGGAGAGCTTCTGAAGAGCTCAGGTGGAATAGAGCGTAGGCAAATTGCCTAAGCTTTTTTCGTCAGTACCATTACATGGTAGTTCCATTTGAAGTTGGGTGTAATCAACTATGACTTCTAGGTATTTATAAGTTGATACCTTTTCGAGTATAAAATGCGCAATCACAATCGTCTTGGAGTAACAAATGTCTCTGGACCTTGTACAACCATTTAGAATTGTGCATTTTTATTTGTACGTACTTTGTACCTTAGAATGTGAAGCGGACGTTAACTATAAGGTCATTATCATGGTACAATGCCGTGACAGAGTTGAATTCCCTTTGCAAAGTATTGTTGGCATTTTCATTGCCTTTGTGATTTATCACAAAGTGACCGGTGACCGTGACACCTGCATATACAAATACGGTATATTTCTTAAGGGCTACTTACACATTATAAATGATGAATATTAACGGATCTAGTTTGAATCCTTATGAAATACCCTATTTAACTTTGAATCTTCGGTTCCTTAAGTACCTTTAAAACTATAATTAGAACACTAGCTAGCTTTGCTTTATGTCTTCATTGCAAAGATTCCCGAAAGCTTTTTTGAAGTCAGTAAAGAGTACTATTGTGTGTTAGTTTTTCAAAGCCTAAAACCGAATTGGTTGCTTCTCAAGGTAATCACATAAGTTTTTGGTAACAATATCTTCTAATATTTTGTCCATCAACGAACGTGTGAATATATTTTGCCTATCTTTATAAATAGGACGATTTTCAATTTTAGCACTACGGAGACAGTAGGTTGTTCAAGGTTTATATTTTGTTATATCTGGAGCTAATGCGTTCTAGACAAGGGTCTCAACACTTCTTCCATGCTAACTTCATAAAAAAAACATTGATCGTTGAACATTAGTTGATCAACCGAAATGGGGCTTATGATCACAAATATGAACTATGTTTACGATCTCGTTGGCTAGATTTTCTAAAAACTGACGTTATAGAATATCAAAATTGTTGATTTTTCACAAACACTTCATCCAGACTGGCCGCATTTTTGACCAGAATACTATATACAATTTGCCAAGCGTCTCTTGTATTGGTTTTTTGCCTTTTAAAGTTGATCTTTATAATACTTCTACTTAGCATAATTTATTTGTTTATTGAAGTTGTTTTGAAATTGTTTATGTGCATTTTTGTAATAATGAATTTATGAATTTTTGTAATAATATTTATTTGATTGGAGTCAGCATTAGCAAATTTTTGGTTTAATTCCTTTACGTTCACATTACCGTTGCCTATAAAAGACTCTTTACTCAAATAAATCTGACATAATTTATTTCACAAAAGCTTTGAGGAAGCTTAACTGGTTTGAGAAATGGTTGAATTTAGCACGTTTTACCTTCTGGGTCACCTAGTTCCTAAACAGTATGAAATTGTTCAACATATCGATACACCTGTACCTTTTCCACCTTTTTCGATATTAAGAGTTACTTAGAGCCATTTTACTGCGGATGGAATTAGACATCCAGGGTTGGCCTTTGGGCCTAATACGACGAGTTCTTAATGGAACAAATTATTCAAAAAGATCTGAAATATTGGAGCTTAGAATGCTAACTTGTTCATTCATGTCAGGAACCATGTACATTAAGTGTTAATTTAAATTACTCCATTCATTTAATGAATTTGACACCTTTATGCTGCAAAAAGGATTAATTGATTTAGAAAAGAGTCGACATTCAAACCCGGAGTACAGAAAACTAATATATATCGTGGTACAAAAATGCTGGAGCAACAGATTTTTATCACAAACAATAATTTCATCACACAGAGACAGTGGTTACCATACCAAGGACTTTCACGGCGTCTTTCAGACGATTAGTACGTGGACATTTGGAAGGGCATTAATTGACCCGAAAGCTTAAAGCCTCAACAAACACAAAGTCATATGGATGCGTGGGAGAGTAAGAGTAGAAGTCGAGATCTAATGTCGTTTTTAATGTAAATTGCAGATCCACCTCCCGTTTGGGCATGACGATCAGAACGATAAGGCGGTTTAATACCCTGCAGAGTAAATAAGTCATCGCCCATTTCAGGGTACGCATCTAAGTTTAAGAGATGCAAATAACGTCAAGCAAGCTATTCTCAAATACAAATCCAATCTCATCAATTTTATTTATCCTTTTGTCGCTTACACGTAACATTGACTAAAGGCCTCAAATTTTCATTCATGACGCCATTGTTAATGTTATTTGGTTTGTCATAATAAACCATTATTATCAGATGCGGGATCGAACACAGAAAGAGCTCAGCAGCTAGTTATTGTAAAACTAGATTGAGAAAAAATTACTGGAACATCTCCAAAATAGATACAATTAAAAAGAAATAAAAGAGAGTTTAACTAGGCTGCATAAGCTTTTGTTGAATGTTAAAGTTGTTTTTGATCATTGTTATTATAGGTATTTATGTCTCCATCTCGTAAGACTATATTCTTCAAATCTTCAATGCAGCGTATAGTGATTGCAACTTCATTCGGCAGAAAGCGGACACGCACAAGGCCATCATCGGTGAAAACATTGGAGATGAGAGATTGGCGTTTCATCTTAAGAGCTTCTCGCTACAGCTAGTAATTTATCCTCTTCAAGCTTTCATTTATACAAAAGCTCTTCAAAGAACTTATGCCAACATCACTGAGCCTGAGTAATGTTTTGTTGTTTTTGCGATAGTTAGAAACTGCTCTCAGCAAACTTTGTTTTGCACGTTTGTCAGAGAATTTCATTACAATACATGCATTTTCGGTGCTGGGATGTTTCAGTGTGGATCTTGCACATTGTGTTGTTAGAGGTAGATATTTACTTTTGAGCACATGTTGTGATACATGTTGATTAAATGTTGATCATGTGTTTCGGGGATGCCAAACATGACTGCGTCAGAAACAATTTTATCTTTTCGATCTGATCGGTTAAGAGGTCTAAGCGTGTACATTCTTGACGAATTTCAAGAACTTTTTGTTCAATTTCTCGTTTGGTTTCACTGACCTGTATGTTTTAGTTCCAGCACTGATAGCTTTGTATCCAACATTTTAGTAAAATCATCTCCCCATTTCTCCAGTTTCTTCTCGATTTTACTCCATAATTTGTCAGCAACACTCTTAGAGCTGTTGTGTCCAGATTCATTGGGTGAACTGGTGTTTTCTTATTGCAGGTGATGTGCTCTCGTTTCAAGCGGCATTTATATATTACAGATTAAAAAAAATTTCAAATTAAGATTATTGAAATAGACCATTTTCTGACAGTATTTGTACAAAATTTGTGAGCGATATAAACTAGAGCACTTGCCGAAAAATATGAAATCCAATCAAGAAAAATAACCGTTGTAAGAAAGCAAAAAACTCCTCATATCCTCACATTATGTATTCATAATATTTGTGTCTTTCTTTACTTCACTTTTCTCGTTTTCTGCGAAAGTGCAGTTTATTGCATAATGGTCCAAAAAATTAAATTCGATAACTGCAGGTCTTATTTAAGTGTATTTTGTTTGAGAATGATCTATTCTTGTTTCTGTATTTCTCGATAAATCAAAATGCATAACTACTTTTATCGTGTTAACGAGACTTCCGGCTATTATCATTGATTATCATGAAAATCCACATCAAGTCTTAATTCTAACATAAGCCCAATACGTACCAATTTCCCAATGAAAAACAAGGACGATGCCACCAAAGAATGTTTCTATCTTCGAGGAGACATATGAGCAATGTCCGAAGTATCACATTAAAATCGTACTAAACGATAGGCTCTTTATATTATTTTTGCTTAGTTCCAATAAGTCTTAAGTGATATGGTTAAAAGTTTTAATTTCAATCATGTTTAGAAGAGTTCAGGTCTGTTTATACAGCCGCTGCAACCCTGCATTATGCAATAGAAGGAACATTTTTCCTTTATTCAAAAATCGACATGCACAAATGTAAGCAAACAACAGTTTCTCTTAAAGCTTAAACCTCCCACTGAATGAATATGTTAAAAGCATGTGCAACAACAAAAAATTACATCAAAGATCAAGTTGTGTACAATTATTCATAAGAATAAGTGGTTCGCGTGGCTTTAAGTAAAAGTTTAATTTTTTCTTAAAAAATATAATATTGTTGAATATTAAGGTAAGTTGTTTTGGGATAAAAAATGCTAGTGATAAATTATGTGTTTTATGTGTTCATTAGACCAAAAGTGTAATTGTTCAGTGTTTTTCACCCATAATAAATTTTTCGTATTTTAGGATGGCGACCGAAATTACGAAAAAACAAATTTTTGATGTTTGGATTTCCAAAATCAAAATTAAGCGCTTCGATACTGTATTTGCTTTCGTAATAGATTGTTTTAATAATTTTTCATTTTCTGAAGAGGCAATCAAGTCATTAAAACGAAAAAATGGCCAAAAATGGTCGCCATAGAGAACGTTTCGAAAGCAATAATTGTGCCTGGTTAAATGAAACTTAAACATTATCACAAACTATTTAAGATGAAATTCGCTCTTTATCTTATGGCAGCATGGTATTAGGAAGACCAAGAAAAAGCTTCGAAGAGTGCTGTGAGAAGACCAAGGAGAGAAAAGTACAAACACTTCTAGATTCATTCAGCGCTGAAGAAATCAGAACTGCGAATAAACTAAACCTTACGAAATCTGGAAAGAGAAATATTGCCATTGCAGTTAAGCAATTATCAATATGTTCTCCAGATCATAAGTTTTTTGGTTAAGTCAATTTTTTTTTCTTATAAATTTTATCATATATACTTAAGGTTCAATTGTAAAGAAAACACTGGAAACACATACATCTGACTTTTTACCAATATCTGCAGATGATGCATTAGGAATGATAACAGACGCACAGCTATCCACTCATCAGTACGATATAATACGTCAAAAAATTAATATAAATGTTCCAAATCTACTACCTTCGTATCACAAAATTAAAGCGGCTAAGGCAAAAGGCTATCCCGATAGCAGAACTGTGAGTGAGTCTTCTGCTGAATGCGGCTTACAAAGCTTGGTAAATCATAGCACTGAACGTTTATGCTTAGCTCAAAAAGATGATTTAGATTCTGTTTCGGAGTTTAAAACTGGGCTTAAAAATTGTTCCTGCTCATAAAATGGAGTTGCGATGGTGCTCAACAAAAACAATACAAACAAAAATTTTTATCAGGTCATCATTTCGATGAAAACATCTTTATTATTTCCATGGTGCCAATTTAGCTATGTTTCTTACAGGAAGAAAATAAAAAAGTGGTTTGGCAAAATCCAGCTCCATCATCCACAAGATACTGCCGGCCTATTAAATTGAACTTTGCAAAAGGAGAGACAGAATTGATCTTCCAATTTGATCAATAGATTCAATACAAGAACAAATTAAAATGTTACAGCCAATTGAAATAAATAATGACAGCTTTCATATCCAAATAAAACCAATTTTCTTACTTACTAGGACCGACGACAAAATATGCACTGCTTTATTCGTCACAAACCTGTTATATTTGCGCAGCAAAACCATCTGCAATGAACAATTCAACCAAACTTTCAGAAAAGCAAGTGGACCTACAAGCAATGTCCTATGGACTAAGTCTCCTTCACTCTTGGATCCGATTTATGGAATGTATCCTACATATCGCTTATAGACTGGATGTTAAAGTTTAGCAGGTTAGACACCAAGAGAGTAAAGAAAAGGTTAAAGCAAGAAAAAAGTTGATTCAGGATAGATTTAGAGCGGAAACTGGGTTATTGGTTATGCCAACTCAACAGTCAGGCAATACGAATGATGGAAACACGGCCAGAAGATTTTTCAGAGATGGGAAAAAACTGCTGAAATAACAGGGATAGATAGGGAAATTATCAAAAAATTTCACATAATTTTGGAAGCGATTGGGTCTGGGTTTCCAATTTATATAGATGCCTTCGAAACATTTGCAAGAGAAACAAGAGAGCTATATATCAGAAAGTATGGCTAGTTTTGCATGCCAGTAAGTGTACATAAGGTATAATTTCATGGGAAACAAATAATTTCTACTTGTATACTTCCAATTGGACAACTTTCTGATGAAGCTCAAGAAGCTAGAAACAAGGAAAATCGAAAATTTAGGGATCTGTTCACCAGGAAAACCTCGAGAGTGGATACAAATACTGCCCTTCTTAATAGGTTGCTAGTATTCTCAGATCCATTTTTGGTAAGTCTTCGATGCATTCAAAAAAAAAAAAACATTAACTGAACACGAAGTTCTACAATTGTTAAATATACCAACTGAGTAATAGAATGCAAATTATTGGCTGTTGCATGTTTATTACATCTTATTCTATAAACAATTCTCACAAAAGTAAGTAAAAACCATTTAAAAAAAACATTTAAATCTAAGCGCTATTAATTTAATCCCGGTAAATGAGCAAATTGTCACACTGTTCGTCGGTTCAAAACAATTAAGCACCGCTTAGGTTCTGGAGAACTTCCTCCACTTTTTATTTATTTTGTTTGAGTGTCTATATATGAAAGCATATTCGGTTGTTTTTCCTATATTACTGTATTCCTCTTGGGAACTTGCACTCGTTTTTAGATTCGATTCGACTTTGGTATGGCATTCAAGATTTCGATAAAACTTACCTCTAATCGATTATTTGCCGTCTTATTTTCGGAAAAAATATTGTGCTGAGAAAAATTCTTCATAGTCCTTTATGTACCCAAGCAAAATATTAAGCAGATACTAATTGTTTACATATTTTAAGATGAAATTTTATTATTTTCATATATAAATTTAAATTAATTAAATTTGTTAGACAGCAATTCTGCCCTTTAACTTTACAAAATGAATATCTTAACACTAGCTTAAACACTAGATAACTGCTGCGACTTCATATTGAGAGTTCACACGAATCGATAGTGGGAACGTTGCACTGGATTTGGGGTTGGTCGAAAGCTGCTGACATGATAAAATAACTACGGTATGGGATCTGGTTAATTGAAGAGGTTGATGCCCTTGGTATTGGGAAATGTAAAGGTGTGCTTTTCTCTATTACTGAAGGCTTCGTTAAATGTTCTGTATTGGTGGAAATTTTATCTGGTGATATATAACATCTGATAATTTTTCTAGAGATCGCTACTATGATGATAAGGAGTAGTAGATAGACTCCAATATTCAATATCGTGCTATTTTTAACCTTAGTTTTCAGGAGATGAATGTACTGTGTGGTGTTGAGTTCTTTTATCATTTCTAGGGACAATATTTCTTTGATATCTGAAGTTTTTAATGATGGTTGTAAAATCGGCGAGAGAGGGTTGAAATGCCTCAGCTCGAAAGATTTAAAAATGCTTTTCCCAATTTGGATACTGATGTTGTGATACTTGATGAGGAAGGTGCCATTAAGAACCACTTGCTCGTTGTTTATTGTAATTTTTCCACTATATTGATTCAAATATATTATGTCGGATGATAATTCTTCGATAGACGGGACATGTTGACTATTGATTGATGTGAAGTCTGCAGAGTTACTTCTTCGTAAATTTGGAAATATTGAAAATTTATTTATAGTTCTACATTTTAAATTTATACCATAAACTTCATCTTTGCATTTCATTACTTCCTTAAAATCTATTTTAATTATTTTATTCTTTCCTTTTCCTGATTTAATAATTAACGTTTTACAAATTGTTTCACTTACTGTTGATAGACTTATGTTACTATATACCGAGCGAGTTTTTTAACTTGAGAGATCCAAATTACTACTCGGTATCGCGAAAAATGTTTCAGGCAAAAGTCACAAGGCTCTGAAGGGGACATAAGATGGTGACCACGAGTTTGACCTTGAGCCCCATTTTCAAGGTCAAACGAAGGTCATTTTTGATTTTTTAATTGGAACCCCTATTTTTTGTCAGATTCGTAATCGTAATAAAATTACAATTCTTTTACATGAAACACTTTTTTCAAAAATGCTTTCTTTTCTCGTCAGAGGGCGCCATAAAACTTAAGACATCAAAATTACTCGAAAAGTACGAAAGAAAAAACGGCAGATTCGTAATCTGCGTGAAAAATTACAATTCTTTTACATGAAACGCTTTTTTCAAAAATGCGTTCTTTTCCCGTCAGAGGGTGCTATAAGACTTAAGACATCAAAATTACTCGAAAAGTACGAAATATCGCGAAAAATGTTTCAGACAAAAGTCACAAGGACATAAAATGGTGACCACGAGTTTGACCTTGAGACCCATTTTCAAGGTCTGCCTGCATTAGTAATCTGGAAAATGTTACTAATAATAATCAGTTCCTCAAAACAAATATCGAACTTTTAAATGAAGTACAGTTCCATTCAAGTAGAAAAAAAGGGCAGAGTGCACATGATACACTCTCAGATAAGTTTAGGACAATTTGTCTTTATCTGAAATTTCTTACCTCGAGGCAATAATGATTTCCTTAAAACAAATCTCGACCTTCTAATACCCTAACAACGTTGGAAACCGATTAATGATTTAGGCATGTCAGTGCAGTGGTATCTAGCACTAAATGAATAAGACCTTTGAGACAAAGTCGTGTGCCCCATTGAGGAATACGACTGAACAATGATAAACAGGAATTATCATTTGAAAAATCAAAAGTGATCTTCGTTTGACATTGAAAATAGGTCTCAAGGTCAAACTCGTGGTCACAATGTTCATCATTTTCCATTCAGAAGCTTGTGACTATTGTCTGAAACATTTTTCGCGATATTTCGTACTTTTCGAGTAATTTTGATGTCTTAAGTTTCATGGCGCCGTTTTCGCAATATCGCGTATTTTTCGAGTAATTTGTCTCAAGTTAAAAAACTCGCCCTGTATAAAAGAACAGAATTATTGAAAGCTATTTTTATTTCGGCAAATTCAATATACTTATATTATTATATTATTATACTTATACTTTTATTATTTTACTTATTTATTATTTCTTCGATAACATTTATTTCAAGATTTGATAAAATATAGGAATTTATAATACTAGCTCTTGCCCAGTGCAATGCGTATGCAATATTAGTTACTTCTTCTATAAGGATATCTAATTTATACTTAAGGTTAAATACAATTTCTTCAATTAGATTTTCGTTTTCTTTTACAGATTTACTTATATCATTAGTTCTATTTCTTATGTCATTAATCTTATCTATTAAAAGCTTATTAATTACAATTTGTCTATTATTGTTTTCTAACACATTGTTTATCTTTTCTTGTATTATTTGAAGATCGTGTTGATCTGGACTACCAGTTATAAACTTCCAAGCGCTTCTCAAGGGAAGGGGTTCTTTTGGCTCTAGGTTTGTTAGGAATTAAACGTTTAAGAAGGGATTTAATAGTGGATATTTCTTGGGATAAAAGGTAGAAGCTGGAGTGGGATGTTCGTAGGTGTTGTCCCATAGATAATTCAATGTTGTCTAAAGCTTGGGGATATGACGATAAATCTATTTCGTGAATTATTTTGTAGGTGCCTGTTTGTATTTAAGATATGCCTGTGTTAATAGTCACTAGTCTTGAGTTCGTATAGTTCAGTATTTGTACGTCACATAAGCAGTTAGTCAGGAGGCATCTAGAAAGATAGGTTAAAGTTTGTTACGATTTTATGTGTGATTTGTGAACGACTTTGCCGGATTCGGTGAGAACGGTGGTTTTTTATTTTCTTTGATAACTTATTTTGCTTATCTTGGAGAGAGTTTTGAACTTATTCTTTTGTTTTTCTTTACATAAACGACTTCTCCTATTGAGTAGTCTTTTAAAAGAGTTTTTCGCCTTGTTGTAGTAGGTTAGGTCATATTTTTGTTTGTCTCTTAGCTTGGCTTCAATTTCAGAACGAACTTTGTCAATTTGCGAAGGATTAATGTTTCTACTGAAGAAAAGATCTACTGGTTTCCTATTTTTAATGAATGTATTGAGAAATGTTAGGCATTTACTGCCGTTTCGAGAAGTTCCGTGAAGGATTTAGGTAATTGTTCTTTTTTGAAACATCGCATAAGTTCAGCGAGAGTTGTCAACGTGAATAATTTGTCCGGGATAAGTTGGTATTGGAGTTGCTGGTATTTTTACCTTATCCGGATGACGATCGTACTTGTTCTCTTTATAGATGGAGAATAATTTAATTATTATTTTTATTTTGCGCGACATACTAGGAAAATAGTATTTCTCGAGGATTTATTGTTTATTCTTACGTTCGTTCCTGTGAGCACGTTGATGGGTTTTGATAATAATATCTTCTTGTTTAGTTTCGTCAGTCACATCTTCGACTATAATTCGAGAAAATCTAATACGAACATTAGCAAAATTATTTTTGTAAATTTCTTGAATCATTCCTTGTATTGGTTCCTCTGCTTTTATGCAATTAATTACTGTAGGGTTGAGTCTTGCTTTAAGGATTTTAATTAAGTTACTAGGTGTATAAGATTGTTCGGTTATAAGATGCCTGTGGTATGTTGGGAAAACTATTCGAAATTCGTAACTACTTGTACTTGTACCAATGTTAAGGAATATTTGATTTTTGAATGTTTATATTTGTTTGAATTTGTTTATAGAATTCACACTTTTCCAATTGCACTTTCATATATGCGGCATGCAATGTCTCGAATACTTTTCGAATATTTTGTTCATGTGTGGCTTCGTCTTTACTAAAAATGACTATGTCATCTATGTAAACATAGCATATTAGGCCAATGTGTTTACGAAGAATGTCGTCAAATTCTTTTTGAAATATGGACGGAGCATTCTTAAGACCAAATGGAAGCCTCGTGAATTCATACTTCCCATTGTTGACCGAGAAGACCGTTTTTTCTATATCAGACGCTTTTAAGAGGATCTGATGAAACCCACTTTGTGGGTTGTGTAAGTTATGTAAGAACTTCGTTGATTTGAGGGATCGGATATCGATCTGCAACGGTTATGCTGTTCAGCTTTCTATAATCAATGACGAGTCTGTATTTCTTCTCACCAAAAGAATCTGTATTTTTAGGCACGATCCATACAGGGGAATTATATGGCGATCGTGAGGGTCTTATTATTCCATCGTTAAGAAGTTTTTTTATTTGCTTCTCAACCTCGCTTTTGAGGGATATAGGGTAAGGGTAAAATTTAGTATATACAGGTGAATCAGGTGTTGTTCTGATCTCTCCTTTTACTACAGTGGAATAAGTTAATTTTTCTTCAGGTTTATCGAAAAGTTTAGGGAAATCGTGCACGATTTTATCAATGGAAAACTTTTGTGTGGGGGACAATCAAAATTTTTAAGATTTCTCCACTCTTCGTTTCACATTCAAAATATGGAAGCGAAGAGTCGCTCAATCTAAAAAATGTATATCACTTAGTTTCATAATGTTGTTTGAATCTATGTTTTCTGGTTGTGTCATTTCGATGTATTCCTCTAGGGTTTCGTTGTATTCCTGCGAAGTGTTCATGCTGGCCTGCATATCCTCATATTGGCGGATTTCTTCTTCTTGTGCCATAGTTCCTATGTGGAAATTCCTTTGCATCTTAGGAGGGTGCGCTTGTTGGGTTAGAGGAGCTGATGGTCTTTTCGGTGCTGGGGACCAGTTTTGCAATCGAGGTCTTTTCGTGTGGTTTGTCTGGATTGTTTGTGCCACCATGGGCTCTGGTGGGGGCTGCCTTGGAGCAGCAAAGTATTGTGGTCGTAATTGTTGGTGTTGTGGATATTTTTACTGATATGGTTGCTGTATAAACTGTCTCTCAGGCCTTTGTGGTGCAAAAGGTCTTGGGTTGTATTGCAATGGAGCCGACTGCCTAGTTGGTTGGGCCATATAAGCTAATTCAGGATAGAATAGTTGACGACTCGAAACTGGATTGATGTTTCCACCTTTTGGTGGAATTGGTGGTACTTCCGGATGATTAATCCTTCTATTGTGACTATTTGCTATTGCATACTGTGAGCGGAAATTTTGATTTTCTGGCCTCAAACACTAATGAAGTGCTTGGGGCAAATCTGAAGGTTTTCTCATTCCCAAAAGTCTGTGAAGGTCGCCTTTTAATCCGCGAATGAACGTATCAAGAACCTTCTCCTTATAAGTTTGCATTAGCAAATTAAGAGACTCGGCACCGACTTTCATCCTGGAGACTTTATTCAATATTAATGAAAGATGCGAATACACAGCTTGGTAGAACTCCTGGATTAATGAGTTACCTTGAACTAAAGCTGTCATTTGGTACTCGAGAGTAGCAGCGTAATGCATTCCAGTTCAGTGGGGTATTGTATGACTCTAATATGTGCTCAGCATGACCTACAATTTTATTTCTGATCACGTTAATGATCCCGAAATATTTAGGTGATCATTCCTGATATTATTCCTGATATTTATATTATAATGTGGAAAAAAATTAAATTTAAAGGTTGGTAATATTTATGTAATTATATCCACTTATCTATGAATAGATTTACTTTCACTTTTTTTATTATTATAATTTTTTTAATTATATTATTTTTTTATTTATTTTTTTTTTAAAGCAATTTTATTTTGATAATCATATTTTAGGAACTAGTTTTAATATGTTTGATATTGATTTCTAAACTTAACTATCTTCCGTTGTTAAAACGAAGAGCCAATTCTTCATCATCAATCTGGTCGAGCAATTCTGTTATTTTGAAAATAACTAAACAAAATGAATATCATAATACTACCTTAAATACTAAATAACTGCTGCGACTGCATATTGAGAGTTCACGCGAATCGATCGTGGGAACGTTGCACTGGATTTGGTGTTGGTCGAAAGCTGCTGACATGATAAAGTAACTACAGCGCGTGTCAAATTCGTCAAAATTCGTCTGCGCGTATTTGCTGTCTATGTAAAATATTGTTTGGTGTTAACTTATATGGTATATATTCTTGATCTACCGACCCTATTTTGCGGACCACAGTTATCGAGAAGACGTCTCCGTGACACCCCATTTGAAATGTAGTTTTTTATGACACCGCGTTGAAAAAAAAAAGATATAAATATCTGCCTTTGTGTATGGTGGCTGCAAGAGTAATGAGATCATTTTTAATCTAGCTCATCAATGCCAACTTTAGTTTTAATGCAATCAAGAATGATTTCTGGTTTGTTAGTCTTTGTGTCAAATTCGGTTGCATAATCTTTGACGAGATGAATAACACCGCTTTGTGTTTCTTTCTCACATAGGAAACTAGAGTAAAAGCTTTGGTGAAATCATGTAAAATGGTACCAGGCTTTCGAGTATGATAGAACAGCACCCGGAAAAGAGCATTCATTCCCACAGAATCTGTAACACGTACTTGGATCAATACCGTGAGAATTATTATATTTTACTTTCATGTGCACTTTTGGGTAAAGTGACTGATATCAAAATAAAGCGGGTGGATCTTCTGATGATTGTTGTACATTTGTATGCATATACAATTTTAAGTCGTAAGAAACGTAAGACCCATATACGGTATGATATCTTTTTGATATCGAATAAAAGCTGATTTCACTCTCTTTCGAAAAACGTAAAAACGATGGTTCTAAGATTTTAAGATTTTGAAATAAATAATCTAACTCCGTAGACTGTGAAAGTATAGGTTTTTCTTTAAGCCAGTAATTTCCGAAAAACCTTTAGCAAGAGCGTGAAACATAATGAATCAGGCTTTAGTTTGGGATATAATAATGTATGATTCAGCAGAAATTAAGCAAGAAAAGCATTTTCAAAGTCCTAAGTGGTGCAAATTAGTCATCATGTACTCAGTATGTAGGTATATGGTAAGTACCTACGTGCTTTTTTCGGAGAAACTTTTGTTAAGATTACTTTGCAACTGATCAACGCTAGCCAAGAACATACATTTATATGTAGGGTTTGGGAAAGGAAAAAGAATTCGGAGACCCCGTTTTTTAAGAATGATATGGTTGATCGTTAGCAATTGTTCCAACTCATTAAAGTATTATTCATCAGATTGATCTTCTATTAGAATGTTATAGAAAAAGGGCAAGTGGTATTTCTATATTTGTTTTATGACGAGCATAGCCAAGATACCACAAAATAGTCATAACATGAGCACAAAATCCAACAGTTCTCACATCAAGCAGACAACTGCAACAATAAAACTTTGATAGAAATGCTTCTATTAGCAATATTTTCCTTATTAGTAATAAAAATGTATTATACAATAATATATTCTAGAAATTAAATGTTGAAATTTTTTACGACCTCTTAACAAGTAATTGTTTCCAAGTAAACTCTAGTGTACTTTGGTAATTCTTGCTATATTTGTTGCCAGGTCTACTTCGTTTCTCCCTTTTTGTTTCCAAAGTATGAACAGTATGAACGAGCTTAAGTTCCATAAAATTTTGCCCTATCTCCTTTATAAAATACACTTATAACGACTTTACGTCATGATAATACCAATCACATAAACAAAAGACACTTTTTGTCGAGCCTTGTGCATACGAACGACTACTCAAAGAACAAGTCGAAACAAAAAGATCTGAGTGTGCGCGGTGTCACAGTAACACCACCTCGACAATTAAAGGCTAAATTGAGTTTTTATTTTTCTACTGTTTTCTAAAATATATGTGTGGGTTCAAATGATAAAACTTATTTCTTTAAATACAATCGGTTTATTCAATACCATTACAATTCATTCATGCTTTTCTTAAGCAGTTTTACATTACTTTATTTTTTACTTAAACCACTTTATCACTGCTCGGAATGCATCTACCAAACTTCACTTTAGAACTTATCATCACCTCTGTCTGATGCTGGTGTTTATGCTTCCTGGAATTTTACGAAAAACTTCTGTACTAACCACCAGTCCATACCACTTTCCGTTTTGCCAGAATATTTGCTACTATCGAAGTTGTCAAAGTAATTTCCGTATAGTATTTCCTCATTGAATGATTCTTATTCTCTTCAAATATACATAGGTGGCGCTGTTCACATTTAAGTGACTATCACACTGCTCCATCCCTAAAGTTGTTCACCCACAACTACTTCATCATTCATCGTTCCTTTGTAGTAACAGATTCTATCCATATGGATTACCAATTGCAATTTCGGTAGTTTGCTGAAGCCCTGCAAGAACCACGTTGTTTTTGGTTCCATTTTTTCTATAGAAATTGCTTCCTACGAAGGCTCTAGAACCTGATTCCCACAGAAGACGACGAAAGCTCGTATCTCCATGTTTCGTATTTCAGGGTTATTGCTAGTCCATGTTTTTTCATGAAATCGATACCATTGATGCACTTGTCACATATGTCAGCCATCAGAAAAACGTGAGAAAAGGCTTTTCCGGCCAGATGGATTTTTTATCTGGACTTCACCATATGCCATATTTAATCGCAATCTGTATCTGTTGGTGTTGTGCAGATATAAATCCTGCACCAGATACTTCCAGAAGACTTTCATTGCATAGTTTTGCTAGCGAGTCTTGCATGATGGTCATGGGACCGTCTACCTTTGCTACCAACTTCGCCGAGCATGACGACTGATGATTTTGAGAAGATTGTTCGGCATCTATATAGCCATTTTTGCCAGTTTCCTCGTCTAGTTGCTTGTAACCGCAGTGAAGGCAGGCTTTTCGTCGTACCGGTTCTTTACACAGCCCTTGCAGATATCCTACCTTATCACAGTTCCAACAACGTCTTCTTCGCCTCTCCGGTGGATTATCGCTCAGGTTCTATCTCCCTGCTGAAATATGTTCCTATGGAAGGCTTTTCTCCCGTCCTGAACAGAACTACTGTCTAAATGAGAACAAGCTTTAATTCTGGCTACGAAGCAGTTCAATATGTACCTCTATGGATAAAAGCTCATTCTTTGCATAGATCATACCTGGTCTACATGGTCTAATGGCTACTACAATTTAAGAACCCTGACACCCAAGTTGCGAGTTAGATCAAGCAATTGCAAGGGTACGAACTTGAAGTGCAACACCGCAAGGGAAACTTCACTCAAATGCAGATGCTCCCTCTCGTCGTCCCGTGAAGAGTCAAATGTGAATACTGCAACTGGAAAAAGTGAAATAACAAGATTCTTTCTAAATGATTGGAGGGTTGGAGTAGAGACGATATCCGTTCCTTCCGAAAAGCAAGTAATGACATCGAATTAATATGGCCTGGAGGGATCCTAAGGAAACATCTAAATTGCAGACGATATCGGATGGGACCAAAGCCTTAAGACATATTGGGTACAGTGAGAATCGCTTTGTGTGCAAGATGGTTTGCGGAAGACAAAATGGGAAAGGGCATATAGATCAACATCTTGTGCGCAACTAACCAAAAATAGCAGAGAATGATGTCTCCACAATCACATCATCCATGACACGTAATTAAGAACAATCTGTCGATCCCGAGGTGACATCTGCCTATAGCTAGTGAGAGAATGCTGTCAATTCTTGATGGCCAAAACAAAGAACTCAACGAAAGAACGTGGAGATCTCTGCAAAGATCGAACGATATTGATATCAGCCCCCTTTGCAGTACACAAAAGCGCTATGAACCGGCTCATAGCATTTAAGAGTCTGGTCTCGTACCGATTTGGTCGGACCAAACTAATCCTCAAAAGCTTGGACAAGACAGCCAACCAGAGCTCTAAATCAGCGACTCAGAACTTGACGAGTACGACCTCATAGAGAGCTGGCGAAATCGTGAACGATATCTCATTATGGCTAGCACCGGTGCTACCGTAAATACTCCAATACTACAATAGAAAGAAGCTACACCCGCAACTGTAAAAATCACAGTACTACGGGTAAAACTCCACCAAGCAGAACTGATTAAGGCCAAGGCAGGCAGCGGATTGAATAGGAGGTCGGGCAACTAAAGAATAGAACAAAAAAATCAGAGAGATAGACGAGATGGTCCCTCTTAAAAGGGTGCCGTACGACGTAGAGGTACCAACAAACCTACAGAGTACAAAACCCTGGTTTCACACGCAAAAAATGGCATCTCTTGTGAAAAGTGTTAAAATTGCCTCGAGTGAAGTTAAAACTCAAAGAAATTTCAGATAGAGATAAATTGTCCTAAACTTATCTGAGAGTGTATGATGTGCACTCTGCCCTTTTTTCTACTTGAACGGAACTGTACTTCATTTAGAAGTTCGATATTTGTTTTGAGGAACTGATTATTATTTGTAACGTTTTCCAGATTAATAATGCAGGCTATTTCAATTCAAGAGAAAATTGAAATGATATTAATTTATGGGGAAAGTGGAAGGAACATCGATGGCGCTGTTGCTCTTTACGCCGAACGTTTCCCAGACAAGATACGATCGCGCACTTTCTTTTATCGGGTCATCCAACAATTCAGTGGTGGAAGTGTAAAACCAAAGAAAAGGAATCGGTCAGGTAGGATGGCTGTTGAGGACAATGAAATAGCAGTGTTAGTTGCCGTTGCACACGATCCTCACATTAGCACTCGCCAAATAAGTCGTGAATCAGGAATTTCTCAAACGACTGTCTGTAAGGTATTACATCGGCATAAATACCATCCTTATCATGTTTTAATGCATCAAGAACTTTCTAGTGAGGATTTTCGCAACCGGGTTTTCTTTTGTCAATGGGCACTTCAGCAAATTGAACGAAACCCCCTTTTCTTCGCCAAGGTGTTATTCTCTGATGAGTCGACTTTCACCGATCACGGTACGGTGAATCGATAAAATATGCATTACTGGGCTACCGAAAATCCTTTTTGGTTGCGACAAGTTGAACGCCAACACCCTTGGAATGTTTATGTTTGTGCGGGAATTATTGGGGATAAATTAATAGATCCATATTTTATTGAAGGCAACTTGAATGGTGAAAAGTATGCAAACTTCTTGCGGGAAAATCTTCCAGTATTACTAGAAAACTGCCATTGGAGTTGCGACAATCAATGTGGTTTCAACATGATGGTTGTCCAGCCCATTATTCCCAAGTAGCTCGGGGCGTATTAAACAATGTTTAACATCAACGATGTATCGGACGAGGCAATGGCCTGCTAGATCATACGACAGAGCAATGAAAATCAGGAATTATCATTTGAAAAATCAAAAGTGACCTTTGTTTGACCTTTAAAATGGGTTTCAAGGTCAAACTCATGGTCACCATCCTATGTCCCCCTAGAACCTTGTGACTTTTGTCTGAAACATTTTTCGCGATGTCGCGTATTTTTCGAGTAATTTGGATGTCTCAAGTTAAAAAACTCACCCTGTATTGTGGGCTTTGCCATAATTTTCGGGATCTTTAAGGAAATTTAAACTTAAATTTCACTACTGTTAAAATTATATTTAGTTTCCAAAAGCACGATTTCTTTCAAAAAAGAAAACAGGATCGTAAAGATGGCTCAAAATAAACTGGGTACAAATTCATTGAAACGTGCTATCATTTTGTTGCACCATATAAACGGTGTTTTCAGGATAATGGTGAATCTATGAACTCAAAGAAATGCATTCAACTATTACTCAAAACTAAACGGAGACTTTTCTCTAAAACTCAAACTCAGAGAGATAAGTTGCTCAGCGAACTCATTTCTCAGTTGGTCCACCGATTTGTGTGCTATGTGGCATGTAGCGTCATCTTGCTGGAACCACATGTTCGTCCCGAACAACTTCGTCATCCATCAATCTGTTGAAAAAACAAATTCTGTCCAAATAGACCACCTTCAGTTTCCCTCGATCCCTGTAGACAATGTTATTAATGCGGGTTATCACCTTGTATGGACCTTTTCAATCCTGTTGCAATTTTGGTGGTTTTCCTTTCTTACGCAGATGGTTTCACAGCCACACCAGATCTCCTTCATTGAAGACAGAAGATTTCGCTTTGATGACGTACCTAGTCTCATCTTCGGTTGTTCGCTAGCTTCATCTTTTCTCGGGTGTTTTCATGCAGTTTACGAATCCTACTGCGTAAGTAATCCACGTAGTCGTTTACTTCCTTGGGCTTCGTAGGTGAGAATCTGAATTTTGTTTTATTTAGCAATAGAACTGTTTGACCAAATAAGATCTCGGATGGTGTGTCTGGTTGAACTATGAATGGCGTTTCGGTAGGACATTAAGAAGAGGAGTTTGTGTCGATTCCAGTCCTGCTGGCAATTTCTGATAATCCTAGACAGATGCTTATATAAGATACGATTGAATAGCTCAACCATTCCATCAGATTGAGGGTGCAGTGGCGTTATCCTTGTCTGCCTTATTCCCAGATAATGGCACGGTTCCTGGAAAACTTTTGATTCAAAATTTCGTCCTAGATCGGAGTGTAGCTCCCAAATCTGCTCACCCAGTTGTTGACTATTTCTTCTGCTACGGTCTTAGCCTCTTGATTTAGGAGGGCAAACTTCCGACTACTTACATGACCTCCATGACCACGAGGGTGTATCGGTTACCTTCAAAAATTTCGAGAAACGGCCCAGCGATGTCCATGGCTATTCGTTTGAATAGTGCTCCGACATTATATTTTTGCATTTGTCGCTGTGGCCTTACTTTTGGGCCTTTAGAGGCACTTTGTGCATCAATTCTCGACATATTGTTTAGCGCTTAGCTAATAAAAACATTCCCTTACTTTTCCCAACGTCTTGTTCCCGAATAGCCTCTTGGGATTCCGTCTTGTATTTCAAGAAGTATTTGGCTGACTCTAGACCGTGGCATGATTTACTGCATGCGATATGTTGTTCCATCTGCACTTTCACACTTTCACTTTAGCAAACCATTTTGCACACAAAGCGAGTCCCACTGTGCCCAATATGCCTTCAGAGTTTGGCTACAGTCGTATATCTCTTGCCCGCTTGGTCTTTCTTCGTGTTCCTTCCAGGAAAATATTGGTTCGATGTCATTATTTTCTTGTTGGAAGGAACGGATTTGTTCTGTATTCCAACCTTTTATTGTCTCGGTCCTGATCATTTTGATATGGGCCTGTTATTTTGCTTCTTAACTTTTTCAGGGTTCACATTTTACTCCGCATGGTCAACGAGAGAGAGCAACAGTATTCGAGAGCCCTTGCGGTGTTGCACTTCTAAGTCGTAGCGTGTGAACTGCTCGATTCATTTCGCAACTTCGTCTTCAGTAGCTATTTCAAAGCTGCGTTGTCTTGACCATAATGAACACATAATTAACAACGGCTATTTTCCCGGCCATCCTTACTGCTGACTGGAATCTGCAATTCCCCTGATAAATGCGTCCTTTGCCATTTCGTCGATAACTTCCTGGCCTGCGGTGAGGTATGACAAATGTGCCAGTCTACCCACGTCTGCTTGCAGCTTGGAGTTGCAGTGTTTCCACTCGTTGCTGGATTTGGCTGTACAATTGCACTTTGCAAACATCCTGCATGTGCCTATCCCCAAACCGTTTTTTGATAGCCTGTATTAAAGCCACATTATTATTGTGCCATTTCTAGGGCAAAGTACTTCTCCGTATTGTCCCAGTCGCTTGCAAAGCCTGCGATTTCAAACTATTTCTTATAAGTGGACCATGAGGACTGGCCACCGAATGAGTGACTCTTTTCTCCTTGGACCGCTTAAAGAACATTCTCGGAGTTTCTGTTTTCGCATTGTGTCAAGCTCTCTCTTTTGCCAGTTGTTCGACTTTGCTGTCAATTTGTTCGAATTTTTCATCAACATTTTTCTCTATTCTATATAATTTGTCGTCAATTTATTCCAACTTTTGCTGGAGAATGTTCTTTTGTCCTTCCAGATTAATTTTGTTGGTCATCCATTTTCTTTTTAAGGCCCTGCAGGCTTTTGACTTTTGTTTTTTTATTTTTGAAATTTTTATTTTGGATGAAAGTGGATTATTAATTAAATTAAACAGTCACCAAATCTATGTCTTGCTTGCTTGAATTATTTTTATTAGAAGAAAGTTAGAAGTATTAGGTTTGACAATGTGACCAAAATTTTGTTTCGCAATTGGAACACCTTTTGTTAAGCTGTCAGCCACCATCAGTTCAGTCCCCACCTTTGAAATTTTGATTGTTTTATTTTCAACTAAGTCTCGGATAAAGTAATGCCTTATGTTGATGTGTGTCGTTTTGGCACTGAAGTTTCCATTGTCATATAAATCTTTCGCTCCTTTGTTGTCGCAGAAAATTTCGATTGGTTTAACCGATTTACTAAGTATTTCTTCTTTCAGCTGTTTTAACCATAATGTTTCTTGGCAAGTGGCTGACAACGCGATATATTCGGCTTCAGCTGTGCTAAGTGCTACGATTGCCTGTTTTTTACTTTTCCATGATACAGCACCACCTTGCCATAATGTTACGTGACCACTGCATGATTTGTAGTCACAAAAACTTGAGCCCCAATCTGAATCGGAGTAACAGCACAACTCGTCATATTTGCTGTTCCTTGCATATACCAACATACTATTTAACGTACCCTTCCAGTAAGGTAGAATACGTTTTACTGCTCTTCAATGTGCGGGTCCTGGTTGTTGGTTGATTTGGCTCACTACAGCAATACCAAATGAAATGTCCGGCCTTGTGCACTGTTGAAGATACAAAATACTTCCCACTACTTCTTGATATGGAATGCTTTCCATTTTGCGAAATTCTTCAGCATTTGTGGATGACATCTCATTCGTCAGCTGTTGGTTTGGATCTTTTGACAATTTAACTGGGTCTGAAAAGAACATGTTGAACCTATGCAGAAATGCCACTGTGTATCCACGCTGATTCAGTTTGATGACACCATTTCGATGATCGTAGTTGATGATGATGATGCGTTGCTCAAATCTTTCATTTTGAAATTCTTTGCAAGGGTTGATTTTAACTGGTCTTTCCATTAATTGCTGTTAGATAAAATCATCGACATACACAGCAACAATCACCATTAAATCTTTCAATCGTCGCACATAATCGTAAGCGTAAATATCCTTCTTTTATAAGCACCTCGTTCAACTTGATATTCCAGTTCCGACTTGCTTGTTTCAGCCCATAAAGCGAAGAAACGCAGTCACAACATCCATTTGCTCTATTCCGAAAGAGTATTTCACAGCCATTGCCATGAGCAAACGAATCGAAGAATAGCGAACAACAGGTGAAAATGTCTGCAAGTAGTTGATGCCTTTTCGTTGACTGCAACCTCTGCCCACCAAACGTGCCTTATGGCGAATAACCTTGCCCAATGCATCGGTTTTAAGATTAAAAACCCACTTATTTGTGATACATTTTTGCTCGTCCGGCAATTTAACAAGCTGCCACGTTTGATTGGTTAACAACGATTGAAATTCCTCATCCATTGCTGCTCTCCATTTTCTATGATCACAAGCTTCCATTGCTTGCTTCACCGTCACTGGTTCGTTGTTGATTGGTGTTTCCACAACATCCTCTGGTTGTCTTGTTTCTCTTGCTGATTGACAACCTTGTTCAACTTCACTGATTTCATGTGTAAAGGTGTGTAAAGGCTATCGTCAACAGTGCTTTTAAAGTCATCGGAGATATCATGTTATGTAGTATTGCCATCAACAACGGCATTGTTTGGGCCATGTCGTACGCCTGCCTGCTTATCATTTTCTTCATCAGCATTCTTCTGGCCATGCTGAACGCCATTCCTGGCAGTACTATTCGGTGGATTTTGCTTGACGATTTCCTTATCCAAGATTTCATCGTCGGTCGCTTCATCACCATCCGATTCACTAGCAGAATTATTTGTATCGACTGCCATAGAATCTTTCTTAATTACCGTCACATCTCGGCTGACAATTATTTCGTTGTTTCTCCGATCCATGAGCCTGTCCCCTTTTTGGTCTTCACAATAGCTAACGAACATTAGCTTTCTCGATTTAGCTTCAAATTTTTGCCTTTTCTCCTTTGGAACCATTGCCATCGCAACCGGTCCAAAAACTTTGAAGTGACTTACATCAGGCTTTTACCCATTCCATATTTCAATCGGTGTTTTATTCTCCAATACGTGCGAGGTTGTGTGATTTTTTATGTAAGCAGCAGTATTCATCACTTCGGCTTAATACTTCTTTGGCAAATCGGCATCTTGTAACATGAATCTGGCTTTTTCAACCAATATGCGAATTTTTTGCTCAGCCAAACCGTTTTGTTGAGGGGTGTATGGTATTGACGTTTAATGCTGAATATCATGTCGCTCAAAATAATCACTGAATTTATTCGTTTCTCAGTCTGGGTTTCGACGAATCTCTTAAACGCACAAAATTTATCAAACACTTCATTCTTGTGTTTAAGCATGTATACAAATGTACGTCGACTAAAATCATCAACAAGCACTTAACAGTTCTTACTGCCGCCAATGGACGTCGTTCCCATTTTTCCAGCCAAATCAGCGTGAATCACTTCTAACAACTGCGTTGCTCTCGAACCGCTATTTCCGAACGGATTCCTAGATTGTTTGCCCTTACAACATGCAACACATGCATTGATATTTTTAGTATCAACAACCGAAATTCCAGTTACGGCTCCATTCTTCATTTTCATCGTCAATCAAGCGATTCATTCGATCTAATTGCTGCAAGCGCCGTGCCATACGTACCATCTAATCGGTACAAGCCATCTATCAGAGACGCTGTAGCCAAAACGACCCCTTCTGAATCAGTTATCGCACAACCTGTGGAGGAGAAAGTGACAATTTTTCCCTTCTTTGTGAGTGAATTGCACCAAGAGTAGTTTTGTCAACAGTTTCGGTACACACAGTACATCATGAATTCGGATATTGCTCCTATTATCATCAACTTTCGCACAAAAATCGACTGATCCAACACATTCAACCTACATCTGTTTGTTGTTCGCCGCTCCAATAGATTCGTGCTTCCTATTTTTCGTTTCCATCACCCAATGTCTGTTATATCACTCAAAAACACTACACTAAATGCTACTTGACCTTTCCCTTTATCCTTAGCATTTTTGCCGGTTTTATTGTTTTAATTGTTACCCGAATTCTTGGATTTCTCAGGACACTGTTTGGATTTATGACCCTTTTGTCAGCAAGTATAACAAATTAGCGTTCTTTTTCAATGTGAACGTCCACGGTTTTTAGCAAAAAACGCTTTATCATCACTTGCCTGTGTGTCTATCTCCTGCAACAATTTTGTTTTAACCAGATCACTTGTCACGAGCCATTCATCGCCTACCACGATGCTGCTTCAATTTTCACACTCACATACATTTACATGTTTCCGCAATCGTCCAACCGTGCGAGCACCATTTTTTCAACCAAATTTATTTTACGTACGGCTCCTTGATCTTAGATTTTCCCAGATATCCTTGGCATTTTAAGCTGTTTTGATGTGTACATAAATCGTTTTGTCAACACTCAAAACTAAAGCTGCTTTCGCTCTTGTGTTTTTCTTTATATCTGTCTCTTCTCCAGTCAAACACTTTGAGAGATCCTCCAACTCCAAATAATTTTCAATTGAAAATTTCCAACTTGAAAAGTTTTCGCAACCTTTCAGTTTCTCAATTGATGAAAAAATTGACGTAGATATCGTGATTGAAATGCTTTCAGCACTACTCTGAACGACGACGCTTTTTGTTATTTTTTGGGTTATTTTGGGTTAGACTAACCTCACAAGTTAAGCGTGTGAAAATCCGCAAATTTGTCATTAAACGAAAAAATATTTCTTCTAAGCAAGTTTGAAACTATTTATTTGAATTAATGCAGGTGACTGGGCCCATAACCTGAAATTTTTATTTTGGATGAAAGTGGATAATTAATTAAATTAAACAGTCACCAAATCTATGTCTTGCTTGCTTGAATGTTTTTATTAGAAGAAAATTTGAAGTATTAGGTTTGACAGATTGAATGTGTCAAGTATACTGTTTACATTATTGTTTTCTTAATTCATTGATTACACTTTGATATTTCAACAATTTTTTTTGTCTAGCTTTTCTTTGAGACTGTTATTTTGTTCGTCCACTTTTAACAAGAGTAATTGCATCATTCGTAGCCATGTCGTTGCCGGTACTTATTTCTTCTTTCTCATCTATTGTACGTCAAAGTAGTATGTATCTGAATCATTTTCCTTGTTGTTCAAAGTGTTTAAAATTCGGAACACATAATAAGCCTTATCCCACTACTGACACCAATGTAAAATGCTTGTGTTGGCACAAATGATAGAACTTATTTCTTTCAATACAATCGCTTTATTCTATACAATTACAATTCATAATTTAAACGCTTAACTCAGTCCTTTTACTTTTCTTTATCTTTTACTTTGACCACTTAATCACTCTCGTAATTCACACTTCAGATTCAACTGACGAACTGACTTGCGTACCTTGGGAATGCTGATATGTATATTCCAATTACATATTTCGAGAGCTATCTGTGCCTTTCAGTGTTCTGTTTTGTTAGAAAATTCCCCATTCACCAAAAGTTGAGTTTAGTTAAATTCTATGTGGTTTATTTAAACAAAATAGTCTAAACCTTTCAAAAGAACACCTTTTACACGTGTCATCAAGCCCGAAGGACGGTGTGTCATACCGTTAACATATTTAACTTGTTTATAACTTGTCTTCTAGATAAGCACTTTCTAAGCTCGTCATTTCATCTGATTTCTCGTACACTTAGAGAACACATTTCAAAGAATACTATTAGGTTATATGAAATGAAAATTGAAGCCTACAGCTTACTTCGGAATTTCAGATGGCCTTTATAATGCCTGATATGATCATAAACATAAATCTCTATTGAAATGAGATCGCTTATCCCTCATTGCATGAAGATTTTCAAATCAAAGAAAAATTGGGTTCCGACCCGAGCTGTAATGAGGTTGTTAGGGTTAGAGAACTGTTTTGTCGGTCATACAAGACTTTCGAAAACATTAAAATATGTGCGTCACCCTCACGCTTACACATGTATAATGAAATAACAACTGTCAGTTTTTCTTAATAATGCCAATCTGCTTTCTTCATACCTTCCAGTAATATTAACGCTTCCAGATTGTGTCATGTATCCGCCTTTAAGCGCGTTGAATTTTCAATGGGACGGATTCACTTTCGCACTAGTGTAGTAACAAGAGTACTCAAATATCTTAATAGACTCAAATCGCCTGATGTACGTGGTATGTCTCTCAATTTTCTTTTGCAGTGGCAAACTACTGCATACGCTTTTTCAACAATTCCTCTTTTTAGGACTTTCCGAAAAAATCAAAAACAGAATTTATTCAGTCCGTCCCTAAAAAAGACAAACGTTCTGATTTCTACTCCTACAAACCTAATAATCATCAATTTCCTCCTGTGAGGAAATAAAAAAAAAACATATCGAGTCAAATCAAACACTATCACTATCACTTACCGATTTTGTCGTTTAGTAAACTAGTATCTTTTTATGTTGTTGTTGTACACAGAGCTCATTTTTACGTTTAACTTGAATTTTTAAATTCACGAAAACTAAGTTCATCCCGCGCTGTGTACAAACATTTTAAAGGTACACAAATCGTTGCGGCAGCACGTGAATTGAAATAGAAAAACTCACGCTTGCGGATTCGGCCTCTAATTGTAATCAAATAGTGCACCTAGCCATTGAAACAAAAAATTTAATATTTAAAATACTGAATAGTATAACAGGTCAATTCATTCAACAACTGGTTTTAAACCGATGGATATATTGGAAAGTAGAGTAGAGTAGAGAGAAAAGATTAGGCCAAATATGAACAAAATTAAAAATAGAATTATAAAGAAACTTAACAGAATATCACGAAGAAAGAGAAGTAGGTTTAGTAAAGAACTATAAGGCAGTAAGGCATAACTACGAATCATAATATAGAGAATTAAAATTGAAAGGCGTAAAGTATATTCAGCAAACGTTAAAAGACTAAATGAATTCGCAGATATTTTGGATATTGACAACTTTCCTACTGACACTGACCATGATAACTTAACGGACATTAATGATCAAGAAAATTTATAATGGATATATTGGAATCAAATTAGATAACATTAATTTAGTCAAAACATATGACACCATAATACATACATATAATTGATACACAAAAATCATAGATCAGTTAGAGAATAATATATAATCAATGGGATTCAAGGAAAAAACTGAATTGTTAAGGTTATGACAATTATTAAATATAAACATAGACGAGAACTAATAAATATAATAGAAAAAAATCTTAAACGGATCTACGGAGCAACGAACAATGATAACAGACAAAATATTGAGGAACATTTAAAGTTGATGGACGAGAACAATAATAATGCCATTGACAGACTGAATAAATAAATTCTACGAACATTTTAATACAATTTTAATGACATTGAAGAAGACGATCGAGGTAGAGAGAGAGAATCCAAAATCAATCGAAGATTAGGCTTTACAAAATTAATATATGAAATTGTACCAGGAAATTATATACTTGGACTCCTTAATAAAAATTAAAATCTTCTAAGATAAAGCAGAACACATACAAACTGACATTGATTTACCATAATTTGGAATTATGAGTTGTAATATCCTTACCAATAAAGAAATTGGAAAATGTAATATTGATTTCGAAAATTTACAGAATATATAAACTAGTACGGCTAAGTAGCATATATAGGAAACAAAATTAAATTTGCGATTAAATGAAATTACCAAACTAAAACATTACTGCCGATTTTAAATTCCAAGTAAAAATTAGTAAAACTTAAATTAAAATTTACGATTTTGAAAATTATATTGATTTAAATATCTTAAATAGTCAAAAGTTTGTTTTTGAATCTGGACCTATACTATTGAAAGATTATTTTAATGTAATACTAATAAGTTCATACCATGTCAACATTAACATTTAACCAATTATCTAACTTTTAAAAATAAAGATAATACTAGCAAGCGAAGAAATTAACGAGGGCATAAAGCATTTAACTTTTGATCAAATCAAAAACATAGGAGATAAGAAGGAATTAACATTTCAAAAACAAAACGATTTGTACAATAATATTGTTACAGGATATGTTATTATTTGAACTGTATTATCAATGTCAGCGGTTTGGTTTAAAAGATATATAAATTTAAAAATAAACTTAGGAAACAAACAAATTTTCTACAGACGAAAATGCTGACGTCTGGAAAACACAATGCTCCCAACGCAAAAGGTAGACTTCACATAGATTGGTCGCAATAATGTAATGTTTCATCTGTAAAACTAAACGTTATCAAAATAATTGTTAGTCATCTTATAAATAAATTTTTTTTTTTACTTTACGCTTTATTTATGCGACACTGTTTGGGAGTAAAAGGGCATAGATGATTTATCCTTTAAGATCCCACCGCTACCACCAATGTTGTTTTGCTGGTGAGAGAGTCATGAGAAAATCCAAGCGACTGCTTTCCTTAATGGCGTGTAAAAATCGAACTTGTTTGACCTCGTTTTGCTACTAAAGTCAATTCTTTGACCTACGTGTGTACATCAAATATTGCTTCCGTGTTAAGTTTTGTCCGCAGCAATTTGCACCTGATTCTCTATTTTACTTCCCTTTTTGTGACGCATAATAAATCACTATTATCTGTTTATTTGGATCGTATATAAATTATTACGTGACACTATGTATTGTACTCAGTCAGTGTTGTTATATCATGCTTTGTCACACGTGTTTTGGGAACGTAAGCCAAAGAGCAGACAATCGGGCAAGGAATATATATGTGTTTTGTGTGGGCACAATACATCCTTCATCCTGCAGTCCTCAATGTTTCACAATATTGAGTAGATTGATGCATACAAAAAACCGTATTTTACCTAGTGTCCTGCAATGAATTTTAATGGAACTATGGGCTCACAATACGTGGATGTTTATTATACCTGAGCAGGCTCCTGTATTTATAAATTGTGGATTAACCCGAGAACAACAAAGCCTTTATCCAATCAAAATTCGAACGATTGGTCGAGAAGCGAGCCCTTCGTCATATCAAATCAGTTATCAACAATTCAGTATTAATGCAGACCCCGTTTCATTTGAGAAATAAAATTGTTAATTTGGTTAATTTAACTTGTGTTAATTTGTGCAACTGCAATGATCAGACTATAACAAACAAAAAATAAATGCATAATGAATACATGAATGTGATCGATTTTCATTCATGCTAGAGCAATTGGCAATTGATTTTGCAGTGGGGCTTCATTTGTCGAGAAAAAAACCATGCGTTTCACTAACAATATTTCACATTAAAGCTGTTGAAAAAGAAAAACTTTTGGTTATTATTCGCCCTCCCATTTTCTTCGCAGTGAGAGGTGACCAGTAATTCTCCGCACGGTAAATGAGAGACTCTTTCATAGCAAACAATTTTTTTGCGAAATCTAGTTACAGACTAATATGAGCATTTGAGCGCTTCACTTAGCGAAGAATTTCCACGAAGTTAAATTCGCTCATCTGATGCGCAAGAAAATAAAATAACAGATAAAACAAACCTTCGGGAGTATAGGTGAAAATCAGAAATCAAATCTTTGTTTCGAATATCTTGTGAGGATGGAATAGCAGTGGAGGATGTGTTTTCTTGTTTCATTTTACAAAGGTAGCGACAATCGAAAATTAAAAGGAGTTCCGATTGGCGAAACTTAAACTCATACAAAATATTAAAAAAATGATATTGTTTAAGTATCCAGCTAAATAAATTTATTTATTTACTTATTTCGTGTTACAAGAAAAATCTTATTCTTCTTCTTTTGAACACTTGTATTTACAAATTTTGTTAGAAGCCAACTAAATATGTTATGACAAAAAAAGAGGATGCTATGATATGTAAGCGGATGTTTTTTTCGCTGGCGAGGGTAGTTGTAAAATCTTCCATCAGACACTATGAGGATCTCAAGCGCGTGCTCTGATAGTGTGAGTTTCTAACTCACTAAAAATATCTCACTTCGATAATTATGTCTAATACAATACAAACAGTTTTTTATCACAATATAAGCTCGTTTTGTAGGTGACTTTCCATGGAAAGATCCTACATATTCCACTTTTTTATCGCGGTTTCAATTTATCGTGCTATTGTGAAGTTATCAGAAACCCTCTCTGATACTAGTATAGTGTACTAGTGTTTTCCCATCAAAGGGATTAAAATTATCTTCCAGATAATCCGTGCGGAGCTCCGCTTTCTCCTTATCCTTCTCCGACCATTTGTTGTCATCGATTTTAATTGATGGTGCTGGAATTTTGGGCCTCTTAAAGCCCTTAAATGCTTTCCAAAGCGAGTAATTGGTTTATTTTCCCGCCGTTAAATTAATACTTATTTACCACTACTTATTTAGACGTCTTTTATCCTGCGGAGCTCGAGTACATTCCCATTTCTTGCGTGCCTCACTCTTTTCTCTTACCATTTCTCTTATCTCTGGCGAGTAATTTTTGCTATTTTTCGCCGTTTTTTTCATTGGTGACGTGTGTTGTTCCACGCAGCACATTGAACGATTTCCACGAAGGGGTCAACTTCGATTTCTAGTTCAAGTAGTGATCTAATTGAGACGTTTAAATCCACGATTTCGATTCTTTCTTTCCTGAATCCTTCTCAAATGATATTTCTTCCAGTTAGTGAAAGGGTTCCTAGTTTTTTAATGAGCCTGTCACTTATTGTCAGTAGGATTAGAAGAATGGTCGGAGGAAAGATCGAAGCTTTCATCAACTTTAATATAATTGGTGTAAATTCCTTTAAAAACGAAAAAAATCTACAACATCGGGTATTTTCATTGTTTCTGTCGGCCAATAAGTCAGCTTATCTGTCGAATGGATGTCACAGTTGTGTTCCATAGCAGCTTCATTGAACAATTTACCTTTTCGGGAAACACATCTTGACCATCAAAAAGTGTGTTTAGCGATAAAGTCACCGCCATTTACAAAAGCAGATGCAAGCGAAATAAATATATTTTGTGATCTTGGTTCGCGAAGGGAAGTAAATGGCTGAAATGGTAAAGAATTGCGTTCGATTTTTACGCATACGGCAATTAATTGCACATGCTCAAGCTCAATTTTTATTACACGTAGTATTCTTTAAAACCCCTTATTTTTGTGTCCGATCCATTTTTCAAGAGGGTTTCGGAAATTAAACAAACGGCAATATCATTGATACTAAGGAATAACACTTATTTATTGAGATTGTCAAAAACGCTGTTAGTGTTCCAAGTAAGTTATTTTAGTTTTCCTTTCTTTATTTTTTATATAACCTCTTTTGAATCTTTATTAACTTTTCGAAAATAGGCACTGCGGAATTAATTTTGTGTTTTTACGCAAAGACTCAATTTTGGTGACGATACTGAGGATTGTTTTTATGTCGCATATTTTTTGGATATTCTCTGTCTTTTCATATGTTACCATGAAAAGAGGAAGACCACGTTTTACCGTTACTTTCTTTCCTTCTTATTTCTTTTTTTCACGCTTTTCAATGTTTACTGCGTCAACGATTTTGAATCCCTGGACTCGCAGTTTTGCAGTTTTTTGAAATCTACAAATAGATTGGCGGAGGTGGTCGTTGTTTATTTCTCTGGTTCTTATCGGGAACTGTTTCTTTTTTGTCGTTTTTTTTTTCTTACTTATCTCCCGTCACTTCTTGTTGAGTGATTTTTTTGGAAGAAGAACTGACTTTTCGTTTTTCTTTTTCAGGACGTTTTTGCAAAAGCCAATCGGTTTCGCGTCATTCGTCTTTTACGTAATTTTTTTTGTCCGACTCAACAGACAATTTTTCGTTTTCGGTAGTAACGTCATAGATCTTGTCTTTAGCTTTGAGTTTTTCTAACTCTTTCCGAAGCGATTCGCAGATCGCTTCCATTTTGGTTAGCCTGGATCGAAGTTCGATATTTTCGTCCTTAACGCTGTTTTCTTTCGCTGAAGTCCATTCCTCATGTGCCGACGCTTTCGGCGTAGTTGGACTTCTTATTTTTATTTCCCTGGTATGAGATCTAGATGGAGGAGATCTCAAAACCCACAAACTCTTTTCGAACGGGTTTATAAGATGCAGTAATTGGCTCGCCCCATAATCCATCGAGTCGACCTCTAAGCAAAGGTGATATTATTACCCTTTGTTTTGTTCATTGCATTTTTTTGTATACTCCACGCACTCGGTATACAGAGGGTGTATTATAGTCGCCTTTTACGACAGGCATGCCTACCTCGGGTATATGGGTATATTCTTACCCCTACCCGAAGAGGGCGCGGAAGTTTATTTTTATTTATTTATTTATTTGATAAACTGTTTTAAGGCTAACAATTAAAGATAGCAGCTTCACAAAGAATTCCATCTATATTAAAATATATTACATTATTGTATAAATCTTAGTTTACACGTGCCGTGTTTTTCTATCATTTTGGCCATAATTAGTTCGATGTCTAGGTATATAAAAAAATAACATTCTCTAGGTCAAAGAATGCGTGACGGAACATACAAATTAAACAATGAGAGAAAAAACAAAGAATCTATGCAAGCAGTTATTACATCGATCACAGAGTAATATATTCTTCTTTTAGAAAGAGTTTTTAAGTTAATGAGCGCAGAAATAGTAAGATACAAATGCATTTAACGCAAAGCTAATTTCGTAAAACGTTTTTATACTCGCTTCAAGCTACGCATAAATATATTAGTATATGTCGCATAAGTGAAATATACAATGTTCTGAGGGTTTAAATGTGTATCATAAAAGTAGTTTATTTTACGAGACAAGAAACCTAACATGCGATTTGCCTTGTTATCTACATAATCCAAGCGCAACGAAGAAGTTAAATTAGTATCGAAAATCACACCTAATTCTTTTTGATCAGTAACTCTTTTAATCACTAAATTTTACAGCTAGAGATAATAGTGAATGTTTTTACTAACGGTGAAACATTTGCTTATATTAAAATATAATCCATTAAGAGTGCATCAGTCATCAACTTGCTTTTTATCATTTTGCACTTCCATTGCTTAAGACATAGTGTTCACTGGGTTATATACAATATTTTGAAGTGAACGAGAGAAAAGAGCAGAGCAAAGAGCGACCACGGACAAATTGACTTACGGACTGACTGACTCCAGTCAGGTAATATTGAACCCGATTAGTCATATAGATGCTAGTTAATTTTAAAATATTTGAGTGAATGGCAATAATTTCATCTTTTTTAACTGCAGCCAACTTGAAGACGCTATTCCATGATAAACAAAAAATATTTTATAAAAGTAACACGATTTGCAGAAGTCGGTCTACCGGTCACAAAATCATGCCTCAAATATTTTTGAATCAGTTGCAGTTTAACGATAATTCTATAATTTTCAACAATTCTCTTAAACCCTAATTTCTGTATTGGTGTAATAAATGAATAAAAATTATTTTCAGAGGCAAGCTTCAAAAAATAAAGTCGGAAAATTGTCGGGGGCAACTTTAAAGATGATACTCATAGTTCGTATAAAATTTCATCTTCCGTCACGGAAAGAGAATATAAGTCAATGGTTTGTTGACTTTGAAATATTGAGTCGAAGTGTAGATCCCCATTAAGGAAATTTTATTGGAAAAGATTTGCAAATATACCACACTTAACATTATCATCACTATTTGAAATTTCATCAAAGGTCTTCATAGATGGTAAGCCCAACAATCTTCGGTTCGTATTAATAAATGAACGAAATGCTTCGGAATGTTCGTTTCAATGGATGAACTATATTGCTTATAAATGAAATGTTTTAAATATTCATATTTCCGCAAAAATTTACTATGCTATGATAAATCGTTTTTATCCATTTTCTCCGTCTTAGTCATGGCACTTTTCAATCTAGATAAACACTTACTAAGCCATGTAGGTTTTTATTGAACGTACACGTACGCATTTTATCGGAACAGACGTGAATATCGCATATTACAATATGTTTCTTAGTGCTTGTTTTCAATCGATAGTGCACAGAAAATTATTCTTAGCACTATAATCTGCATCAATAAAATCAATCCTAAATCACTATTCGTTCTGCGACCAATGTATTCAAAATAGTCAAATTATATGAGATCTGCAACGCATTAGGAAAAATGCTTTCATTTAATAAAAGAAAATGAATTCCACAGAGGCTTCATCATCTAAAAGTATTTAATATAGAACATTTCCCAATGCATTGCGGAAGTCGTTGAGCTGACGTAAGGTATTTATTAAGATAAGTTTTAAGTTTCCGAACATTTTTCAATATTTGTAAATGGGCACTGTTAAGTAGTACTGTTTTTTATTGACGAAATTACTTTTATAGCAAATTGTTAAGGTATTTCTCTTTTTACTTTAGATTTCACTTTCCTCATGGCAATTTGACTCCAACAATAGCAACAGAGAAAACACTTCGTTTAATTTTAGCTACATTTGACACATTTCCTAACAACCAATTAAGTGCGCAGGAGTTACCACGTTTACTTAAAATCTGTGATATACCGTTTTACTGGCGTATACTAATAATAAGATGTACAGAACAAAAACAGTCTGGATTGGTAGATAGGCATAAGTTTGTGGAATTCTGGAAACAGTAAGTTTTGTCATTTGATACAACAAAATAAAGATCCTCTTACAGGCATTATCTGCAATTAAAAATTTACAGTATCATACATAAAAAATATAAATAAAAAATCATACCTATCAAATGAAGAAGTAGCTCAGTTATCAGTTGAGTTCATTTAATTATAGAGTAACTAAGTTACATAAAATTAAGCAGTGGCAATCTGGTGTGACCAATGTTTTAACCTACATTTCTTCACACTATATTGACTCTCCTGAAATTGTGCATAGACAAGGGAAAGTGCGATAGAACTGAAGCTAATTGGTGGAAAAAGTGTATTATATGTATGTAGGTATATACATATTCGCTTAAAGATTTAAATAAAAATTTAGATACTCGTTTCAATACATATAACTTTATCAGTGTATTTCATCTCATTTTATTACTCTCAAACTTATTTTAGTTCTAACCGTAATATTGCGAAAAAATAAATAGAAACCTTTAAAGTGTCGATAAAGTCAAAAAGCATCCAATTATTTAATCTTTAGTTAGTGTTTACTGCCAAATCAAGAAAGTGATATGATGAAGCATAGTTGTGTCCTACTGTACGTGTCTTAGAAGCCCTCAAGTTAAATATCTACCTATTGGGATACCGCTTATGATTGTAATTCACCTTGGTACACTGCTCCAAGTTACTAAAAAAATCCTAGTACACGTTTGAACAAAGGAGTGCGTTCAAGATATCTCATGTCATCGCACTGAATCGGTATCCTTTCATTTGTTTGTACAGTTAAAAAAAAATAACTCAATTTTAGAAAATGTAAAATGTGCGGGGGTAAGCGATTTGAATTTGAACATAGTGGTGAGAAGTGATCGTACCCCAGGAATTTATCTATACTCTGTCCAACAAAAATTGGCAGTACACGCAGTAGCGTGCCTTATTTTTGCATCACACTAAATTGAAAGAAACCCCCCATAAAAAGTGCTTACCCGCCAGTGAATTTTCAATTGCATCTGATATAGATCCAACACGTCTTATTCAGCGCACATCTGAGTGTGCACTGATTTTTTATAAATAAAACAAATTATGTAAATGAAAACTTAAATCTAAAAAAAAAGAACGGTAGCCCTACATACTCACCCCAATTAGTGTACGAAATTCGTATTTTAGAGTCGCATACGACTATTCTCGTATAGTAGGTGGTAGGCATAATTCAAATATTGACATTTGATTCAAATGCTCAACCTATCGCATCTCATTGCATATCAGTCGCTTTATTTTTTCCCTATTATGAAATTCACCGCTAGTCGTATTTTCATTGTTTTATTGTCGCTTGGCATTTTGAGTACGACTATCTATTCTGAGCAGTTCGAAATTTTTTTTTTGGCAATGAAAGGCAAACAAATGTAAGAACATCTTTTCTATTTATTTAAAAGTTAACTTTTAACATATCAATTTAAGCGAAATTTACTAACAGAAACCAAGTGGAAGCACTTGTTTCCGCTATGGAACAAATTGTAGAAATGGCAAGAGGGCATGGGAAACGGGGTCTGTATAAACAAGACTCAAAAATGTTTTGGAGTGTTTTGGCCGAGAAACTCAACAGCAAATGGCCTCCAATGATGGTGCCTCGTGGTTAAAGGTAAAATTGTATTTTTTCTTTTTTTTGTGAAAAAAATTTTCATTTGATTTTGATCAAACAGTTTTGGAATGACCGAAAATATTTAGTAAAAAAAAAAAAACTACAAAAAAAAAAAAAACCAGAAACTATTAAGTGGCACTGGAGGTTGTCAAAATAAAACAATTATACTCAGTCAGTTGAAGGAATGCATTGCGAAAATACTTCAGCTGCAGCATGTGGTTAGTCCTACTGGTCCAACTTTCGGACTAACAAAAATGTTGGACCCAGAAACTGAAGAGGTACACGATAGCAGTAAAGAGGCGGATATCAGTAAGCAGATTGATAAAGAGGATATCAATAAAGAGGAGGATATCAATAAGGAGATCAATAAAGAGGATATCAATAAAAAGGATGATATCTATAAAGAAAATTTTAATGAGCCGGGTCCATCTTTTTCAAATCGGACAAGGAAAAGAAGGGTAAATAAAGAAATTGACGAGAGAATGCTCCAAGGAGAAATTCTAAAAGTGCAGAAGGACACGAACAGATATTTGAGAAAAATTTCAAAGACTGAGGAGGAAAAATTAAATATGTTCAATGAGGAGTTTGCAGAAAAAAAAACGTTTCAGATATGAGATTCTTAAAATGAAAAAGCAAAAACGTGAACAAATGATAAGGAAAGTAAATAATATGACAAAAGATTTCGGATTTTATTTGCACTTTCATTATCGTTGTTTGTTTTGTACACTTGAGAATGGTTGTTCAGATCAACAATTTCTTCAATGTCGTATCATGTTTTGAAACTTATCGCTTTGTTGTGAACAGCGCAACGGGCATTGATGATGTCCGTGGCTTTATCTAGAGCGTAATGCAGTTCTCGCGCGCCGAGAATACATCTTAATTTATTTCTCATAACGCCAATCGACCTCTCGACATGATTGCGTGTTTTAGCATGCATGGTGTTGATTCTTCTAAGACGGAACGGTAAGGAGTTATCAAAAAATTTTAAAGTGGATGACCAGAGTCTCCTAAGGATATTTTAAAAAGATTTTTAGAAACTTAATTTGAAAACAAAAAATATGTTTTTACCTAAAAGCCAAGTGTTTCTTTCTCCATCATTATATTTTTGATTTAAAAAGTTCCGCAACTCACTATTATTCCAGATGAACGAATCATGGCATGATCCAGGATGTCTAGCATTAACATATCTAATGAAGTTTATGATCGCATACCGGCATAACATTCAATGAATGAAACCCCTTTCTATTGTAATAAAGATGCTGTATCTGTTTTTTTGGATATCTTATTCTTACGTGGGTGCCATTTACACACCCAATAACTCCTGGAAATCTTGTTTTTTAATAAAAACTGAGTTTTGCTTCTTCTTTTTCGAATTCTGTCATCTCCATTTTGGGCAGATATATTGCTTAAATATCGATAGTGGTTCCATTAAAATAACACAAAATGTTGGTTGAGATATTCCTAAGTTGAAATCGTTGCCAAGATCGGTTTGATAACTTCCTTCAGCAAAAAACCGTAAAACAGCCAAAAGCTTTAGGATAATGGGAACACCCCTCGAATTTGAACCACTTTTCAAATGCGTTTTTATTTCAGTTAAAAGTTGAATGAAAGCGGATTTTGATAAACGAAACAGCTTAATAAAACTAGGAATTAAAAATTTAATAAAATGATTCAATATATGTGAAAAAAAAAAATGCCTACCGTAAATCCTCCAAATTCATTGGATCACTTTTGTCTTGGATCGACCGTCGAATCAAAATCAACTCCTTTTTTCGGTCTTCAGTGTCGTCCTCAATAATAAACAATTCAATTGAGTTCATTTTTTACATGAAATCTTTCAAAATTGGTAGTACGAAAGCGAAACGAAAATTCAAACCTACTGAGAAGAAAACTAAATTTTGTTTGTTCCGTTTTGACATTTCAAGCTGCGTTGATATGCGTTGATTTTGAATGGAGTCGTATAGACAACATACTACTTTCATAACATGTTTTTAAAATACGATACGATACGATACGACACGAATACTACTTCAAAATTCGAATTTCATAATAAAGGTGACTATTCTTTCTATTTTTTTCCTAATTTTAAATGCTTACTACGGAAACCCTGTAAGAGCTTTTGTTGAAATACAACCTTACGGAAAACAAAAGAGTGCGAATGAGAGATTTCTATTCTATTCCTATCTTCCCTGTACTGACAATTTATGTTAAAAGGTTTTTTTTTTATATATATATTAGAAAAATGACGTCTATTTATTTTTTTTTATTTCTATTATTACTGTATTATATTTTTAACAAAAACGTTACATTTTACATTGTTATATCTACAGAGCTTTAAGGTCTCCCAAAGATTGTTGCTTCAAAATTAATAACTATTTTGAGTTCCATTTTTACAATTCATTTTGTTATTAAGTTCGGGAATAAAAATTCTGGTGAATTTTATATATTAAAACATTTGGACGTTAGGATTAATAAATTTGTCTTAAAACAAAAAAATTATCGGTCAACATCGTTAAAAAAGCTGTTGCGCGGTCAATAACAGAAAATGAAAAACTACAGCGACTCGAAAGGACTTACTATAATATGCCGTTGCCTTTAAAATTTGTCCAAGGTTTTTATGTTATCTAACAATAGTAAGTATAATTATTCCCGATAATTTTTAGATAAAAACATTTAGGAACATGAAGGAACATGGCGACCGCCAACCAGTATTAAAGAAGTAAATTCATAGATAAACTAAACTAGATCTCAAACTCTACTAATGCATTTGCAGAACTTTCGACCAGACCCAATGTAAGTGAATAACCAATAAATTCTCCATTTGTAAAACCTGTCAGAATGGTCAATATGACAGCAAATGTCACGTAATGTTCACTAAGTATGTATAATAAAAGCAAAAGTAAGAGGACAAATATTTTGGCTGGTGAATATTTATTTCAACGTGGTAAAAAAATGAAGATAATAGAATACATGAAAAAAAAACTTTTTTTTTTTTTGTCTCAAGATCACAAAAAGGGGATAGTATCAGAATAAAATTAAAAAAGGACCTAAGAATCATATTTTGAACGTTTCATTTGAAGAAGAATTGTAACTATTACTATTCTAAACTCAAGCTTAAGCTTGTGTTGTGAGTCAATTGTATTAGCATTTTTCATGTTTCGGCACAAACTTCGGACTCTTGATATCAATTAAGGACAATTAAGAACATCTTTTAAAATCAACTTCCTTGTTTTTCTTTTAGTTTCACATGTGTTAAGTAAATAAATTACTGTCTGTTATGAGAAAAATCCGTGAGGTGGAAAATATTTCTTCCTCTAAAATTGATCGTGTTGGGCAACATGTTGATAACACCAGTGACAGCAGCAACCACAAAAACTTCAACAAGATCTACATATATGACTCCCTCACTGCGTAGTCAAGATCATTGTTAATAAAGGCAAATGAACTCAAACATAATAATAAACTTAAGTTTTTTTTTAATTCAGAAATGGTACTGTACTCATAAGAAAAACGGAAGGCGAAAAATCTATTATTATTTGTAATCTTGTGGACTTTTTCTAGTTTGATACTTAAAAGTTTTTTTTTCTTGTTTTGCGTTTGTATAATTACTCATCATGTCAAATAATTTAAATTTTGCTCGGAATCCTCAATATTTTGTGAATAGGAACTTAAATGAACTTAATTGCCTCTGTATAGAACATCCAAACAATAATAGTACAGGCTTTTCAATAAATTATCAAAATACCATATTCGTAGCCTAGGAACTAACTTTGATACGTTTTTTACTCATCTTGCCTCTCTGATCTAATATTTCTTTCTGAAATTTGGATTTTTGAAGAAGAAATCTTGGATTATGCAATTCTAAGCTTCATTTTTTTTGCAAATTGTAATAATTCGTATTCAGCTGGAGGAGTTGCAGAATTTCATAGAAATAACTTAAAAGACTGTGAGAGTAAATTATGGAAAATGAAAAGTGCCGATGTACTGAGTTTATTTTGGGAAATCTCAGGTGTACGTTACTCCTTCTGTTGTGTTTATAGACTTCATAAATATTCACAAATTCATAAATATTCTTAGATGATAGGTATCTTCAAAGATACAAACTTGTAAGAATGTTGTACTGTTGGGTGACTTTAATATAGGGTGACTCATCGTGAGGTTGGGCTTATAATGTAAAATAAAATACATAAATTTAAAAGCGAACTTAAAATTTTAATTATTAGTTAAGAGAACAATTCACGTCATTTACTTTTTGAAAATGATTTCATATAAATGTTGGCCACGACTTTGTCTGAGGTGGTCCATTTGGAAGGTATCTCGCGGATAACACGAGTAATATTGGCTTTTAAAGCTTCGGTCGTAGCTGGCTTATTCCTGAAGACCTAAGGCTTTACATATTCCCAGAAAAAATAGTCGAAAGGTGTGATATCTAGGCGTCCAATTTACCGTAGCAAAACTTGAAATTAAGTGCTCACCAAAATGATTTCTCAACAAGTCGATTGTTTCACGCACTGTACGGCTCGTAGCGTCGTCTTGTTGAAACCAGAGTTCACCGAGACCATCTACTTGAATTTTAGAAAGCACATAGTCCGTTAACATGGCGCGATAACGGTTACCATTGACGGTAAAATTCTGATTTGCCTCATTTTTGAAGAAGTATGGACCAATGATTCCACCAGCCCATAAACCACATCATACCGTTGTTTTAAATAGATGTAATGGTAGCCCTTGGTACTCTTCGAGTTGCTCATTGGCCCAAATAACGCAATTTTGTTTATTTACGTATCCATTGAGCCAGAAATGGCCTTCATCACTGGACAAAATTTCACGATGATAAAACACCAGATTTTCATTGAATTTTTCCAGAGCCCATTCTCTGAAAATATGACGCAAATTCAAGTCACAAGTGGAATTTTGTATGTTTTTAAGCCGAGATCTTGACGTTAAATACGCCAAGTTGTCGAATACGTCAAGCCAAGCTGCTGAGAACGACGACGAATCGATTCGTCTAAGTCTTCACTTACATTCCCAGCTACAGCTGCTATAGTCTCTTCACTGCGTGCTGGATGTGGTCTAACCGGTCAAGTATCATCCACTCATGTAAACTGGGACTCAAATTTGCGAATGGTGTTGGCAATACTGGTTTTAGGAGGTCGATTATGCGCACAGTAAGCTCCTAGAATTGCAATAATTTCTCACAGAACGCTGATTTTCGTAATAAAGCTGAACAATCTGGGAACGCTGTTGTAGTGCAAGTCTTTCCATGAGGACTTGCCAGACGATACTGAATAAAAGTGATAAAGCAGTTTGATAAGAGTCACGCGTGATCTGTCAAAGAAAGCCTATTTAAATTCAAATCACACGATGAATCACCCTATGTAAATATTCTGTCTGATTTAATAGACCTTAATAATTATTTATAACCTATGGCGTTACACGGTTTTAATTTTCTATTGAATCAACCTACACATCTTGATTCTTGTCTAGACCATATATTTCTAAAGCTTCACAAATGTTATTTAATTGGTTATCAAGTTATGACTCATGACCTGAGTATAACAGATAATTATTTAACTTGTATTCAGTTCAATCATAAAAATGTAAATCTAGAAACTCCTCTTATCAAACTTTTGAGAGTTTTGATTTCAATGCTCTCAAAAATAGACTTAGTTTTGAATTTTGTGATGGAATTTATAATTCCAGTAATTCGTCTTATGCTTTTGATAATTTTTCCAAAATATTACAGTTTCATCTATCATGCTGCACTAATCGTGTGAATAAAAAATGCAATAAGCTGAAGTGTATTAAACCGTGGATGACTTTTCGCTTACTTAGGGAAATAAAAAAAATAAAAAATAAAAAAAAGCTGTATTTTTGCGTGAAAAAACATTCCAACAATAAAAACCTGAAGAAATACTACGATAAAGTGTGCAAGGAATTGAAAAACGAAATACTCATCTGCAGAGACTCTTATTTTAACATACAACTTAGCTATCCAAAGATTTTGGAAATACAAAAAAAGAATGGGCAGTAGTAAATCGACGAACAGATCGACGAAGAATGATGAGTTTATTTTAAGATATAATAATTTTAACGTATCGGACCCTTTCCAAGTTGCCAACTTATTCAATGACTTTTTTACAAGTTTGTGTTCCTCGCATGAATTCTTAAATGTAAGTGTCCCTACTTCTCATTATGAACATTTTTTTAATTTTTAATTCAAAATCAAATCGCAAACATTTTTATTCTGCGAATTATAAAAATAATTATGTCACTTAAATCATCAAATTCGTTCTCTTTTTTTTCAGTTTCCTGCTCTGTTCTCAGGCAGATTTCATTTTTTGTTTCTTTCCGAGGTCCTGTGTTACATTTTTAAACTTAGTGTGAAAAGTGGTATTTTTCCAGAAACACTGAAAACAGCTGTAGTAATACCATTCCACAAAAAAGGTGATACTCAGACCATAGATAATTATCAGCCTATATCTTTATTATCTGTATTTTCAAAAATTCTGGAAAAAGGTATGAAATCGAGAATTATTTCGTTTTTATGGTAAGTGGCACGAATTTTTTCAATAATTGTCTACTTGGCTTTAGAAGTGGTATGCCGACAGAAGCGGCCTTTCAGAAACTTATCGGAGAAATTTACAATAGTATTAATTTGTCCACAACAGGTGCAACTCTATTTGCGGATATAACTAAGGCATTTGACACAGTGGACCACTCTTTATTATTCAATAGACTGTATAATGCTGGCTTTAGAGATTTTATTTTAAACTGTCTTTTAGCTCGCCGAAATTTATAAATACAAGTGTTCTACAAGGATCAGTTTTGGGTTCTATTTTGTTTTTAATTTATGTTAACTCTCTGTTTAGTCAACCTCTCATTGGAAAAATTTCTGCGTTTCCTGATGATACTGCTATTTTCTACTCTCATAGTAATAGTTTTAATGTTTTTATGTCATCATAAAAAAAGGCAAATAAACTCTGGCAGTGCAATGTATGTGCCGCAAAAAACGGCGTGAATCGCTATCCGGGGAAGCACCAGCATTCGTCTCTAGTCCAGCAAATAAATATAATAAAGCTGACAATAAAACACCTATCCCAACACAAAGGCACAACGTTACACTGGAGTTAATCTACGATGAAATACAAGAAGTAAAACAAATGCATAAAAAGAATATTGAAGAACTTCAAATGAAGAATAACGTATGTGAACTAAAAACACAGCAACTCGAGAAGTAAGTAAACCACCTAGAACAACAACTCATCGGAAATGCTTTGGAAATATACAATATAACTCTGGACTGCAGCGACACTTCTGACATTGATATGGCTCTAAAAATCTTCAAGACCGTATTACAAAGGAAGATATTGACCACTGCTACACAAAGCGCATAACCAAACGGCACCGCAACCACTAGCAGGTTGGTTTCAGGTGCTGGAGGCATGCATCATCTATATCCCTCTCCGAAGCGGAAAGCGGCTGTACATGGTGTCTGTCTATGCACCACATTATTCATCTCAGAACTCGAGACACTTTTTCGATTGCTGAGACTTCAATTGGAAGAAAACTACTTTATTATCGGCGGAGATTTCAACGCCAAGCACAGAGATTGGGGAAATAATACACCAAACACTAGAGGGAACCAAATACTCAATTGGTGGGTTCAGCATAGTGTGATGCATAGACTCAGCCTTAAGGCAACGGACAGTCCGTCGTTTCCTAGACACGGTTCCTATTTGGATCTACTGTTGTTCGACTCACGAATTCAACTGACAGGTACGAACCAACAAACTATAAACTGTCTACGCACTTTTGTGTATGACAGCGACCATTGCGGTCTTAGTACCGAAATAACCGTTCCAAACGAAAATGCGGAACTAGATGAATTTGTTCATCGACATTCCTACAACTATAGTAGAGTGCGTTGGACACACTTCTCTAGGACACTGATAAGAGCACTCTCCTCGACTTCGCTTTACCCACCGTCCAACAGAAATCTGTCAAACGAGGAGATTGACAGATATCTAAAAGTAATGGACGAGACAATCAAACAAACAATGGACAAAACGATACCTCGGTATCAACATACTGACAACGAAGACTTGTTCCGCAATTCAACTATTGACGCACTGCACCGACATAAAAGAAGACTACTGTCAAGACTAAAAACCTTGTACAGACAGTTCACTGACAGACATAACCCGGAGATTATGACATTAAAGTCGTCGATCAAAAACCTCCAAACATTAATTAAAAAAAAACTACAGGGCTTCTGTAAGTTTGCATTGGAACAATAAAATTCAGGCTGTAAATACCAGCAACCCGAATATGTTCCCGCAAATAAACAAAATATTTCGGAGGAAAGATCAAAACGACCTTTCATGTCTCAAAATCGCCCGAATGACAAACAACGAAAACATACTTTTGGCAGCAGGCATAGATCCAAATGAGGCTGTGGAGGATGACAACTTTTTTGTGATCGAGGATCCGCAGGAGAAAGTTGAGGCTATAGGAGCGACTTTTCAGGAAGTATATAGGGCGAATGATATCATTGGCCCTAACCACGATTTGGAAAGTCGAGTCCTTGCGCACAATTTCTACCTTCGAAACGAAATAGTGGACTGGCGAATCGAGAACTCGGGTTTCACCAGTTCAGTGACGAGAATATGGCAAATAATGTCATCGCCAATGAAAGGGAACTTCCCCCGTTCATTTCGAAGGAAGAGCTCCAAATGATCTTCGACACAATCAGAAGAAAGAAATCTGTGGGAATCGATGATATACCAAACATTGTGCTTCGACATCTCCCTCTAGAAGCGGTGGACATTTATACCACCCTGTTTAACAATGCAATGAATAATGCACATTATCCGACGCATTGGAAAACTGCGGTGGTACATCTGATCCCCAAAAGGGATAAAGACACCTCCAATCCGGCGAATCTCCGGTCGATCAGTCTTCTTCCAAACATCAGCAAGGTTTTCGAGAAGGTTATCAATAGGGTTCTGACTAAGTGGGTTGAGGACAAAAATATAGTTCCGGATAATCAATTCGGTTTCAAGGCGGGGCATGATATTATTCACGCCGCGTCTAAACTGGTTTCCGATATCCAATGGAACAAAGCCAAGAAACAGTGTACTGGTGCCTGCCTGATTGACTTGGAGAAAGCCTTCGATACCGTATGGTTAGAGCGGCTCTTCTACAAATTGAACAGGCTGGGCATTAGCAGACCATTGCTGTATATTCTTTTCAATATGCTCACAGATAGACAGTTCATCGTGAAGAATGGCGATGTGACTTCTACTGGAACTTTTCATGTTAAAAACGGTCTCCAACAAGGTGCGGTTAATTCGCCGATTCTTTTCAACATTTACATAAGTGATTCGATAGGTTCACCTCACCATGCCATAGCGTACGCAGACGACATAATCGCGTACAGATCAGGTCCAAAGATTGAGGTCATAAACATACTCTTGTAACGCGATTTCGATAAAATTAAACAATATTGCGACGACTGGAAGTTGAAGATCAACTTTCAGAAGTCGGAAACCATTCTTTTTAGGACGCCTTTGTCTGGGGCCTCTGTGGATACCAGAAAGAATTGGCGAAAGTTTCAGATCGTCGGACAGTACGGTCAACCACTTGCTTGTCGAAATGTAGTCAGATACCTTGGGATCTGGCTGGATCAATATCTGTATTTTAATAAACATATAGATGTTGCTCTGGCCAGAGCCAGAGGAGCTTTTGCCCTTACAAAGAGACTGTTTTATAGCAGACAACTCGATGCGAGGGTAAAGGTGATCTGCTACATGGCCCTTATTCGGCCTATGCTAACATTTGGTTGTCCAGTGTGGTTCAACGTGAGAGCAAGTCTTTTGGAAAAGATTCGGGTGTTTGAGAGGGCTTGCCTTAGGACTTGTCTTCGCCTTTACAGAACACCAGAGTCTGAGTACATAAAATTCTATCCTAATGAGGTTTTGTACAATAGGGCGAACCTAATAAGAGTGGACAATTTTGTCATTAAGTTGATTCGAAGACACATTGCAAGAGCAATGACCTCGTCGAACAACCTGATCTCTGGGGCTTATTACCCCAATTATATGTATCACGAGAGAGTTTGCCTTGACGGCTTTATTCCACCAGAAGCATTCCTCTATCTTGATAAGAAAGGCTTGATCCAGGACAGATTAGCGGTGCCGTTAATCTTTCACGTCGCTCGAACAGCTGCTGACAGGCGACTCAACTACGACAGAGATGTCGCACACGGCAGTGCGGAGCGTCTCCGGTTCAGTAGAGCGGTAGGGAGTCGCGACATGAGAGATGTTGCTCGGCAGCACCAACAATTTTGGTGGCTTATTGAAGAAGAGGATGCTTCGTCGTCGAATTCCTCAATTACTAGGTAGCTTCCTCGAGTGAAGCAAAGTTGGCCAGCCTATTAGATTTTAGTAATGGTCGACTTACATAGTTTTAGATAGGATTAAGTTAGATTTTTTTTTTGTTTAGCATATAAGAATTAATATATAAGAAAATAAAAAATGCATTTAAACTGAAAAAAACTGAACTGAAAGCGTGCTGTAAATCCAATGCATTTAACTGCGGAACCACCTTTAAAAAAAAAGAGAGATATTGTACGGATTTCAATCTTTTAAATGAGTATTTAAAATACGAATTTTAGGAGCCAGTTTATCGTGAACCTAATCCCTCAATTGCATTCGATCTTTTTTTTAAAACTTTGCAAAAGCACATATCAAATTGTTTTACCCTTTCCCCTAACGTATCGAACAAAAATAAATTTTTAAAGCCGTGGATGACTTTTAATCTCTTGCAGCAGATTAAAAGAAAAATAATCTGCAAATAAAATAAGAAGTCACCCAAAAAATATAAAACTAAAAAAATATTATCATAATCTGTGCAAATCCGTACCCAAGAACGTTGAAGAAACGTGAGACACTTTATATTCTGAATCGTTTGAACGAGCGAGGGATAACGTAAGGGAAGAATGGAAAGTAGTCGACAGTATTTTAGGGAAAAGTAGGCAACCAATAAGTATAAAAATATGCCAAATTATAGACCCATTTCCCTTCTTCCAACATTTTCCAAGATCTTCGAAAAACTTATAAAATCGCGAATATTGTCTTTCTTAGACAGAAATGAATTTTTTAGTAGTTGTCAATCCGGATTTAGAAGTGGAATGTCAACGGAAGATGCAAGCCTAAGAGTATGTGTCCAATTATATGAAAGTGTTCACTGCAAGCAAGCAACCATGGCTCTTTTTGTTGAGATGACAAAAGGGTTTGACCTTTTTGACCACGACGTTCTGCTGAAGAAATTATGCAATGCCGGTCTTAGAGAAGTTATCCACAAATGGTTTTGTTCGTATCTCAAGGGTAGAAATCAAAAGGTCAATGTAAATGGGTGTTTTAGTGATTCGCGTACCTTAAGAAATCTCGTTCCACATGGTTAATTTCTTGGTCCTGTCCTTTTTTCAATTTACATTAACTCTCTGTTTGCTCTCAATCTTAAAGGTGTGTCAACAGCGTTTACAGATGACATAGTCCTAACTTATCAGTTTGATACAATATTCGAATGTATTGCCAAAATTTCAGAAGATCTTGCAACATTGAGATTTTGGTTTTCAGAACAGAAGTTGATTATTAGCGAAAAAACAAAACTAATGTCCTTCAGCCTATCAAACAATGATTTAGAAAATTTTAATCTTTGTGTCCATGCACCCAATTGCAAAAAATTTTGTTTGCCTGTACATAGTTGTGGAAAGAGTACTTTTGTATTGACCGAATTGACCGAAACTTGAACTGGAAAGATCATATTCATACCATTAAAAGGCATATGCTCCTTGTAACCAGCAAAATGTACCTTATCAAGCAACACTGCTCTGCTAAAGTGTTAAAGTCAATTTATTTTGGCCTTGCCCACTCCAAATTGCAGTATGGTATTACAAGTCTTTTAGGCCATTGTTGATAGCTCAGAAACATTTAATTAGAATTATTAGTAAAAAAAATCATCTAACTCCGAGATGGCCATTATTTATAAATCTGCGAATTTTACCAATGAGACATCTTTACGTTTTTAAAGTACTAAAAGAATTTTTTAAGCAAAGCGGAAATCTCCCCAGTAGAACAAATCAATTTTATAGTCTTTATACAAATAACATGCAACTGGTAAATGTTCCATTTGCCTGCACAACCCACTTTTCGCGCTTCTACACTGTTACATCCCCTTCAATGGTTAACAACTTACCTTTTCCAATTAGGTCAACCTTACGATTTAATTCATTCATAAAACGCGTAAAAGACTGGTTATTTACACTCAACTACGACTTCCTTGAATCATTACTTCATTAATCTGCTAACTTAAACATCAGCACAAGTCGTTCCCGTATTTTTTGTGTCAGCTTTTTCATTTTTATCTTATCGATTGAATTTATGAATCAATTAATTTATATTTGAATTTACATTTAATGAATTTTGAATTTATGTATTATAGCACATGGGCTGAAAAGTCAGTGCCGTTTTATAGTAAAACACAAAATTTTTGCAAAATTCAACTTTATATATCAATATAATTGCCTTCGAGGGCGATACACTGATTAAAATGATTTTTCAATCTTCCGATACCAGTTTTGTAGTAAGATTTCGGTTTAGCCTCAAAATAGGCCTCTGTTTCGGCGATTACTTCTTCATCGGTCTTAAATCACTTTCTGGCGAGCATTCTTTTGAGGTCTGCGAACGCTATAACAATGCAATATAATAGTCGCTGTTGATAGTCTGCCCCTCTTGGAGATAGTCGATGAAAATTATTCCATGTGTATGCCAAAATACGGATGCCATAATCTTGCAAGCCGACTGTTGAGTTTTTGGTCGTTTTGGACGATGTTCGTCGCCTGCTCGCCACTTAGCTGACTGCCGACTTGTCTCTGGTGTGAAGTGATGGAGCCAAGATTCATCCATTGTCACATGCCGACGCAAAAATTCGGCTTTATTGCGGTTGAACAGCTTTAAACACTCCTCTGAATAATCAACACGTTGTTGTTTTTAGTCGACTGTGAGCAAACGCGGCACCCACTTTGAACAGAGCTTTTGCGTGTCCAAATATTCGTGTATGATATTTCCAACACGCTCTTTTGATATCTTCAGAGCCTCAGCTATCTCGATCAATTTCACTTTACGGTCATTCGTGATCATTTTGTGGACTTTTTTGATGTTTTGATCTGAAACAGCCTCTTTTGGACGTCCACTGCGTGCATCATCTTCGGTGCTTGTATGACCACTTTCAAATTTTTTAATCCACTTGCGAATGGTTCGTTCGGCTGGCGCAGAGTTCGGGTAATACTTATCAAGCCATTTCTTTGCATCGGCTGCATTTTTTCCCATCAAAAAGCAATGATAAATCAACACACGAAATTGTTTGAATCCATTTTTTTCACAATAACAAAAGGTGCTTCACTCACAACGCTATATCTCGAGAACTAATCGTCCTACAGCTGTCAAATTTATATACGTATCTTTAGAAGGTTGGTACTAACTGAAAGTGGTATGGATTTAATCCAACTGGTGCCCTCTCTAGATGACTTTTCAGCCCATGTGTTATTATTGGAATAATTCCTTAAATTTTGAATTTCAATTAATCGATGCTCCCTCACATCAATTATTGTATCTTTATATTGTTATTTATCCTGTATCTTTCCACACTAACTTTAAGTTACGGATTGATTACTATTATTTTCCGCTTTATTTTAAATTATAGCTTTAACTTTGTAATAATCTTAAGTTGATTTTAAATGAAAATAATAAACTTGAAACTAAAAAAAAAAGTTTATGTTTTTTAATATCAGAAGCATGGACTATCAAGAATTTTCTTTATCTTACCATAATCCGAATTGAACACGTTTTCCTTTAATCTGTTGTTCGCAGAATTCGATTAGTTTTGATCACAACACTGATGGTTGTGATTACTGCTTCGATATTAAGTGTGTTCAACAATTTCAATATTTGGGTATTACTTTAGGCCATTAACTTAGTTGGAAGGATTATACTGATTATTTAAAACAGTACCATATATAAATAGAGTAGTAAAACAGTTGTACCACCTAAGGCAGTATTGTAACACAACTATCCTAAAGCTAGTTTACAATGGATTACTAAAATCTAAATTCCAGTATGGGGTAATCTGCTCCGGTGAGGCATATTACACGCACATCCAACCCTTGTTAAATAAGCAGAAACATACAGTCAGAATTATCTGCAAAGTGAATCGTACAACGCATAGGTAGAAATATAAAGTTTTAAAAATCTGGTTATTATCAGGTTAGAACATATGAAGATTATAACTTGCGTAATAACACCAGGAATTTTGTAACAATACCAGCAGTTAAAAAATCACATTTTTCTAGGTTTTATTTTGTTATTGCACCTCGTCTTTTTAACTTGCTTTCTAATAACATTAGATGCAAAATAGTAAAAACAGTATTTTTAGTTAATGTAAAAATATGGCTTTGTCTTTTAATTACATGGATATTGAACAAACTATTGAACCATTACATTAACCTATTTCTAACATCTGCTTGGAGTTTCTGCTTTATTTCTTTTCTTTTTGAAACATATTCACAATGTTTTTTTTTCCCCATTAACATATAGAATTTAATTGAATTTAATTTTGTATTATTTTATAAGTACACATTCGTCACTTGTCCATTAGGCAACATAATGTACTGCATTATTTCATGCCTAAATTGTTTTGTAATTATATAACACTGCTATTTGTAGTATAAGTTTACAATCAAGTAAACAAAAATAATAATAAATAATATTAATAATAATAATAATACTGATAAGTAATAAATTAACATTTTTGATTATATTTTAGTGTTTTGAGAAGTGTTTGTTTTTCTAATTGAATTTAAAGGTTTTCCAAAATATTTCAAGAATGTTTTTTATCACACATTAAAAAGAATAAAAGGAGTGGTATTTTTAATGTTTATTTCTTTAAATAATTTTAATATTTGTACCTTTGTAGAGGGAAAAACAAAAACAATAATATTTCGTTCACAAAATAAATTAAAGAAATAAAAATGTTCAGCTAAATGAATAATGAGCACAGATAAAATGTTGATACCCTTAATCAAAAGTGTTAGTTTATACCTTAATTTTGCGAAAAAAATCAGTAACCTAATACTTTTTTAAAAACCTTTAAAGCCCTTTAACGCCTTAGGCCTTGTTATTTCTTAGCATTCCGCTAAAAAAAGGCTTTTCACTGAGTCTTTGATGTAATGATATGTTTTCATTAGATCTCTAAATGATTCCAAAAACGTTCTGTTGGGTTAAGATATGGGCTTTGTAGTGGTGTTACTAGCAAGTGAGGGACTTTACGTATCAACTACATCTTCATCAGATTTTTTTCTCCATTGTAAGCTAAATGTGTCCATTCACATACAATTTTTTTTTAAAGAATTGGTAACGACAAATTATGTTTAATTTGTTTATTGTTTTCTTTGTTACCGTTACCAGTATCTTAAATTCCATTTTGTGTATAGTTATATTTTCACAAATAATTATTTGTTTGGCTTATAATGTAAAATAAAATACATAAATTTGAAAGTGAACTTAAAATTTTTATTATTGTTTAAGAGAACAATTCACGTCATTTATTTTTTGGAAATGATATCATATAAATGTTGGCAACGACTATATCTGAGGTGGTCAATCGTAGCTGGCATATTCCTGAAGACCTGAGAATTTACATATCTCCAGAAAAAATAGTCTAAAGTGTGATATCGCACGATCTAGGCGGCCAATTTACCATAGCAAAACGTGGAATTAAGTGCTCACAAAATGATTTCTCAACAAGTCCATTGTTTCACGCGCTCTATGACTCGTAGCGCCATCTTGTTGAAACCAGAGCTCATCGAGGCAATGTGCTGAATTTCAGGAAGCACGTTGTCTGTTAACATTGCGCAATAATGGTTGCCATTGACGGTAACATTCTGATTTGTCATTTTTGTAGAAATATGGACCAACGATTCCACCAGCCCATAAATCACACCATACCGTTGTTTTTAATTGATGTATTGGTAGCTCTTGGTACTATTCGGGTTGCTTACCAGCTTAAATACGGCAATTTTGTTTGTTAACATATCCATTAAGCCAGAAATGGGCTTCATTACTGAACAAAACTTCACGATTAAACACCGGATTTTCCAAAGCCCATGTACTGGAAATATGATGCAAATTCAAGTCGCCTGTTTTCAATTCTTGCACAAGTTGAATTTTGTACGCTTTTATAACGAGACCCTCACGTAAAATATGCCAAGTTGTTGAATACGTACACGGTCTTCGCGTACATTCTCAGCTACAGCTGCTATAATCTCTGGTTTCAGTAGGTTGAATATGCGCACCGTAAGTTTCTCGAATCGCAAGAAAAACATATCTCACAGAACGATGATTTTCGTAATAGAGCTAAACAATTTGGAGACACTGTTGTGGTGTGAGTCTTTACATGACGACTTGCCAACTGATACTGAACAAAAGTGATAAAGCAGTATGATAAGAGTCAAGCGTGATCTGTCAAAAAAAGCCTATTGAAAATCAAAGCCCACGATGAATCACCCTATACATATGTATTTTCCAAATAATCTAAAAATCCACTTTATTCGCGTATTGTAATTTACATTTTTTCGGAACATACTCTCCTGATAAAAGCATTCATGGTGAAGAAGAATTAACAAATGTCGATGAAAAAATGTAAGTGAATGTAAGTGAAAAAAATTTCTAATGCCTTTATTCGGTAAAACTAATTTTTTTTTAATTCATAGGACTATTAAAAGAAAACAAGAAACGGAAACAACAAGAACAAGATATACAGTATAGGATGTACGGTCCCAGAAGTACCAGGCTTGACCTGGTGGTAGTTGTTTGAAAATATCACTGTATAGTACGCAGTCTATAAAGCATATGTTTTAAGTTTGAAAGCGCTACGTTGTTTAGGATTTGTTTGGCAGCCATCAAAAGTGAACCTTGCCAGAGAATTTGTGAAATTGGGGAAAATTGGTCATCATTGGCCTTAGCCTAACCAATATAAGAGATGAACTGGATTCTACTCTGGGTGAGTCTGCTCCTTCATTTACAACAGTAAAATTTTGGGTTGCTGAGTTTAAATGAGGCCATACGAGCTGCCAAAACGAGCATCGCAGTGGTCGACGAAATGAGGTGACGACTCTGGAAATGGTGAAGAAAATCCACGAAGCGATACTGGATGATCGTTGACGAAACTGCGCGAGCTAACAGACATTGTAGTGCGGTACATGGCATATTATTTGAAAATTTGGACATGAGAAAGCTGTGTGGAAGATGGGTGCCACGTTTGTTCACACTCGAACAAAAACATAAATGTTTCAATTAAGTGTTTAGCGAAGTTTCACAGTAACAAACAGAATTTTTGCGCCATTTCATAACATTGGATGAAAGATGAGTCCATCACTTTACACCCGAGACAAAAGAATAATTAAAACAATGGATTTAAAAGGGAGAACCGGCTCCAAAGAAGGCGAAGTCCGTTTCAGGCCAAAATTAATAAATTTAAGTTTGAATTGCTACCTCATGCACCCTATTCGCCAGATTTAGCCCCCACGGATTATTTTCTGTTCCCAAACTTCAAAAAATGGCTCAGTGGTCAAAGATTTTCCAACGATGAAGAAGTGATGTCGGCAGTGAATGACTATTTTGAGGAGCAAGACAGTTCTTTTTATAAAAAGGGTATCGAACTTTTTGAATATCTCTGGGAAAAGTGTATAGAACTTAAAGGCGATTATGTTGAAAAATATATAAATTTTTTTCCAAAATTTTTGTGTTTTCTTTGTTGGGTCGGGTACTTTTGGGACTGCCTTCGTAAGACCCACATCCATTGGTACAGACCGTAATGCGAGAAAGCCAGGTAAGTTTATATTGTGCATAGGGAGAATATTTTTTACAAAATTAAATTCTACTTTTTCCGTTAAAATCACCTCCTATTTCAAGCAAATGAATTTACGGGACATGGAAATAGTGTACATGCGTGCACGGTAATGGGAAGGCTGTTTGCAACTATAAGGTTTGTTCTTATTATTTATATTTTCTTCTAATATGTATGCACTCACGACCTATAGGTTTCTTTTTTTTTTTTTTTAAGAAATTCTTTGATTACGAAACAGATTCGAATTTGACTAGAAGGTAGAGAAACTAGGCGAACGACTTAACGGAACGAAAATGAAAATGACGAGTCAGGAGACCTGAAGCGTTTTCAGGTGATTGGGTACATATAATTTATGGCAATAAGTATTCAAAAGTTGTTTTCATTTTCGTTTTTTTTTTTATTTACAATAGTGTTATTATAAAAATACTATGTGTGTGTACAAATTTTACACATAATATCGCTTGGTTTAGAAATAAAAAATAAAATTAACATACTTTTTTTTTATATAAATGAGATAATCTGTTTAATCTAAATCTTATTTTATTCGTTTTAATAATAGTGTGTTAAAAAAATTCATCAAACAAATTTTTTCGGTCGTATCGGTATGCTAATGGATTTTAGACATCTAGTTCCTTCACAAAATATAATATTCTCAATCTGCGGGTTTCAGAATGTTTTGCAAAGAGGACGGATATATCAAGTACTTATATTATTATGTGAAATTGTTCTTCGCACATTATTTATAACAACTCTGGGAATGGGCTTACATCATCGTAGTGTTTGGATTTTTTTTCGTTGCTTAAGTGGTTAATTAACATTATTTGATGCAAGTCAAGATTTGTTGAGAAGACAGGAAATAATCTACCTTACCATCGAAGGTGGTACGACAGACAAATAATCTGCTGACCTACGTTTGCTGCGAAGTTTTGCCGAAAAATTTAATTCTACACTATCTTCTCAGAGTTAGAGATATAGTTATAAAGATATTTGCTACCCGTCTTTTAGGAACAAGTTTCCTTCAGTAAGCCATCTTTAAAAAAAACTGCAGTCCATTTTTATGAAACTGTTTTTAATTCTTTATTTTTCAAAATGCAGAATCTATGAAATTGTCTTACAGGGGAAAAATTGGTTACCGCACCGCTGTGCATACTTCAAAGGTGGTGTTGAATTGATAACCCAAGAAAAAAAATCATATTTTTAAATTTATTTTATTTATTTAATAAATAAGTCAAAACAAAAATCGAGAAAAAGGCATTTAGTATTTTTATTAAACATATCGTTAACGTGCAGTAAGAACAATTGATTCTGTCGTTGTACCAATGTTGCATCTGCAAAGAAAAAGGCATTGAGTATTGCCTATGGATCTGTCCAAGACATTTTGGTTAATAATTTGGGTTTCCGTCGTGTAGGAGCAAAGCCAAAAGACCCCAATTTCATGCAAAAAAGAGACCATATTGACGTCGCAAAAGAGATGATTTGCGAGACTGAATCCAATCCCACATTCATCAAAAGGATCATTACTGGAGACGAGATGTGGGCTTATAAGTACGACACGCAATTCAGACATCAGACAAGTGAATAGCGTTAATCAAATGAGCCGAGACAAAAAAAAAAACCACGTCATTTTCAGTCAAAAAAGAAGGCAATGCTCACGATTTTCATGGATTACATCATCACGAATTTTTGCCAGAAGGCCAGACAGTAAACAAAGAGTATTATTTGGGCGTTATGAGACGTTTGCGTGAAGCAATTCGCCGAAAGAGACCAGAATTGTGGGCAAAAAACTCGTGGATTCTGCACCATGATAACGCACAGTGCCATCATTATTCGTAATTTTTTGACGAAAAATGCAACAAATACCATCCAACAGCCACCGAATTCACCTGATTTGGCTCCCTGCGACTTCTTTCTGTTCAATCGAGTTAAAAAACCACTACGGGGAACGCGTTTCAGCAGCCGAAAGGAAGTAATGGAAAAATCACAGGAAAAACTAATAGACATATCGAAAACTGAATATAAAAAATGTTTCGAGGATTGGATCAAGCGCTGGCATAAGTGTATTGCAGTCGATGGGAATTACTTTAAAGGGGACAACATAGATTTAGATGAATAAACCGGTATTTTTAATTTTCTGAATAAATGAACTTTTTGATGGTGGTACTTCTTACTCACATGTTTTTAGGCAGTAGTCGATAGTACCACCCTTGGAATGCTTTTGTTTAGACTTTTGTAGTCCAAATATTGCATCTGCAAGAAAAAAGGCATTAAATGTATGACTAGAAAAATATACTCTTTTCACTCACATGTATTTAGTTAGTATATATTATCCACATTTCTTTTAAACTCTTCACCATTACATTTAAATTTAGTTTTCTTACTGTAAAAAAAGTTAAATTAATTATTTTGAAAGTAAAATGTTTTTACTTACTCAAAAGAAAATGTTAACAAAAACTTGCAACTGCTTTTGCCACATCAACGTAAAAGCAGTTTGTTGGGGGTAGCAGTACTTTGTAGGAAATAATTTCTTCTTGCTTCAGTTGTCTTGATTTTTCTTCTTTTGTGGTCCTAGAAAATATAATAAAAAAAAAATTATTGTCTAACATTGTTGCAGTTCCCAAATGACAAAATGGATATTGTGTCCATCAAGATCATTCGAAAATTTCATAATTTGAAAATTCAGATTATGCGAAAAGCCGTCGGTAAATCGCACTGGGTCTTCGGCGAAATGAACCAACAACAACAACATTGTTCGAAGTCAACGACTGCAGACTAGAGAGCCGACATATGGCAGACGGAGAAGGAGTGACCAAATGTAGAAGTTCATACAAAAAAAATTCTATGTTTTCTATTGTCATCTCAAACTGCCCACTAAGATACGCACACCACAAGAGCAGAACTTGTATGGATTGTACTAGTATGTATTATGACAGCAAATCAATATTAGCAAACCTGCACACCATGCATGCTAGACCATCGGGAGCAAATAGTTCCGGTGTAACAGCTGTAGATCCGCAAAAGATGGTTCAACGACCTGGGAACGTTATCAAGGGCAACCCCAGACGAGGTTACGTAATAGCAAACAGAGAAATCACAATCACAGTCAAGTACACATTATACTTGATATATGTATGTATATTTTTATACATGAAACAGTCTCTTTTTTTTCTTTAAAACTTTTTTCAAAGTCGATTTATTAGTGCGAATAATTAAAGGATAAAAGATAGAAATTCTTGCTGGTGTCCTCTCGATACATATGGTCCTTCTTATTTATTTATTAAAAAAAAAATTTTAATTCTTAAACCTAAACGATTGATTGTGAAGTTTGGGCGAAGCGCTGCTGGAGTTGCTGCTGGAATTACTGTTGATGTTGCTGAGGAAGTGCTGCTTGTAGATCTCTCTGCTGAAATTCTACTGTAGAAGCGGAGATAGGGAAAGCAAGGCGTGTGTGGCACTTATAATCTTTAGTATTTAATTAACCAGTCATTTTGATTTAATAAATATCGTGTGTTGTTTGTCTGGCGACTTATAATATATTTACTATGAGCAAAAGCAAGGTGTCAAGTTTAATTGAAGTTATTCAAAGTATTTCACTTGAGTTAGGTGCCGATTACAAGGCATATTAAGCACTAGAATCAACAAAGAAATCGAATCACATAAGTGAGGCTCGATTAAACAATTTAGAGAAATCGTTTGCAGAAGCAAGAGGATTGCATCAGAAAATTGTTGCTGCACCTAGTGAAGAAGCCAAAATTAAATACATGGAACAGTTAACCTTACATGAATTGAAAGGGTTGTATTATAGGCATTCTTCAGATTTAAAAACTGAGTTACAAGCCACGTTAACCAGAATCAAACACAAAATCTTAACAATTCTCTAGTGCCGTCTGTCGAACTTAAGCTCCCTCCAATCAGTATTCTTACCTTCGCTGGATCCTTCCAAATGTTCAAAAATTACACTATTTAGAGGCCAATCTAAGTGGTGAAGCTGAACGATTACTGCGGAATACCGCAATTACCGATAGTAATTTTGAATATGCTTGAGCAATATTAGTCAAACGGTATCAAAATCTACGATTGCTCAAAGACAATCAATTCAAATTGCTTTATAGCCAACCGAATCTTTCTAAGGAATCGTCACATGATATAAAACTACTCCTAGATACTATAAACGAAGCAAAACAATCTTTAGAAAATCTTGGAGTAGCGGTTATATCCTGGGAAGACGTTTTTATATTCCACACCGTACAGAAACTACCTTTTCCTAAACAGGCCATTTGGGAATCACACATTTCTACATATGCAGATTATCCAGCGTATACAGTACTGGAAGATTTTTTATTAATGAGGTCCAGAACCTTAGATGTATTGGAACAAAAATCATCTAGCTGCCCTCAAGTTAAATCAACAAAAATTTCAGCTACAGTTCGATCTCATAACTCCACGATCTCAAAATGTTCTATGTTTCAAGGGTTACATTCAATCCGTAACTGTTTCAAATTCAAGGCACTTAATGCTAAGAAAAAACATGATCTTGTCAAAAGAAACAAATTGTGTTTCAATTGTCTCTCGGGTGCGCACACAACACAAGGATGTTAAAGCGCATTCACATGCTCCTATTGCAAGCGGAGACGCCATTCACTATTGCATATTCATGAACCAAATCCAGTGGTACCTATTCAGTCCTCATCTCAAATAAACTCTTCCCAAGTTCAACCCTCACACTTGAAGCTACTTGAAAATACCGTCTCTAACAGATCAGCTTTAGCTCATAACACCTATATAGCCGAAAACAGAAAATTACAAACTGTTCTTCTGGCAACCGCGCTCATTAAGGTTTTTACAACCGCTGCCCAACCGGTGATGCTCCGGGCCCTGCTTGAACCTGGATCAGAGGTCTCATTTATATCTGAATCGGCAGCACAACACACCAACACAGAACCAATACAGGTGTTTCCAAGCACAAGGTCACACTTACGATATATTCCAATTTCAATAACAACTTCAAGCTACAGCTAACCGCGTTGGTTCTACCCAAATTAACAGCTGTACCTCGAACACAAAAATTGTCTCATGCCAACTGGAGTCACCTTCAGAATATTGTACTGGCTGACCCAACCTACAACAAGCCAAGCAACATAGACATATTATTATTGACTGCTATCCATTAATTCTTTTTGAGGGGATTGTGTAAGGAGCACCAGGCACACTTATGGCGCAGAAGACGGAACTGGGATGGGAATTTCCGGTCACACGTCTACTAACAATTCTTCGACCGTAGAATCACTTCACACAACTATAGAACAAACGAACTACAAGATATATTGTTGAAATTCTGGGAACTTGAGGAAGGTGATTCGAAAAAGTTTCTTTCACCAGAAGATAAACAGTGCGAAACGTATTTCTGCAGAACGCACCACCGACAATCAGACGGAAGGTATATAGGCCACCTTCCTTTCAAAGGAGGCTCACGTCCTGTATTTGGGTCTTCCTACAAGTCAGCGTTGGTTAGGTTTCTTCAATTGGAACAAAAATTTAAATCTAACCCAGTATTTTACAAAGCGTATAAAAATGTATTCGAAGAATACAAAGAGTTAGGTCATATGACGGAGGTTGATTTTAAGAGCTTAGGAAATTCTCATTCAGTTCCAAAAACATAAAATCTGTTTCGTTGAAGACATAAATAAAATGTACAGGCAAATTTGGGTGCCAAAGGAAGACTCCATATATCAACTGGCTATATGGAGAGATAAAGAAGGCGAAGACGTTAAAATGTATTGTCTCAATACAGATACATTTGGCATGGCAGCTGCTCCATATTTAGCGATTCGCACTCTTCACCAATTAGCCTTAGATGAATGAGACGACTTTTCACTGGCATCTCAAATTGCTATGAAGAACTTCTACGTAGATGATGTGATTCATGGTGCAGAGTCAATCGATGAGGCTCTGAAAATGCAATCTGAACTAACTCATATGCTGCACCGCGGAGGCTTTCCATTGAGAAAATGGGCGAGTAATAACGAAAGATTGTTAGAGGCTGTTTCAGAGCATGATAGAGGGGTGTAGTTTCCACTCTCGTTCGAAGAACAAAATTCTATATAAACCTTAGGGATTGAATGGCATTCTGCAACAGATGTTTTCAAATTAAACATAAGTCTCCGACATCCAAAGAAGGCCAAACATGTGACAGTTTTAGTAAGGCCACTCGAACTGAAATTCATATATTTTGCGATGCATCATATTCGTTCTGTCAATGGAGACATACAATCCACAAATATTCTTTTTTCCAAAACGCGTGTAGCATCGCTAAAAAAGGAATCGTTAGCACGGTTAGAACTATTGGCACAGTCAGAATAATGGAGTTGCAAAACGCAAGAGTATTTGCTTGGTGCGACTCACAAATAACATTGGTGTTGATTAGGACACCATCTCACATTCGTACCACATTTGTAGCCAACAGAGTGGCTGAAATCCAGGAACTAACGGCACAAAACTGTTGGAACTACGTGGCATCGAAGGACAATCCAGCAGACACCGCATCGAGAGTATTGTCCCCAGCGGATCTCGTCAAAAATAGCCAGTGCTAGCATGGCCCAGGTTTCTAACAAACGTTTGATCCAGCTTGCCATTCATCAGTTGATATACTGAATACAGACTTAGAAACAAAAGAACAAGAGATGCCCAAGATCAAAAAATTACCTCGTAAGAGGTAATCCGCTAAAAAGTATTTTTCACGTCTGCATTCACGTTAGCATGGTGGAAGGGAACTATTTGTTTAATTAAAAATTTACGAATCATTGGAGAACTATCAGCGGTTGAAATTTTAGCAGCAAGAACTCGTTTAATTGCCCTCGCCTAACAAGAAACGTTCGCTAATAGTATTCGCCTTGTATCAAAGGGGGGAAACGGTTGCTAAGGCAAGCAAATTGGCAAGACTGTCGCCCAAAATACAGGAAAAGGGTATACTGCGAGTCGGGGGTCGACTAGAAAATGCCGATCTGAAATATAAACAATGTCACCCTATTATTTTACCATCGAATAACACTTTAACAACCTTAATAATTCACGAAGCACACATGAAGACATTACACGGAGGTCAGCAACTCATGATGGCTACTCTCCGAACACAATATTGGATTTTGAAACTGAGGTCCAACGTAAAAAAATGTATTCACAAGTGCCTTAAATGCTATAGGCATACGGCAACTCAAATGCAAGAAAGAATGAGAAATCTACCCGCTTTGAGAGTCAACCAGGCTCGTACATTTCAAATTTCGGGAGTGGATTACGCAGGCCCTGTACAACTAAAGGCATGAAGAGATCGATGTAACAAAATATCCAAAGGCTTACATTGCGATTTTTGTCTGCTTTTGCACAAAGGCAGTCCATCTGGAACTGGTCAGGGATTATAGCACATCTGCATTTCTTGCAGCCTTCAAACGCTTCACTGCTCGTCGGGAGATTTGCACGAAACTTTGTAGTGATTGTAGTACCATATTCATAATTTGAAAATTCGGATTATGCAAAAAGCTGTCGGTAAATCGCACTGGGTCTTCGGCGAATGAAACAACAACAACAACATTGTTCGAAGTCAACGACTGCAGACTAGAGAGCCGACATATGGCAGACGGAGAAGGAGTGACCAAATGCAGAAGTTCATACAAAAAAAATCTATGTTTCCTATTGTCATCTCAAACTGCCCACTAAGTTACGCACACCACAAGAGCAGAACTTGTATGGATTAGACTAATATGTATGGCGACAGCAAACCAATATTAGCATATCTGCACACCATGCATCAAGGGCAACCCCAGACGAGGTTACGTAATAGTAAACAGAGAAATCACAATCACAGTCAAGTACACATTACACTGAGACGGTTGTCGAGACAAATAAAAACAATTTTTCATACATGAAACAGTCTTTTTTTTCTTTAAAACTTTTTTCAAAGTCGATTTATTAGTGCGAATAATTAAAAGATAAAAGATAAAAATTCTTGCTAGTGTCCTCGCGATACAAACATTAGTAATATATTGAAACTTAGATTTGTAAACATGAGAAATGTTAAAAGTTTGCCATCTATATATGGCAAAATACAGAAACTGATCTAGCCAGATTCCAAGGTATCTGAACCTTTCGACAGGCAAGAGGATGTCCGTGTTGTCGAGAACTTTCGACAATTTTTTCTGGTATCCCTAGTCATCGCAAAATCGTCTTATCTTATCGAAGTCACGCGGCACGAGGGTATGAATGACTTCGATTCTTGGACATGTTCTGTACGCTATCAAATCGTCTGTGTACGCAATAGTATGGGGAAGTGAACCTATCAAGTCACTTGTATAAGTGTTGAATAGGATCAGCGAATTGACCCCGCCCTGCTAAAGACTATTTTTAATTTGAAATATACCAACAGAAGTCACATCACTATTTTTCACGATGAACTGTCTGTTGGTTAGCATATTGTAAAGAATGTACTGATCTCCAGCCTAGTCAACTTATGGAAAAGACCCTCTAACCATACGGTGTCAAAGGTCTTTTCCAAGTCAACAAGGCAGGCACCAGTACATTGGTTTTTGCCTTTACTCCATTGGATATCGGATACCAGTTTAGACTCGGCAAGTGAGATATTATGTTCCGCCTTAAGACTGAATTGATTATCCGGAACTACATGTTTGTCCTTAACCCACCTAGTCAGAGCGCTGTTGATTACCGAAGATTCGCCGGATTGGATATATCATTTCCCTTTACACGACCACCTTTCGCGTTCATTGATGATACCTGGTGAGAGGCAACTCGAATCTATATTGTTACCTTATAAGATTCTCCAGTCAATAAGAGTTTAAGGTATACAGAGTCTTTTCGGTACCTACTTAACACAATGGAAACCTTACCTAATACATACCCTCTTCCGGCTACTTTTTGGTGAATATTGAGGGAAGATTGTCAACTTCAATCACCAAATCAGTATTGGTGCAACATTCAGTACCTATTTTTTATATCTGGCGCGAGCTCTTGTGAAATGAGCATTCTACGCTGTAATCAGCAGTTGTTAGAGACAAGTTTAACTTGCTCCATGCCACTAATAATATACTGGATAGAAATGCATCAGCCAAATACTTGGATCTTCAGCGTGTCAAAATGATTGTTTGCAACTTTCATCAAATACCAAAAATACTAAAGGGTAGGGGCATAATACACTTATCATCAAATTGCATCATTAAAGATCAAATGATGATAATTATTAGGAAGCAGATAGTAATTAGCACAATAAACTCACCATTTCTTCCATCTCACAACTTTTCGGAGCAGTAAACAAAACTACACTACACTACCCATACTACAAACTGACATTTCATTAGAAATTTCAAGGCTGAAACTTTCGATTCAGATTCAAAAAAGTCAGGAGCGCATACTGAGCGATATAAAGACGCACAGAACATATCAGTGCTCTATATTTGTATACACAAGATGTTTATTACTGTTCACACTCCTATTTAAATGGTGGAGAAGCCGTACTTTAAGCCCAGCCATACCAGTATCTGCACCAAGGAAAGTGGAGAAAACCAATACTCAGAAATTTTAAGATGATGGTTTCGCATAACGCCTATGTGACGAGGTCCCAGCATATTGTGATCAACAATATCACACAACAAAATTTTCATTTCCGTGTGTGCAGATGGGTCTCAAAATACTCAACGCTGCGTTGTAGTGTTACATGCAAATTGTAATTCTCACACCTTTTCAAATAAACAATTGTTGCAAATGACACACGTGCGGCGTACGATACAGTTTTTTATGTTTTGTATGTAGACTTCTCACAATAATTTTTGTAAAATAAGCACGATTTTAGTATATAAATTTTAGTAATAAAATAAAGTTTTTTGAGTTGTTCATAACCTGCAGAGATATAGAGTTGTTTTTTCCTCCCACCAGCGGCAAGGAGTAAGAGATATATCAGCTACGGGCCCCTTCCTGGATAATTTCGTCCCGCTTACAGTAACAATTGTCCGTCGAACTTAGAAGAAATATGTGGCTTTATTTACATGCTTTGCCTTCCTGAAAGGTTTTTGTGATTTGTCAAATTAATTAGACAGACAAAGTCTCCATTCGGATTCCCAGTGGACTAGCAGGTGAAACGCTTTAGCGCAGTTTTCGATTGTGATAGCATTACTGATGAGTTTTCATTCAAGAGCATTGAATTGATTTTCAACTGTCCTACCAATCCGCAAGGAGGTATCTGAGAACGTATAATGCAATGTGCTGAAAGGGTACTGACTCATACGCTAAAAAAACCTCACTCCGAGTGAATACACTACAAGGCGTCATCGTAGAAGCCGAAAATGTTGGGAACTCCCAACCTCTGACACATTTGCCGAATTCAGTTGATCAGGAGGAGCTACTCACATACACAAAAATAATGGCGGAGTGCTTCCCAATTGAGATACTCGTTTTGGAAACGCTGGGTGTCGGAATAATTGCCAACCTTTACTCTTCGATCTAATTGGTGCAAGCAGGCAAAACCATTGAAGGAAAACGATGTAGACTTCACTTTCGGTGTGAACATATCGAAGAAGGAGTGATGCCGAAGTAGATTTAAACAAGGAGTAGTGAGAAGAGCTGAGGTTCGTACCAAGTCCGAAATGTTGCGCCGTCCAAGATGGCCATTCTTAGTTGGAACGTGAGTGAAGTGGGCTGATTTGCGGGGATGTCAAAGACCGACCGGAGCATTCCCAAGACTTTAAAATAAACATATCGTTGCTAGTATTACTGTCTCACTCTTTCTTTACTTTGTGATCCTCACATTTGACAGGCATTTAATCGCGCATTTTCCAGGTTTTTTCATTCTTAGTTTGAAAATGAATGGGAGAGGGCAAACTACGGTACGAGTTAATTTTAAACTAATGTACACATTTGTGTATTTTCTACAAACGGCAGCTGTATAAGAAACTGAGTGCATATATGGTAAATTTTGATACCCTGAGTTTTTTCATACCAATAACTCAATTCTGAGCCAAGTCCACTTATTTGATCCTTCTCTGTGACCACAGATATATGTATGTTAAGTAATAAATAAACTAAAGTAAAACAAATTTAACAAATAAGAAAAAATTGTTTGTGTTTGTTTAGGTATGGGAAACGTGGATGATATATATGTACATGTATATCACCTTGTTAATGAAAAAAAAAACGGAATAACGATTCTTCCGATTTGAGTTCTTTTTTTTTGTTAAGTTGGTACATCGGTTGTTGGGTTGTTGACATTCCCTCTAAATCTTAGCATTATTGCTTGGCATTTGCTAAGTACATCTATCTCTGTGTGTGTTGGCGATTTTTTACAATTTTAGAAATGTATTTAAATTTGTAACAACGAACTTGTATTACATTTTACGTAAAAAATGGATTTAATGGTGAGCGAACGTTAGAAATGTTGGAAAGGTCCGAAATACGATTCTCTAAAGAAAACGGTCGTTTACCGGTGGCACAAGCATCGAAGTAAAAGAAATGTTGGTCAATAACCACAAATTAAACATCAGAGAGATAGCGGAGGGCTTAAATATTGCCTATGTATCTGTCCAAGACATTTTGGATAATAATTTGGGTTTCCGTCGTGTAGCAGAAAAGTTGTTGCCAAAAGACCTCAATTTGCGAGACTGATCATGATCAAATGACCAAAAGGATCATTACTGGAGACGAGACGTGGGTTTATGAGTACGACACGCAATCCGAACATTAGGGGAGTGAATGGCTTTCACCGAATGAACCCAGACAAAAAAATAACACGTCGTTTTCAGTCAAAAAATAAGGCATTGCTCACGGTTTTCATGGATTACAACGGTGTAGTGCATCATGAATTTTTGCCAGAAGACCAGACAGTAAACAAAGAGTATTATTTGCGCGTTAGGACACGTTTGCGTGAAGCAATTTGCCGAAAGAAACCAAAATTGTGGGCAGAAAACCCGTGTATTTTGCACCATGATAACGCACTGTAGCACAGTGCCATCAATATTCGTAATTTTTTGACGAAATATGCAACAAGTACCATCCCTTGACTTTTTTCTGTTCAATCGAGTTAAAAAACCACTACGGGGAATAAGTTACAGCAGCTGAGAGGAAGTAATGGAAAAATCACTGGAAGGACTAATGGAAAACCGAATATAAAAAACGTTTTGAGGATTGGATCAAGTGCTGGCATATGTGTGTTGCAGTCGACGGGGATGACTTTGAAGGGGACAATATAGATTTAGATGAATAAACTTGTATTTTTGATTTTCTGAATTTGATCAAGGTGGTATATCATCCTACTGCGAAGCAGCAGCAGTCTGTTTTCACAGCTGGTGTCATTCAGCTTGTGCCATCAAGAGTGTGAAAAGTCTGGTAGGCTAAATATAGCGTATTAAGGTATACCGGACGCGAACACTTTCCTCATATTTGATGTTTGCTTCTATTATCTATTAAATAATCTTTTTTTTTTCTTTGCCAATGCTACTAGCTTGAGTAGTCTGAAGCAAATGGTCTACCAAGGCAACAAAAGGCCACACCGCCGCTTGTTTCCCCATAATCTGCTTTTCGAATAAGGACAAACTCTGTGGATTTTCGCTCAATGATTCTTAATTTACTATGACCAACTTCCTTGCTAAAAGACCACACAATTGGGCAATAGTAATAAACTAACTCTATCCCAGTTTCCTTGACACTTAAACTTACAATATGGTTCAGTTCAACGTCGTGTTCCACATCTACTTTTAGCAATAAGCATCCGACTTATTCGCTCCTCACCCTTCACGTTCTATAAAGAAATCTAAATATTCCAGATCCAAATGACTGAAAACCCAATCAGCTTTTATCATCTATAAAACGATGTATTTTCAAAAGTTTTATTAAGTCGATAACTACTAAGCTACAAAAGCGACCTTTCGTATTTACATTGCTTTTTAGGCCCTATATCGCAGTTTGGTGAGAACTATGGTATTGGCCATTTATTAAAGTTACAAAACTTTTTTCGCAAGTCCATGAACATCACCCATACTCATAAAAACGTGAGCCCGCGATCCGCATAGCTCAACATTTTTTAACATATTATTGTTGCTGATTCAAGATGTATCAGATTTCTACACTTAATTTACGATCGTTGCTTCTGCTACAGCCGAATCGCAACCGCGCCCAAAAAAAAACTTTTTTTTTTCAGTTAACAAAAATCAAGTAAGATGAGTAGTTAACTAGAGATCAACAATAAGCCAACTTCCATTAGAAATTTGGTCTCCCCATTACATGTTGGATTCCACCCATGGAGAGAAATAACAGCTGAGCCCAAACATCTTTTTTTTTACATTACGCGCGTTCAAAGGATTTAAGTTTCCTTAAAATGCTTGAACATGGCGCGGGGAAAGGAAAATCTGGGAGGATGAAAAGAGAGTACCGATGACGTTGGTTTTAAATGTTTGAAGGTTATAATGACTAATAAATAAAGAGCTAGTCAAGGCTAGTTATACGGGTTAGAAAAGAATAACGATATTTAAGCGTACGTCCTAAAGTAGGCTTAAGGGTATACTTATGAGCGTTCATAGCGAGATAGGTGTTACGGTTAAAAGTTTGTAGGGATGGAATAGGGTGGAAGTAGCGATAAAAAAGTGCGACACGAGAAACCTTACGTCGGTGCTCGAGGGTGTCTTTTGTCTGAGTGATATTACAATCACTTATGAGTTTTATCGCACGGTTTTGAAACCTATCTAGCAGGAACATAATAATTTTTGGACGCATCCGACCAGATGTGGGCACTGTGTTCTAATTTCGGGTGGAGATGAATGCCTTATATATTGAGGCCTGATCAGAGGGTGTACACTATTTCTTACATGACCTAACGAATCCTAGATATCTCACACCGACACCGAATATGTGTTTTCCGGTTTAAAGCGTCAATCATAATTAATGGCTGGGTGTTTAAATTTCGTTTTAACGACAGCAGACAACATTGCGTTTTGGAAGCATTCATTTCTACTTCCCAATTACTTATGCTGTTAATATCGTAATATAATGAGTTTAACATACGCTGGCGTTCCCGTTCTACAGCCGAAGAGCAGGAACGTAGCAGACAAGAGATGGTTGATGAAAATTAAGAGGAGTGTCGAAGACAGAATGGAACCCGGGGGCATACCAGTATTTATTTTGTGAATACCAGACCAGATACCATCCAAAACAACTTGAATTAAACGTTCTGAAAGGTAATTTGTAATCCATTGAAGAAGATAGTCATCAACCCCAAAAGCACGCACTTTCGACAAAAGAGCCTGATTGTATACTCTGCCAAATGCCTTAGAAAAATCAAGTGATTCCACTTTTTGGTGAGACATGCCATCAGATCACCAGTACTGTTTCTTAGTACTACCGTCATTGAAAAGCTTTCTTGTTCCGAGATATTTCATGAGCTGGTTTATCACCGCTTCTAGAAGTGACGTAAGGCAAAGGGTTTGTAGGAGCAGAGAGAAGAAGATTCGCAATTTTTAGAGACGGGCTGGACATATGCTGTTTTCCATCTGCTCGGGAAGAGTCCTAAAGAGTAAGGTTGAAAAAAAGCTTATGCAGTGGTTTTGCCAGCGGGGAAGAACACCTCTTTAGAAGAAAGGGAGATATACCATCTAGACCAGCGGATTTGTGGCAAGTGGATTTGTACCATCGAAGTTTCGACGCACTTAAGTATAGAAGGAGAGAAAGTACAATTTGGGAATGTTGAGCTGGCCGCAAAATGTGCAGCAAGCAGACTCGACTTGTTCAAAGAGCTGACACCTGCATTCGCTTAAGAAAGACGTTGCAGTCATTCCTGGCTCGTATAAACTTTTTTTGGATTTTCTCTGTCGGGTTGATCTTTAAGAACCCGAAAAATATTTCTCTAATTCTGACAGCTTCCTTACAGCATTACGAGTCGTACCATGCCATACGGCCAATCGACTGGCCCATGTCTTGAGATAACACGCACACCATACTTACTCTTCAATAAATCGATTGTAGCGTGTACTGTGTGGCTTGTGGCACCATCCTGTTGAAACCACATGTCGTTTAAGTCCATATCTTCCAATTCGGGCCAAAAATAATCGGTGATCAAGGCGCGATAACGCTGACCATTCACAGTAACGTGACGATCGTTATCGTCAACGAAAAAATATGGTCCGCAAAAAAATGTTATTTTTTGTGGATGAAGTGGTGATTCATGAAGCACATGTGGGTTTTCACCCGACCAATAACGCATATTTTGCTTATTGACGAACCCATTGAGCCAAAAATGAACTTCGTCACTGAAGATGATTTTGCGATGAAATTCGTCATCTTGGCGCATCTTCTCCAGAACCCAATCGGAGAACGTACGTCGCTTCAAATGGTCCATCGGCTTTTATTCTTGCGTCAGCTTGATCTTGTATGGGTGTAAACCAAGATCCTTACGCAGAATACGCCATAATGTGTTCTGAGCGATGCCCAATTCTTGAGAACGCCGTGGAATTGACTGATTTGGATCGTTTGCTACGTACGTCTGAACGGCAGCGATATTTTTGACACTTCGACCAACCCGTCGTATCACTGACACGGCAACATCACACAACGAATATGTAGACTCTAATTTTTGCACTAAACTTGTTATTGCCTGTCTACTAGGGCGAGAACTACGACCGAAAATTGGAGTTAACGCTCTTAAAGTTGCAGTCACTGACTCCGAATATCTGTAGAAAATTTTTATAATTTGCAGGCGTTGCTCGTTAGTATACTTTACCATGATAAAAATTTACTGAACAAATTGACAGTGACAGTTTGATGATTAGTGAAAGAGTGCGTTCACAAATTAAATTCAAGTTGTCAAGTCCCTATTGGAAAACCCTATATATTATACAGTTTTTTTTTCATAAGTACATTACATATATGTATATAATATTTTATATCTAAAATACAATATTTTGCTAAATTTGGTTTACATTTTTTTTTTTTTTTTTTTATATATATACTTCGGTTATGTAATTGGTTATTACATTTTCTGTTGACTTTTCTTTAATTATTTTACATTTAATATTTATGTTTGTTTATTATAATATATAGAGCTACAGCTATAAAGGTGCAAAAGAAAATAGTTATGGAAAAATACACATGTTTATGACTTGCAGACAAAATTTTGTTTTGTTTATTAAATCTTTTACATTAATACTATATTTTACTTGTTTAAATACAGCTTTTCTACTTGTATCGTGGGGGGTGAAATTTGGGTTAAATTGGTTGGGATCTCTAGTGTTTCAGTAACTGTCATGTCTTCGAAGTAATAAAGGATTGGGACCCTATTATAGACGTCAACTGAGGCCTGCAAGTAAACTTTGTCAGTTACTGCTTTGCAATATGGATTAATTTTAAATAATCCGCTATCTGATATTCACTGTCTGTGTTGTGTCGCCACGTTTTTCGGTTTTGGCATAACATAAAGCCATGAGTTTTTGTTTCTTAGAAACAAAACGTTAAAGTTTGAAAATCTTGTATTCGCAAATTTTTGGGTTTGGTTTTCCCAAAATTAATTGTATAATACAATTATTCGTCTTATGTTCGCATACGAAGTGTTCTGGTTCACTCATTGTACATTTTGTCAAATAGTTGGAGCTAAGAAAAATATATCGTCTGTAATTTTCATTGACTGCAATAAGGGCATTACTGGTGGAGACGTATCGATAGATGTTCTCTTTATATTTGACGGGAAGTGGTGTTGCTTTAAACAGGTTATACTCTTCGTTTACCATTGGTATGCTTACTTGGATCATAAATTTATCGTTTACATACACAGGCGTAGTAGTTGCTAGTAAATTGATTATGGGTAGATTCATTTTAGAGACTTTATAAGGGAATCTTATGTTATGCGGGAGTTCAGCTTGTATGTTATTTAATAACGAAGTAAATATTTCTGAATTTAAAAATCTATTGATTCGGATTGTTTTTCCATTTTTTGGGACGAGCACATTGTCGCTAAATTTGTTATTTTGTCAAAGTCGTGTAACACTTTTCCAAATTTTGTCAGATTAACTAGTTTGTTTGTATTTTTCTTTATTTCTTCCGTTATTGTTTAAGGTTGTTATTTATTTTACGTGTCGTCTCATTGAGTGCGCCGAAGACATTCGTTATTACTGTGAGCTGTTCTTCGGTTATATGATAAAGACTATTTTGGTTTTCAGAGAGGGATTGTAATGCGTTTTAGATTTTATCGTTCTGAATAGGAATTTCTAGATATAACCAATCCCGTTAAAAAGTCCTTCATTTGTTAGGCTTCGTTTACTAAGTCTTTTTTTTTTGTAATATGCTATCTAGTAACTTATTATTATGTTGTATTTCTTAATATTTGTAAAGCCATTCTGCAGTGATCTAACGGATATTCTTTAATAGTAGTTTCACAGAGTTCTGAAAGAGTATTTATATTATTCTCTAAGGTTTTAGTATTAGTGCTGTTGAGGGAATTGTTGAAATGGAAAAGGAATGTCCACTTGAAGAAAGATTTGTCGAGTACTCCCATTGGTTCCAAATATATGCCTGTGTTATTTAACGATATCTGTTGTACTGACTGTGCCATAGCCATATTTAGACCGCTTGCAAGGATAATGTAAAATAGCATGTTGCTGGTGATTTGATGATGCTACACTTGTTGATTGCCTCGGCGTGGCAATTTCTTTTTTCCTTCTCGACTACAGGAATCAGGTTTCCTCTGTGTGAGTTTCCCTTTTTTCACTTATTTTTCTGGTGATTTTGTTTCTTGTTATCAAATAAAAGGCACAATTTATTAATGTTTTTTTTTTTACTGAGATTGCTATTAATATTATTATTTTTTTTTTTTTTTCACATACGTAACTGGAACGCGAAAGTTAACTGGAAAGATTTATTGGTAGTTAAGGCAGATGCTTTACCTTAACAATCCCACCGCTGTCACCAATGTTAGACACGCGATTTTGTTCTAATGAAACAGTGAATCGAGTGCCTCAAACTCTACTCATCATCTTCCACTCTACCTATCCTCTCGCCTAGATCGTCACTAGTTCCAGATCAACCACGCGTTCTATTTTCATACAATGACACAGTTTTATTGTTCAACACAACATATGCAGCCTTTGTAGCACTTGACATAGTTGCCCTACAATGGGCCACTATTGCTTATGTTTGCAATATGATCCCACCTCGTATTGTTTTGCTACTTTGGTTAACATAGTTCGATTGCCTTTCCTATGATTGCGACTAATAGTTGGTTGCACGTGTGGAACATTTGGTTATAATCGAACTATGTCATGTGCCTTACAGGCAGTTCGTGGGAATTGTCTGGTCTCTAGGTTTTGGGCACAACAATTGACTTTCTCGTTTTACCATACGGTTCTTCTAAGGCTGTTTTCGCCAACCTAGGGCGTTGGCGATAAGACTATCAATTTCCGGTATTTGTCTGGACGCATTTACAAGCTGCGTCACACTATTTTCCACAGTGGAGATCTCAACACATCGCTTTTCGGGTTTTGTCTGTTCAGAATGTCGAAGCCACCATATTGAAATCGCCCATAACAAATATTTCGGTATAGGGATACAGAGATACAATTCTTTGTACGAAGTCAGACAGCGCATCAGTCTCGTTAAAGGCCGAATTGCTGTCCAGTTTGGGGTTTCTGTAAATAAGGCAACAATGGATAATTTGCTTACGTAGATGGAATTTTAACTACATGAAATAGAATTCCGGACTGAAACAGGGACTACATTGTGGTGGGGTTTGGTCTGTACTTACGTACGCAAAAAAGTGATTACTTTTTAGGACGCGAATATTGGCTATATCTACTATAAATTCACGAGTCATTATAAAAAAAAGACAAACACAAAAAAGCAAACACGGACGATACTAAAAACAGCTGTGAAGTAAAACCTAGAGTTACCGAATCAAATTGTTATAGCTGTTATGCGTTTACAACAGGAATCAGCATACCAACAAAATTCATTACCACAACCCGCTATCCACTGGTTGTTGCATACACTTGGTCACTGAGCGTGCTGTAGGACAACTTAATATAGCAATGGCAGTGAGTTCTTGCAAACACACGCATGACAAGGAGCAGGAAAATTGGGATGCCCGCACTGTAGGTGTTAGTTGCATTACACCTAGGCGTTGTTTTTTTCTCCGCCCAGGGGATGTTTTTTGTTTTTTTTTTTTCTGTTTCGTTTTTATTGTTTTATTTGCACGAGTTATTTCTACCTCAGTGGAAATGAGTAAAAGAAGTATATGTTTAGCTTGCACTTAAGCGCACTTGCTTTGTTTAATTTATGTTTTATATACCATATGTATATTATATATGTATAATATAAGACTTACTTCAATATGATATCTTAGAGCTATTTATATAGTTTCTGAATGTGTGTTTGTATAATTATTTCTTTTTGTTCATTCATGTCGGTTATGTTTTTTATTAGAATTTGTGCTATGACTATTGTACATGAGCCAAGGTTAGATAAGATATCGTCTTTGATGTGAAACAACAATTCATCGTCTATTTTGATAGCATTTGTTATTCCCATTTTAGCCATATGTTAAATTAGTTAAAGATACTCGCAAGCTCATTTTTATATGTGTAGTAGGAAGTATGGCTTATTCGACCGTTAAATACTGCTTGTGTTATAATTTCGCTTCTACCCTGTTCCAATATCGGTATGTAAGTGGCTGTTTTACTCGTTTCAGTTTTTATTAGTGAACTTTCCGAAGAGTTTTCTGAACAATCAGAGGTAATATTTATTTGGTATCTCTTGTGTTGATTGTAGTTTTGTGATGATGGATTTCTTTCTCTCTTTTCTATTGAATTAATTGTTCCGAAGGTGTTGTTGTGTGGAGGATTTTGTCTGGTTCCGTTGTTTCATCTTGACATGTTGGTTATTGTAATATGTTGGACGCACAAACTGTCTTGATTCATCTATGAACTTCCATTGGTGTGGGTTTTTCGGAACACTGTTGTGGTACGAAATCTTTTCGTTGCACTCGGACGCTAGGATTGAACTTAGGGCGTTGTGGCTGTGGACGCCTTTCTGGTTGCTCAGTGTATCTTGGTTGTGTGTCAAGATGTTGTTATTCATTATCGTTATATATATTGTGCTTGCAAAGGCGTAGGCTTAGGCAAAATCCTTCAGATTGTTGAAATACAATGTTTCTCTGGAAAGTGAACTGTTAAGTCCCTTAATGAAGGTACGGACAGCATCCTGGTTATCGTAACTCATAAGAATTTCCTTCCCAGCTTCATTAAGCTTAAGTGGTTGGTTAATCTCATCATGATACTCGGGCAAGTTTTTCCTTCCTTGTTTTATCTTTTTCATTTCATTCTGAATTTGATCAGCGTAATTATAGTCGAGACGATTTATAATTGAATAGAAATTCATTATGGTGTTATGGTTAATAAGAATATCTGCTGCTGGTCCCAGTATCTTGGGGCGTGGCATAACAATGGCATTGTAATTCTGATGGCTTTCTTGGAAGTTTTCAATATCCTCGATTAGTTTCTAAGCTTTAACATATTTCTCCATGATAAAGCAGGGATTCGAATACCTTAAGGTTTATATCTGTCGGATCGGGGATTGTGAGTCTAATCTCGGGATGTTGTTCCACGGTCAGTTGCTGTGTTGATAAATCAATTTGAGCTCTTAGTGCTCCTACTTCCGCCATTGTTGCTGCTTTCTTAGTTTTCGTACTTCTGAAAGATGAGAAGTGGTTTGTGCTCTGTCGTTTTGTAGATTCGAGGGAGAATAATATTTTCATTTCCTGATTTCGTAATTCGATTTTGGGTTTCTGCATTGCACGGACTGCCTGGTTTATCTTTCTTCAAGGTCGGGGATGTTGTGCGAGTCTTATATATCAAGCATATCTCTCTGGCTGTTTGAGAAGCAGGTACATATGCTATCCCAGAAGAGCCCCAGTTATTTCTAATTCAGTGGAAATGAGTAAAAAAAGTTTATATTTTGCTTCCGCCATTGTTGCTGCTTTTTAAGTTTTCGTACTTCTAAAAGATGAGGAGTGGTTACTGCTCTGTCGTTTTGTAGATTCGAGGGAGAATAATATTTTCATTTCCTGGTTTCGTAATTCGATTTTGGCTTTCTGCATTGCACGGACTGTCTGGTTTATCTTTCTTCAAGGGCGGGGATGTTGTGCGAGTCTTATATATCAAGGATATCTCTCTGGCTGTTTGAGAAGCAGGTAAGTATGCTATCTCAGAAGAGCCCCAGTTATTTCTACTTCAGTGGAAATGAGTGAAAAAAGTTTATATTTTGCTTGCACTTAAACGCACTTTCTTTATTTAATATATTCTCGGGACTACCTAACTTCAATATGATATCTTAGAGCTATTTATACAGTTTATCAGTGGCTGTTATGGAATTATCATTTGTTTGTTGTTAGTTATTATTCCAGGATAAATGCATGTTTATGTTCTTCTACTGATAATGAAACCATCGATAAGTGCATTTGCATTTCAGCATTGATACAGCATCCGATGATAAGTGTGGGTTGTTTTGGTCATTGATATGACATCCAATGATAAGCATGAGTTATTTTGGTGTGTATAAGGTTACTTAACTCGCACGTTGTTATTTAATTTTTATATGATTTTTTTTTTTGTTTCACGGTTTATTTTTTTTTATGTCTTCACCCGAGGAGCGAATTTTACAAATGAACTTGTGCATGGGCACTCGTTGATGGTCAGCTCGGCACTCTTTCTTTACCTATCTATCCCATTTTCCGAAAAACTTAACATATGCTGAGGCATTATAAGTATATTCATACCCGCTTGTTAAAGTCTCAAGACTTTGATCTTTGAAACTGGCACATATAAAACGAATACGACCATGTGTTTTATCAAAAAGTATATGAAATCATAAAATTTGAAGTATTTTGTCCTCTTTTCCTTTTAAATGTCCTATATATTTTCTTAAATTTTTAATTTTACGTTTACATATTGTATATTAAATTTTGGGCTTCATATATGAATAAAATATATTTGTTTGATTAGAAATAATGAATATCTTCGAACGCAACAAGGACAATACGACGGTTGTTACCTAAGAAAGTTGCTATGTCGAATGTGACATTAGCATCATAAAATTAGACCTTTTGTCATACGAGTGCTATTTAAAGTTTTTTCAAAAACTCTTAAAAGGGAAACAACAGTGTGGCAAACCACTCGTTTCGACTTTTGGTGATGAAGCAACATCCCGGACTACCGTGTTTTAATTATTTTCTGAATGCAATCGTGGTCGTGGTTCGCTCTAGAAAGAGTTTCTTAAAGGTCGTCCGTACTGACTTCCTTAATTTCAATTAAAATCAATTTCCATATTTTCAAAATATAAAGCCATTTTCGATGGTAGATATATGTTTTTAATTATTTTTCTCAAAACATAAACAGCAATCTTTGCAATACGCAAACATGGTAATGATATACCCGATATTTGCTTCCAATGTTCAAGTGTAAACTATCTTATTGTCAACTATTCAAATGTTAGAGTTACGTCGTCACGTTGAAACCAATTATTGCAAAAGAGCAACTTATGGTCCAAAAAATCGGTTTACCGTACACACAATTCGCCTTAGCATCGAAAACTTTGAAACCTTATTTTCATTATTTGTTGATACGCAACCAAATAGATCGCATCTAGCGCTTAGTAAAGAATATGTAGCGGCGGTAGCGGAGAATGAATCATAATGAATCGATTCGGTGCCGTTATTAACACATTGACTTATTGTATGCTACAATTTGGCGTATTTCACGTGAGAATCGTTGGGCTCCTAAAAAGCTTAAAGAGAAACGATTGTTTTTGATCAAGATTTCGTTTAGTGTTGAAGCCCATTTAGGGTACAGATCAACCCAAAGAGGTTCAAGAGCAACCATTACATATCGGTTTGGTGTGGTTTATGGGCTAATGGAATAATCGGTCCATACTTTTTCGAAACTGAGGCCGGCCGGAATGTAACTGTGAATGGCGCCTGTTATTGTACCATGGTAACGGACTATTTGCTGTCTGAAATTGAAGCCGTTGTCTCGATGACATTTGTTTACAACAAGAAGGCGCCACTTGGCACATAGTCCATGAAACCATGGCTTTATTGCGAGAACGATTCGGTGAACAGTAAATTGCACGTTTGAGTTGGTGAACTGGCCGCCCAGATCATGTGAATCACACCTTTAGACTTTCTCGTTTGGGGCTACGCAAAATCCAAAATCTACATAGATAAGCCGGCTAAGAATAAGGAATTGGAGTCCAACATTACTCGAGTCATTGGTTAAATACTACCTTGATCAAAAGTGTAACCACCGTGTGGTACTACCATTGGTCCGATTTGAGTTCTGCTTTTTTTGTTAAGTTGGTACATCTGTTGTTGATTATCTCTCATCATAGCTTGACATTTGGAAAAGCTATGTAGCCAAGAGTACATCTATCTCTGTGTGTGTTGGCGATTTTTTACAATTTTAGAAATGAATTTAAATTTGCAACAATTTATGGTTGCATTGGATTTGATGGTGAGCAAACTTTGGAAATGCTAGAAAAGTATTTCAGCAACGATTTTCTAAAGAAAACGGTCGTTTAGCAGTGCCACGAGCGGTTCAAAAGCGGTCGTGAGTCTATCGAAGATAATGATCGCAGTGGCAGACCATCGACATCGAAAACCGACGAAAACATTGATGAAATAAAAGAAATGTTGGTCAATAACCGCAAATTAAACATCAGAGAGATAGCGGAGGACTTGAATATTGTCTATGGATCCGTTCAAGACATTTTGGTTAATGATTTGTATTTCTGTCATGTAGCAGCAAAGTTGGTGCTAAAAGATCTCAATTTCATGGAAAAAAGATACCGTGTTGACCTCGCAAAAGAGATGATTTGGGAGGCTGAATCCGATACCACATTCATCAAAAGGATCATTACTGGAGACGAGACGTTAGTTTATGAGTACGACACGCAATCCATAGATCAGGCAAGTGATTGGCGTTTACCAAATGAGCCGAGACAAAAAAAAAAAACACGTCATTTTCAGTCAAAAAAGCAGGCATTGCTCACGATTTTCATGGATTACAACGGTGTAGTGCATCATGAATTTTTGCCAGAAGGCCAAGCAGTAAACAGAGGGCATTATTTGGACGGTATGAGATTTGCGTGAAGTAATTCGCCGAAAGAGACCAGAATTGTGGGCAGAAAACTCGTGGATTTTGCCGAAACCGAATATAAAACATGTTTCGAGGATTGAATCAAGTGCTGACATAAGTGTATTGCAGTCGATGGGAATTACTTTGAAGGTGATAATATAGATTTAGATGAATAAGCTTGTAATTTTAATTTTCTGAATAAATTCCGAAATTATTATGATCAAGGCAGTATATTTGAATGCGTCATAGAAAATAAGAAATTGGAATCATGTAAGCCGCAGTTACGGCCAGCATTTGAAAGAAATAAATTTCTAAAAATCATTATAAAAAATTGTTCTTTTGTATGATAAAAAGAGTACCCTTTAGAATTGGATTTTTTAACTACCATATTTCTTGTTTTAGAAAAAATACCTTAAATTTAATGTTATGTAAATAAAAGGAGGGCAATATATATTAGAATCAAACAAAAAATTGTAGGTGTGCGCTTAGCTGCACGGATCAAAGGGTGGTTGCATCCCACATGTATAATTTATTATTTTTTGTCAAAGGACGTATACAAAAAACAGGGACATCAAAAAATTGATTGAAAGCATCGCTTTAAAAAGTTTTACTTGGACGGCTTTACAGGCGCACAAAATCCATATGAAAGTGTATTTTTATAATACAAAACAGTAAAATACGAATTACGGTTCCCAACTTGTGGAGTAGAATTATTCGTATACATTACAATATAATAAATAAGGGTTCATTAAGCGTAAGGTCTGATTTTCAATAGGCTTTTTTTGACAGATCACGCGTGACTCCTATCAAACTGCTTTGTTATTTTTGTTCAGTATCGTTTGGCAAGTCATCATGAAAAGACTCACACCTCAACAGTGTCTCCAAATTGTTCAGCTGTATTACGAAAATCAGCGTTCTGTATGAAATGTTTTTCGTGCATTTTGGGGAACTTACGGTGCGCATAATCGACCTACTGAAACCACTATTGCCAATACCATTCGCAAATTTGAGGCCCAGTTTACATAAATGGATGATACTCGACCGGTTAGACCACATCTAGCACATAGTGAAGAGACTATAGCAACTGTAGCTGAGAGTGTACGCAAAGACCGTGACGAATCGATTCATCGCCGTTCTCAGCAACTTGGCTTGGCGTATTCGACAGCTTGGCGTATTTTACGTGAGGATCTCTTCCTAAAAGCGTGTTTTATCGTGAAATTTTGTATTGTGATCAAGTCCATTTCTGGCTCAATGGATACGTTAATAAACAAAATTGGGCTGATAAGCAACACGAAGAGTACCAAGAGTTACCATTACATTCATTAAAAACAACGGTATGGTGTGGTTAATTGGCTGGTGGAATCATTGGTACATATATCTTCAAAAATGCGACAAATCAGAATGTTACCGTCAATGGTAACCGTTACCGCGCCATGTTATCAAGTGGTCTCGGTGAGCTCTGGTCTGAGCAAGACGGCGCTACGAGCCATATAGCGCGTGAAACAATGGACTTGTTGAGAAATGATTTTGGTGAGCACTTAATTTCACACCCTTGGACTATTTTCTCTGGGGATATATAAAGTCTCAGATCTTCAGGAATAAGTCAGCTACGACTGATGGCTTGGAAGCCAACATTACTCGTGTTATCCGCGAGATACCAGTAGCTACGCTCGAACGAGTCGCCCAAAATTAGACCCTCCAAATGGACCACCTCAGACGTAGTCCTGGCCAACATTTATTTGATATCATTTTTAAAAAGTAAGTGCCATCAATTGCTCTTTTCATCGATAGTAAAAAATTTAAATTGACTTTCAAATTTATGTGTTGTATTTTACATTATAAATCAAACCTCACGATGAAACAACCTTACATTATATATATATATGTATATAAATTTCTTTTTTGGAGAAAGGTTTTTTAAAAAGTTTAGTTATCACACGTGTTACAGAGATATGATATTCTATTGAAAAATTTTTTTAATTTTTGGTTAAGGTTGTAGGTTTCCGATATCCACAATTGATGACTAATCTAATGACATTTAAAATGATAAAAGTAAGATAAAAGATAAAGAATATAAAAATAAAGAATTTAATATATCATTATACGAAATCAAATAATCGGAAAGATAATGTAAAATTTGGGTTAACAATTTTCGTTCAAATTGTACTTGATTTTGTTCGGGTGTGTAAAGTTAATCTTTGTGTTAACTGTGTAAGGTAAACGAATAGGGGTCGAAAAATGGCGTTTGAATAAATCACGTGTTTTCGTGATGTTACAGCAAAGAGTTAATTTACTCTTCCGAAATTACATCCATTTTTCGCTTTTAAAGTTAAACAGTCGTATTACAAATAAGCCAAGTAAGGCTGGATGTTGAATCGCCGTTACCACGAAAAACCCATTTGATTGGTTTGGGTCGTATTTGATAGATACAAGTTGATTTCGATAAATCAGCTCAAACAAACATAACAGGCTCGAGGCACATAACAGAAATTTGTGTGAACAGACAGTCATGGAGAGTGTGAGGGACGAGAGAGGTGTTGCTATCACTTAAGTAGACTACCGAGGAAGTTGACATATGTGTGAGTATGAATATGTAAAATATTTACATGGGCTGAAAAGTCCGTGTCGTTTCTAAGAGAGGGCACCACTTGAATTAAATCCATTCCATTTTTAATTAGTACCAACCTTCAAAAGATAAGTGTATAAATTTGACAGCTCTCGGACTATTAGTTCTCGAGATATAGCGTTGTGAGTGAAGCAACTTTTGTTATTGTGAAAAAAAAATGGATTCAAAGCAATTTCGTGTGTTGATTTATCATTGCTTTTTTATGGGAAAAAATGCAGCCGATGCAAAGAAATGGCTTGATAAGTATTACTTGGACTCTGCACCAACTGAACGAACCATTCTCAAGTGGATTGAAAAATTTGAAAGTGGTCATAAAAGCACCGAAGATGATGCACGCAGTGGACGTCCAAAAGAGGCTGTTTGAGATGAAAACATCAAAAAAGTCCACAAAATGATTACGAATGACCGTAAAGTAAAGTTGATCGAGATAGCTGAGGCTCTGAAGATATCAAAAGACCGTGTTGGATATATCATACACGAATATTTGGACATGCGAAAGCTCTGTTCAAAGTGGGTGCCGCGTTTGCTCACAGTCGGCCAAAAATAACAAAGTGTTGATGGTTCAGAGGAGTGTTTAAAGCTGTTCAACCGCAATGAAGCCGAATTTTTGCGTCGGTATGTGACAATGGATGAAACTTGGCTCCATCACTCCACACCAGAGTCAAGTCGGCAGTCAGCTGAGTGGCGAGCTGGCGACGAACCTCGTCCAAAACGACCAAGAAATCAACTGTCGGCTGGCAAAGTTATGGCATCCGTATTTTGGGATAAACATGGAATAATTTTCATCGACTATCTCCAAAAGGGGCAGACTATCAACGGAGACTATTACATTGCGTTGTTGGAGCGTTTGAAGGACAAAATCGCAGAAACACGGCCGCATTTGAAGAAAAAGAAAGTGCTGTTTCATCAAGACAATACACCGTGTCACAAGTCGATGAAAACGATGGCAAAATTGAATGAATTCGGCTACGAATTGCTTCACCCACCCACCGTATTCTCCAGATTTGGCCCCCAGCGATTATTTCCTGTTCGCAGACCTCAAAATAATGCTCGCCGGAAAGAGATTTAAGACTGATGAAGAAGTAATCGCTGAAACAGAGGCGTATTTTGAGGCTAAACCGAAATCGTACTACAAAACTGGTATCGAAAGGGTGAAAAATCGTTTCAATCAGTGTATCGCCCTCGAAGGCAACTATATTGATAAATAAAGTTGCGTTTAAAAAAATTTTGTGTTTTACTATAAAAGATTATTTTGTCGTAGTTTGAATTTCGATTAGGTATTCGTAAAAGCAGTCAATCACCCTTTATTAAAATCAAATATTCCTCCTTGGAGGATCTAACCACTGAACTGTACGAATTTACTGTATTTTATTTTTTGTTGCAATTTTGATATGTATGCGTTGCATTAGAGCAAACAGAATGATTACGTAAATACGTGCATATGTTTCCATTTGTCGATTTTTTATTGTTTCTCTTTGTTATGAGGCTTGAGGTAGCGCGATGAATGGTTATAATGTCGAATCTGAGGACTGATTCTGAGATTGGTTAAATGATTTGCACAGAACGTAAAAGTGGGTAATAACGAAGAATAAAATATCATAATAAACCTTTTTTTGTCAACATTTCTGTCACATTTAGCTAAATTTGATTATATAGGGTGATTCATCGTGATTTATAATATTAAATAAAACACATATATTTGAAAGTAAATTTAAAACTTTTACTAGTGGTTAAAAGAACTATTCATGGCATTTACTTCTTGAAAATGATAGTATATTATGTAAATGTTGGCCTGTCAACGGATTCGCCACACTGAAAGCATCGGTTCCCACTAGATCACCGAAATCAAGCAGTGTTGGGCGCGGTAAGTACGTAGGTTGGTGACCACATGCGAACTCAGTATTCCGCGTGCTGTTGACAAAACGCGTCACATGGGCATACTACCCCGGCGTTAAGTCCCGGACCGTACAAATTTATTTGTATCGTTCCCTTAATAATAATAACAATAATAATAGTAAATGTTGGCCACGACTATGTCTGAGGTGGTTCATTCGGAAGGTCCAATTTTGGGCGACTCGTTCGAGCATAGCGACTGGTATCTCGCGGATAACACGAGTAATGTTGCCTCCAAAGCGTCAATCGTAGCTGGTTTATTCCTGAAGATCTGAGACTTTACATATCCCCAGAGAAAATAGTCCAAAGGTGTAATATCGCAAGATCTAGGCTGCCAATTTGCTGTAGAAAAACGTTAAATTAAGTGCTCACCAAAATGATTTCTCAGCAAGTCCATTGTTGTATGGCTTGTAGCGCCGTCTTGTTGTGCGATAACGGTTACCATTGACGTTAATATTCTGATTGGTCTCATTTTTGAAGAAATATGGACCAATGATTCCACACAAAAACCACACCATACCGTTGTTTTAATAGATGCAGTGGTAGTTCTTGGTACTCTTTGGGTTGCTCATCAACCCAAATATGGCAATTTTGTTTATTAACGTATCCATTGAGCTGAAAATGGGCTTGATCTTTGAACAAAATTTCACGATAAGACACCGGATTTTCATTGAGTTTTTCCAGAGCCCGTTCACTGAAAATATGACGCAAATTCAAGTCGCCTGGCTTCAATTCTTGCACAAGTTGAATTTTGTACGCTTTTAGGCTGAGATTCTTACGTAAAATACGTCAAGTTGTCGAATACGTTAACCCAAGCTTCTGAGAAAGACGACGAAAGGCGTCACGGTCTTCGCGTACACTTTTAGCTACAGCTGCTATAGTCTCTTAACTACGTGCTGGATGTGGTCTAACCGGTCGAGTATCATCCACTAATGTAAACTAGGACACGCATTTGCGAATGGTATTGGCAATAGTGATTTCAGTAGGTCAATTATGCGCACCTGATTTTCGTAATACAGCTGAACAATTGAGAGACACTGTTGTGGTGTGGGTCTTTTGATGATGACTTGCCAAACGATACTGAACAAAAATGAAAAAGCAGTTTGATAGGAGTTACTCGTGATCTGTCAAAAAAGCCTATTTAAAATCAAGCCCCACGATAAATCACCCTAAATAATACGTGCAATGCAAAGTAGTTATTTTAAATTAAATATTTTTGTGGTACTATATTGATCGAATGGAAAAATCATTCTGTCAATGATTTGATGAACCCTTCGATTTTCTCTTATGTTTCTACATTCGGAAATTCCTTACTCCTAACAGCTCTCACTCCATTTTATATAAATATCACTACACATGTCGCCTCTCCAATTATGTATAACTTTTATGCATAATCGTCTACTTGGTTTAGTAATGATTTATCAGCGCGAAATGGAGCTAATACTGCAGGCATTGCAAGAGTACTTCTCTCTATGATATGATATGAGCTGATAGTTCGTAAACTTTTGGCTCAACCGAATTTACGAAACACGTTTTCTATTTTTCCCGTGAAGGTAGGTTTGGTCCTGCGCAATATTAATACTAATTCTATAGCACTACTCTGTCTCTTTAACTTTAACATCTCGTTTAGCGAAGAGTAAAAGGATAATTTGAATGTAATGTCAAACATACGTAATATAAAGAATGAAAAAGTGAAATAGTAGCCGAAACCCCGATTAGCTCCTTTTATTTATTTCTTACTATTCTTAAAATGCCGGAGTACGTGTTAAGTTTTTTGGATGAAGAGAGAGAAAAAGATATTTGACTTCTTTGGTAATTTCGATCCATGGATGGCATCCAACATTTAATGTAGAGACTAAATTTTAAATGTAAATTAACTTGTTATTGTATCTCACAGGGTTATAGCCTGGAAAAATAATGTCTTTGGGGCACGGCTGGTATTATAATATATATTTTCCCAAAATTTTTTCCCTATGCCATCTTAATATTCGGACTTGCGAATTTCTCTACTCTCTTCTTAATATATGTAGAACCTAATGCATTTTCTGTGCACCTGAAAAAGTATACGAGTATACGAGTATGTACTTAGATGTCACTATCTAAAGGCTGGAAAAACTTGAAGTCCACCGATTGTCAACTCTCTAATAGTTGTCGTCTATTATGCATGAAGAAAAACAATCAAATTAAAGTTCAGAACATTCATGAGAATACTGGCATCAAAGATCCCATCCACTGCTGACCCGATTCTGTTATAAGTGATGTATCAGAACCTATTGTAGATCAATAAACTCCCTACGAATTAGCACTTAAAAATCTAATGTCTGTAGGAGGTTACATTGAAATGCACATTTGAAAATGACTTGACCGAAGTTCGGATGCATAGAGGTTGAGCAAGTTGACTGGTTACTCCTTACATCTGTATTGCAGAAGCAACACCTTGCATAATCTGCAGAAACTGTTTGCGCTTAAACTCGTGCTGTCCTTTCAGACACACTCTATAAAATCACAAACTCAGAATCCCCAACAAGATATGGACGGGAGGTCAGTTGTAAATACCTTTTGTTCACTTCTATGTTAACTTAAACTTTCTTTTGAAAATGAATTATTACTATGTATGGTATAAGCGACACGAATGTGTCATGGAAAGGTATTGCATACACTCTACTAAAAATATTGTAGCAATAATAGCCTAAAATCGCCGTATGACATCTTTGCATGTATATATATATATTTTTTTATTTACGAGTATTTATTCAAAATTTGTGGAACGCTAGAACATTAAAAATGAATCTTATAACTTCGCAATAGCTAATTACAGTATATGTATACCTTAATTTACATTTCTTTTCTAAATTTATTTTTGTAAGACAGATAATTTTCTTAACTTATTGATTTGATTATTAGGTCGAAAAATTACCTTAGTGCAATAGATAAAACTTCAAACTTCTTTACCTAAAAACTTCATTCAGGAAGTAGCACACTACACAATAGCTTTGAAAAAACAAAACAAATGTCCATTTCATTGGACAGGAAATGATGCAATTATTTTTATATCTATGTATATCGCTTAGAGCCCTCAAAGAGTTTGGTAATGAATTCCAAGGACGGATGACAATAGCGAAGAATTGCCTCTCAGATATATGATAATAATCTAAGAACGATAAAAGAGGCAGATCTAATTGATGCTGGAAATCCAAAGTTGTTGTAGAGATATGAAGGCTGCCGTGTTTTGAGGATGTGGAAAAGAAAATAGTCTTCAAATGGCATGTCTAAAAGGTTTTTTTCTTTTTTGTAAGTAAGCTTGCGCACCAAGGGGATATGAACACCCTTTTACTGGCTTTTTTCTAGGGCGAGGGCGGGTGGAGTAGTAGTTTGAAACCTAAGTGTATTAGGTTTCGATGGTTGTCAAACTGGACGGGACGAGGCAGTGCATCCTCAACTAGTTTGTCTTAGTACGTGCTAGTTGTTAGCTCGTTACATTTAGCTTTCATGTCAGAGTTGACGCAGACGGGATTTTTATATAACTACATACACGTTCTATGAAAAGACCTTTTCAGAGATTTGCCTCGCATGGGATTCGAACCCGCGACCCTCTGATTGAGGAGTGTATGCATATAACACGGCCAACCCCATGGAAAGGTGTGAAACGTGATTATATCTTCTGAGCCCATGAATATATCGAATAGCGCTATTAAAAGCAACTTGTAATTCACGTGTATGCCTATACTAAATCACATTTATCAAATATTTTACGCCAATGAACAACGTTAGGATTTAAAATGATTTTCGAGAAATATGATAGGCCCAATTTTATTGTAGAAATAACTAGGCATTTAGACATATAAGGGTTAAGTGTCAAACCGTTTTTCAAAAACCAATCAAATATACAATTAAATTCGTGACAATTTTCGATAAGACCTAACGGGCAGCTCTGATAAATTTGAACATTATCAGTATAAATGTGTGTTGACGAAAATCTGGTATCTCGTTTATGTACAATGAAAATAAGAGAGGGCCCAGAATTTATCCTTAAGACACCCCTCGAGTTCAGTTAAGGAAATATGGTAATCTATATTAACCGATACGCGCTGTGTTCTATTGCTTAAATAGGATGAAACCAATTTTACAGCTGATGAGGAAAAACCAGAAAAATGGCCCAGCTTTTTGCAGAGCATGGTATGGTCGACAGTATCAAATGTCTTAGAAAAGCCGAATAGTATCAAAAATGTAACTGCATCTTTGTCTTAACTTGACCTTATATCTTTTTTCTTTCTTTTATGAGCGCAGTTGTGCAACTATGTTTCGTTCGAAAGCCCGACTATACGTGTGATAGAATTCTGTTGCGAGAAAGATATCCATCTGGTTGATTTTGCTTTTACCGGTCGCATGCTTTATAGAGAAATAGCAGAATGGAAATTGTTCGAAATTCATCTCATACTGTGCTTTTCGGTATTGGGATTACTTAAGCCATTTTCTATTGATGGGGAAAAATTCCTGTTATCATCATATTGTAGTATTTAAGACACGTATCAAATACGGCAGGATCAAAGAAAGAATGGCTTTAATAAAAACTGGGTGAATTTCATTGATACCTATTTCACAGCACCTAATTGATAAAAAGCTTTTTACTACATCTGCGCTGTCAGCACATGAGAAACAAAACGATGTTTGCACTGCAGGCGTATGACTACATATAATCTGAATTCAGGTTCAGTTTTGCTGTCTCAGAAGTTTCTCTAGATACGAACTTTTGGTTTACTTCATTAGCAAGATGTCGCAAGTTACTTGATAGTTTTCGACTACTCAAGTTGGTTTTTAATCTGTTAAAAAAAGTGCCTCTGCGCTTTTATCTATCGAATGACAGTATTTCTCAAAGATTTGTATACTAGGAGGAGCTTGTCGATCCAATGATATGCTTGATCACGTTGCCTATTAATTGCTTACGACCCCGGTCTGTGTTGAACTTTTAATTATTTTTGTTTTGGATGGAACATATAAATTGAAGAGATATTAGAGTGGAGAAATTGTACTTGATCATCTGGTGAAGTTATACAATAAACTTATTCCCATGTTATGTCACTTAGGTGATATATCTGTTCTAGATATAATTCGTGATCTTCTGTACATTTTTTCAAAATTTAATCCATATAATGGAAATATTTTGTCGGTTCAATTCGTTGAGCTAGTAGAACAATTAATGAACACTTATCAATGGACAAACATTTCGGTTTTACTTACAGTGCAAAATAAAATGAAATGAGCCGCAAAGTTGTAGATTGACGCACAAAATATTTTCCGTACGTTGTCCAAATTTGCATCTACATTTTTCTCGGTCTTTCCTTGTGTCATAGAACAACAGCAGACACGCATAGCAAAAAACGAAATCTTGATTGAATTTTTTTTACAGAGCTCTGGCTCTTGGCCGTTGCCAAGATGACAATTCCAATATAGGTTAAACTATAAATGTACTAGACGCTGATGGATTGCATCGCATGTTGTTGGCTTATTCGTTTTCGAAGTGCTCCCATTTACTTAAAGCACTCAACTGGGTATGTGAGAGGGAAGGTCCCATTGCGGATGCATTGTCTCTACCTCCTATTTTACAAGTGCAAGTTGTAGAGCGACCACGCTAAAATTTGGGTTCTAAATGCTATAACTGTCGCGAACGCGGTCATGTATCGATAAAATGTACGCAAGCTCAAAGCAAATCACGTGTGAAAAGTGTTCGACAGCCACACATGCAACGAAAACTGTCTATATCTGAGCTGTGCGCAGGTTTAATACTATCAAGAATCGTGCGCGATCCGAAACATTAAAGAAGATTTATGTAAAAATATGGTATTCGTAGCGCTAATTAATCCGGGTAGTTTCTTTTTGTTAATACCTAAAAGTTGGCCCGTCATTTTATAACCATATAGTTCCTTACAATGAAAAATTATTTGGAATCGCAGGAGGCGAATTTTAGTGCCGTGAGATTTTAACAGTGCCAATTACCATAGACGGTTGTCACAATCAAAGTAAGCTAATGATTATTGACGATGAGGTGATGATTTACGATGTTATAATTGGTACCGATATACCGTCTTAAAGTCTATTTTAATCGAAAACGGTCATTGTGATGTAGTTCCTTTGAACAATAACAAAATTGACAATAGCCTAAGCTTTCAACTGAAAAAAAAAACATAAATTAATAAGTCTTTTGAATTCGCATGCTAAGCGTTTCAAGGAAATCCTTAAAGATCGCGGAAAGTGCGCATCGAAAAAAATGAATATAAAGGTAACGTCAGACAAACCGAAAAGAAACCATATTCTATCCCGTTCCCAAAGCAACAAACAGAAAATCATATAGTTCAAGAACAACTTGATTTAAAACTTATTCGTTTAGAATCTTCCTTTTACCCGTGCCTCTAAGTGTTCTTTCAAAAACAACACTGTGAAGAACGATTTGAAGGATTTGTAACAAGGGATGGACATTTTGAGTTCATTCGAATACTATTTGGGTGTGAAAATGCCCCATCTTCGTTCCAAGAAATGATGTAAAGAATTAAAGTACAGATGAAAGAAAAAGTGCCCATATATGTGGAGAAAATTGGGTTTGCATCTGATATGCTTGAGGATGGGCCTTAAAACCTATTAGAATTTTTGACAATATTACGACAGAAGAGTTAAACATTGCGTTTGTCAAAATGTTCGTTTGTAATGACGAACGTTAAATTTCTCGGACATGAAGTAGATACCAGCAGGATGAAACCATGACAGAATAAAGCGAATGCTATTCGAGAACATCCTGTCTCAACCAAAGCGGCTGAAATAAGAAAATTTCTGAGCCTTACTGGCTTTGTTCGAAAATTTGTATCTTATTACGCTCACATTGCTAAGAAAATAGTTTTTAAAATCTAGGATGTGGCCACAGAACAGCAGATCCATACAGATAGGAGCGTTAGTCGCACAGCAATTCTTCTTCAGAAAAGTACGCAGGGAAAGTAAGAAACTGTAGCATATTTTAATCGTGCATGCAGTTAAACCGAAAGTCAGTTTCATAGCTATGAATTTGAAGTAATGGCTGTAGAGAAGCGTGTAAACGAATCCACTTGTATGTGCTTGGCAAGCATTTTAAAATAAGATCGACTAAACCACTAGTTCCATGAATAGCCCACTGATGTTTGAGACTACTTGAACACGAAACAAGATACACCGTCCTGGAGAAGCGATGAATCATGTCGGTGCAATGAGTCGTTTTCCAGTAGAAACGAAGACGTTGAGATCTGTTTCATGAATGTTCAAAGTTTTGTAGAAGATTGGCTGTAGAGGATGCAAAAATAAGATCCGGAATCACTTCAGATAGTGTACATTATTAATGTAAAATGACGTCAAATCAACGAACGTAATATCTGACCGAATATATAATAAAATCCAACCGCCTTTTGAAAAATAACGACGAGAAGAGACTTCTGCTGGTGATCCCCTGTGCTTTGCGGTGGCGAGTCGTAAAAATATGTCACGACGACGTTGGTATTGATAGGGCTATAAAACGAATTTCACAACATTTCTTAGGGTTCGTTACTTTGTAAAGGGATTTATCAAGTCGTGTACCGAATGCTGTGAAGCAGTGAACCAAAACAGAAGGATACCATATATATTCAGCGGACACCATTTGGGTTATTTCATATAAAATATTTGGGGCTTTTCGTTACAAGTCGTCGAGGAAATGAACACATCCTTGTTATTAAGGATTTTCTCACGAGGTGCTCCATTATTTCTGCTGTAAGTTCAATCAAAAGTAAAATTGTTATTGAAGCGATAAACCAGCTAACATTGAAATTCAGTATACTGACAACAATTGTAGACGATCGAGGAACAGTCTTCACCTCAGTGTTGTTTGAAGAGTACTGTAATCAAGATCTCCTGCAACATATAAAGGTAGCTGTTAGAACTTCAACAGCGAACGATTGGGACTCCAAACTCCGTGAACTCCAATAGGTTATTAATACAAGAATAAATACAACAACAAAGTATTCTATTATTGACTTATTTATAATTTTCCACAGAATAACATTGGTGGTTACAAGCTATAAGCTGCACTTCATGATGATGACTTAAACTTTGACAAAACTCCAGTCACTGGGAAACGGGAAGAACCAATTAAAAACATTGATCGAAAGTGCTATTTAGAGCACGGACGAATCTCGAAAACTCAAGACCAAGTACAGAGGGCCATAGATTCGATAGATACGTTGTGGATGACACTGATAGGATGAAATTGAAGCAGTATATTTTCAGTACAATAGAAAACATTAATAGGCTGAAGCCATGCTCTGTATCCGGAAATTGACGATTATGATTACCGATGAAGAAGATGTCAATCATATCCAGGAGCAACTCGCAACGAGTTAGGTCAGAAAAGGCCGAGCTGTCATCATCAGTACCTATCGTTTTATAAATCTAGAAATTTGGTTCTACATTTTCCTGGAAATAAAAATAAATCAAAGGAAATAAAATCAGGAATAAAAGCTTTGGAATGATGTCTCACCAGAGAAAATCTCGAAAAATTACAAAATATACCAACAAAGAAATAAACATCCAGAGATTAACATATGCCAAGAAAGGGGACGATGAAGATATCAATGATACAGAAACAACTAATAAACCTGCAGTCACCAAAGACACGGATACTATAAAGTTTTCCAATAGGGACTTGACAACTTTGAATTTAATTTGTGAACGCACTCTTTCATCATCAAACTGTCACTGTAAATTTTTTCAGTACAACATTTTGATAATGGTAATGTACACTAACGAGCAACGTCTGCAACTTATAAAAATTTTCTGCAGATATTCGGAGTCGAAAAATTATCTTTAGTGACGAAGCTCATTTTTGGCTCAATGGGTTTGTCAATAAGCAAAATATGCGTTATTGGTTGGGTGAAAACCCACATGTGCTTCATGAATCACCACTTCATTCACAACAAATAATTGTTTGGTGCGGTTTGCATGCCGGCGGCGTTATTGGGCCATATTTTTTCGCCGACGATAACGACCGTCACGTTACTGTCAATGGTCAGCGTTATAGCGCCATGATCACCGATTATTTTTGGCTCGAATTGGAAGATATGGACTTGGACGACATGTGGTTTCAACAGGATGGTGCCACAAGCCACACAGCACACGCTACAATCGATTTATTGAAGAGTAAGTATAGTGAGCATGTTATCTCAAGACATGGGCCAGTCGATTGGCCGCCTCGTTCGTGCGATTTAAAGACGCTTGACTATTTTCTGTGGGGCTATGTTAAGTCATTGGCTTATGTCAATACGCTGACGACGTTGAAAGAGCTCAGAACCGTTTCTGCAGAAATGTGTGGCCGAGTCGTTGAAAATTGGGTCCAACGAATCGACCGCTGCAAACGTGCCCGCGGTGGCCATATGAACGAAGTCGAGTTCCATTCATAAATGTTTTGATTGTACTTTAAGCCAATAATTAAGTTTTTGAAATATCTCAAATGGTTTGCCTTTTATTTAAAAAAAAAAGCTGTCAAGTCGTTATTAGAAACCCTATATTAAAATGAGGCAACTTATTGCCTTGTTTTATTATGCCGTTATGAAAATGAATGCAGTATTTACCAAGGTGTTATTTGATAAAGACAGTGGTATACCAGTATTTGGGGCAACCATGCCCGAAGCACGTTTAAGGTTTCTAATTAACTGTCTTCGATTTGATGACAAAGTCACCAGAGTTAAGAAAAAAGAGCTGTATTCCATCAGAATACACCACGATTGATGAGCATTTGGTTGATTTCCGAGGTCGTTGTCCATTTAAAATGTACAAACCCGGAATCAAGATATTGATCTGTTACGATGCTAAAACGGCTTTTGTACTAAAATTACGCTGAAATTAAGATAGGCAATTACTCCACACCACGCGATGTTCCGGTTGCCCAATATTATTGTGACAAACTTACTAGTTCTTTTCATGACACCAACAGAAATCTTACTATCGATAACTGGTTTACCTCAGTTCAGATTGCCCAACATCTTTTGAAAAAAAAAACCATAACCGTTGTGGTCACCTTGAAAAAAAATATAAAAGAAGTACCTCCACCATTTTTGAATCTCAAAAATAACTCTGCCATGTTTTGCAATTTTATATTTTATAATGCGAAAAAGGGTGAAGTGGACACCTTGGATTAGCTACGTCAGACTTATTTTACTGGTAGAACGGAGCGGCCATTCGTTTACTGCCCCAACATAATATATGTATCAGTTAGGTAAATAGTCCGAGTTTTTGTTTTTTTTGCACACCTTTGGGATTATACTTCCTAAGTGGTGTACCCATTTTGCAAGCATAAAATGATGAGTGACTGAGTGCTTAGTGTCATATATAGTGTCATAGCCATTTTGGTACTTTTTTTTTGTGTAGAGTAAATACAAGATTTCTGCCACTTGATGGAATGAAAAGGAAGCCATTGGACACCGACTCACAGTTTTAATAAGTTTATTGAATATATTATTATTTTCTCATCGTTGTGTGCCATTTACGTACGTACTGATATATCGTACTGAACTCTAGCACAATTTTATTTGTTTTTCAATCCGGTACTCACCGTCGTGCTGGTGGAATACCATCACTTTAACTACACTTTTTTGAAAGACTTACTACCTATGCTACATTGGGGTACAACCGTATCCCAAGGAAAGGAAAAAAAAAATTTATAGAAAAAAAGTTTTCTTTGTCAAAATATCCAAAAAAAAAAAAAACAATTAATTGTAATTTTTTGTCACAAAAATAAAATGAAATAAAATTGTTTTGCACAAGTACATACACATACACATATCTTCTGTGATTGTTATAACAATAAAATTTGTAAATTTCTAATCTCGTGTTGGGTCTTTCTATATGAACTATTAAAATATGTGAAAAGTGTTATCATATCTGCATAGCTTTATTCAACACATTCACCAAAGAAGTACACAATTTTTGGCACATTTTTCAAATAGGTAAAACTTAGCTACACATGAGTTCGTGCAATATGTTTATACGTTTATGCGTTGAAGATAATAAGGGTATTCAACCATACGCGTAAATTCCAATTTGTGCAAAGGGGCAGTTTAGCGCAATGGGTTCCATGAACACACTTCTGAATATTTTGTGCAATGTATGACTTTTGGTGAGTATTTGAAAAAATTATCAAGAAAATATGCCCGGAGAGAGCGAGAAATTAATATTATTAAAAAATTATATACCATATAACCTTATTAAGATAAACTCAGCTTGACAGAAATCGCACGGGCCAAAATTTACAAGTCATCCTAAATCTAATTAAAACGGAAGAAGTTTTCCACGGCCCACCGTTTTAGAAATGTGGAAATGTAGTTACTTTCTGTAGTTACTGTGCTCAAGTTCTTCAGTTACCAAAATAACGATTTTCTTTGGAATTGGGGATGGTGGAACACTTCAGGTAGTCAATGATTTTTGTTGGTCTAATTTCAGACACCATCTCAAAATAATCAATTTCAGCTTATAGAATTTTTAAAATAACTCCGAAACTTAATTATCAATTCCCGTAATGGTCAGATAATTCTGAGCGAAGGGAACTATTTACGAATTGCCACATTGTTTCGGTCAAAATGAGGGAACTAAAGTTACCAAAAAGCCAATTGATTCTCCAGAATCGAGTTTTGCACGTATGCGTATATACTTCATAAAAGTTTGCGATTATCGGCTTCAAGTTCGACATATGGTGCTGGGATATACGAGAAGCGTCCATGAACCATGATCTATAATAATTCCGAATGGTATACAAGAACAGAGCAACTCCTGAGTATAGCAGTATGGTTAATTGCTGATAGTGCATATAATTTAACTGACACTCCTTTCAGATCGAATTCTTTATGTGGAAATTTGCAAAAACGCTCTATGGTAATTCTAACATGAAATTAAGTCAATATGTAACCAGGATTGAAAATTGCTTTGGCCTAATGAATGAGCTGTTTAATAGCTTTAGGGAATTAAGAGTTTAAACTAAAAATGGCAGATCTATAAAACAAGCTTTTCATTAGATTTTAGTTTGCGCACAACATCTTATTTATTCACAAAAAAGTAGATGATTTCATCTTAAATGTTTGCAACTTATAATGACTAGTAGATATATTAGAAAGCCTTACAGGGCATTCCATAAGCGAGTAGTACGGATTAGGAACGAACCCCAAATTTTTAGAGTACATCCGAAAGTAGGCTTGATGGTAAATTTATGAGCGTTCATAGCGAAATGGTGTTACGGTTGAGGGTTTGAAAGGGCAGAATGCCACTGGCAATTTCACTGAAGTAGTAGCAGTTAAAATTGTAATAGAATAAGGTGAGGCAAGAGACGTTACTTCGGTGTTCAAGCGTGTCAGTTGACTGTGTAATATAACGTCGCCTATTTTGAATCTTATCAATTAGGTGCAGAGGTGTTTTAAGTGCACGTGACTGGTAATAAATATTTCTTATATCGTTTGAGAAAACCTAGATATTTCGCAGCATTTCTGGCGACATCGAAGGTGTGATCAGCCTAACATACGTTCTTACATATACACATATACACACATACCGGTTTAGACGATGCAAATTCCATTACGGATATTTAAATTTCGCTTTAACGATGGCATTGTATTTTGGAAGAATTAAGTTCCATTCTGTTACTAGTTCCCCAATCGGTATTGCTGTTTATATCAAAATGTAATGAGCTTAACATACTCGCTCTTCCCGTTCTTCAGCCGAAAAGCAGGGATGAGTTCGGGAGAAAATATGAAAAGCAGAGTGTTTTGTCGTCAGTAACAGGATACTATATACCATATTGGATTGGAAGTAGCAGATAAGAGATAATTGATAAAATTTAAAAAGTGTGTCGGAGACAGAACGAACGCTAGGGTACATCAGCACTTATTTTGTGAATATCAGACTTAAAACCATCCAAGACAACTTGGATTGAACATTCCGAAATGTTATTTCTAATACATTGGAAAAGAGAATCGTCGCAACGAAATCTTTGATTTTTGACAAAAGAGCAAATGACTTAAATATATTGGGTATGTAATTTAATTCGTGCGGTTTTTTTTTTCAAAATTTGAAGGTTTATTTAAGAAAACCATGTACAATAGTATTATTCAAAGTATTGCCCATCTGAAGCTACGACTTTTTCCTATCTTTCTGGCAATTTTTGTATCCCATCCCAAAAGAACTGCGCCGGCTTGGCAGCCAAGAATGAATCAGGCCAATTTTTGATATTCTGCTCTGATGTGAACCGCATTTCAGTGAGGGCATTCTGCATCGACTGGAACAATTGGTAGTCATAAGGGGCAAGGTCTGAGCTATAAAGCGGGTGGGGTAAGACTTCCCATCCACTGTTTTCCAAATAGTTCTTAACCGGAATAGCAACGGTGGGCCGAGCTTTGTCATGATAGAAAATTATTGCCTCGTGTCTGGTCGCATATTCCGGGAGTTTTTCGGCTACTGCTCTCTTCAAATGGATTAATTGTGTTCGGTAGCGTTGTCTATTGATGGTTTCATCCGGTCCTAGCAGCTTATAATACAGCACACCCATCTGATCCCACGAAATACATAGCATTACCTTCGCGCCATGAATATTCGGCTTTGCCGTTGATTTGGCTAGATGGCCGGGTTTCACGTATGATTTTTTGCGCTTGGGGTTATCGTAATGGATCCATTTTGGCACGTTCGCTCAGCTAGCGCATGTTCACCATAAACTTCCACCAAAATACGACGACTTTCGGGAGCAGTTTTCAGTAATGAAGAAGAACTCCCCGCAAAAACACCTTTTCAAGCACAAAGTTCGACATATTTGGGAGAAAAAAAAATTATTGTTGTTTACGCTTCAAATGAATGACATATACTAAAATGACGTACAATGACACTAGCTTTCCAACGCATGTTCCAATGGGATAATAACAATGTAATAGGATAAGTGACGCCATCTCTTAGCACGAAATAAGTTATATACCCAATATAAAATGCAACTATGTTCCTTTCACCAGATTGTGTACGATTTGGTTCCACTTTCCAGTGAGACATGCCATCAAATCACAAGTGCACATCAAAACACTAGTTTTCGCGTTACGAGATTTTTCATAAGCTGATGGTTTATTAGCGTTTCCATAACCCTAAAAATAAGGGATGTAAGTGCAATGTGTTTGCAGGAGGAGAGAGAAGAAGATTAACCTTCTTTTTTTTTTAGGAAGGGGATGTTTTCAATCTGTTCGGAAAGAGTCTTGAAGATTAAGATTGATGAAAGAGTCTATGCGGAGGTTCTGCCAGCATGGAAGAATACACCCTCAAAAGAAGGGAGATATACCATCTGGGCTAGCCGATTTGTAAAAGTTAAGATCATTAAGTATTCTTGATACTATGTATGAATCACAAAACTGATTCGTCCCATTGAAGATTCGACACACTCAAGTGTAGGCGGAGACAAAGTAATATCATGCAATCAGATTCGCCCTGTTGAAAGAGCTGACAGTTGGAATGTCATAATAAATGAGTGCTGGGATGGAGGATGAGGCACAGTTTCTAATATTTAACCAACAACTATTGTAGTATTTTTTGCCTCAGATTTTGGTTATATTGAAATTTTATTCTGTTCTGTCGTGTTGATCTTGTAGGACCGAAAAATATTTCCTTAGCCCCAACAGTTTATCTTTAATTCCATATAAATCAAACGTAAAGTCCGTTTATAACGCTAGGATTAAGATATCTTTTAAATATTTTAATGAGATTTTCTTCACTAAAATGAGATAGAAGGAATATGTGCATGTGATAAATAGGGAGTGGGTTTATAATGTGATACGACTAGTGATTTTCTGCAACATGATTTAGTTTTTAAAGACATAGGGTTTTAGGGGGGTTTCGACTGATAGGATAAGATGATGGGATGATATTTAATCACAAAGTTGAAAAGCTGTCAGGGAATTTACCTAAGATAGTTTTGGTGAACAGCATCTGCGACTACATTGTTCTTTCTAGGCTAGTAATGTTATTCATACTTGTATTCTCCGAAAATTGCTTTTCAGCGTTCCATTTTGGAGTAACTTTTCAAAGCGTAGGTAAAGGTTTGGTGATCAGTTAAAATATTAATGTGAGGTGTACCACACACGTAATTTCTTAGGTTGTTTAACCAGTATATTATATTAAACATAACTTTCTCATTTGCCTCATATATTTCTTCGGTTTTACTCAGCGATCTTGATGAATTTTATGGGTATATTATTTTATTCTTTCGAATGTTTTTCGAGTATTTTGACATTCGAATTAATGAGGTTCATTATCGAATGTATCGCAAAATGAACTTGAATGACTTCTACTCTCGAATCAGCTGTAATATTCCAGTTTGAGTACAGTCAAAATAAAAAAAAAGATTATTCCATTTAGGCAACATTTTGTCCTTGGTGAATGGAAAATCCGGAAGTGTTTCCCGTACTTCGTATGCTACTGTGATCCAAATAGTCGTTTTCTTTCAGTCTGCTGAGTTGAACTCACTCTCTTACAACAATCGAACGCTTATAAGCAGGTTCACTTCTACTGGCTTCCAATATTTTCTGATTCTTTTAAAAATAATATCGCGATATATAATTAAACACAAAATACATAGTACCAATTGAATAAAATCTCACTCTTCTTTGTTTTCGACCATTTCATAAAATGGTGTGTAAAATTCGAAAGAAACGCAAATGCAAACTATCTTCGCAATATTATTTTGACAATTTCAGATCTGTTTTTGCAATTGCGCAAAAAGTAATGATCTACTACGTTTGTGAATCTTATGCCTAGAAAAATTTGCGCAATATTTTCTTTAATGAATTCATTGTGGATCTCAAAATGTTCCCTCTTATTTCCCTTAAAATAGGACATTTCCCTATGACGCTGTTTTCTCAAAAATAATTCCATTATTCCAAATACGGTTACGTTGGGAATATATTGCTCTGTAGAGCGATTCGTTGGCGTTGCTCAGAAATTTCTCTCTGCACTACAAATCCACTAAAAAAATAAGCTCATGTAGTAAAGTCTTCCAGCGAGCACAGTCGAAATTATCTAGACTTAAATCCATGCCGCAGTCCGCAGCTAGATCTATCCATTTAGCATATCATCTCGATTCATCATGTATTACTTAGAGGGCCGCTGTCTTCGAAAGCCAGTGATTTTTCATCTTCATAATCTTAAGCAATCGTGTTCAACTTGAATTTTAAGGGTATGAGTAAGTAGAGATGACAGTATAGTTTCCAGTATTATCATATAGTTTGGTATATTTGGTGGTAGTCGAAAAATTCGCTTTATGTAATAGCGGAGAAGCTTATCTACATTTTTATATCGTTTCACTCCACATATCTATGCTTCTTGAAATAAAAGTGATTTCGATACCGCCTCAAGAACCTGGAATTTGCTATTGTGTGCAATACTTTTATTAAAGAATAAAATGCTTTTAGCCTTCGACAGCTTTTAATTTAGATGCTTCTTCATGCTTAAACTTTTTATGGAATAAATTCCGAGATATTCAAATTCCTTAACAATTTCTACTGCCTCACCATTAAAATACCATTTTCATTTACCGAGTTTCTGGGTCCCCCGTTCTTAGAAATAATTCACCACCAAATTCCAAAGCCGAGATGAGAAAGCCGGTTGATCGTCTGCTAATAACAGTTACTTGATTATACAATAAGACCCGCGTATTTCATGCTTCATGGTAAAAAGCTTACGAACAGAGCAAACAAGCTTGGGCTCATAGCAAAAACTTGTCTGGCGCCTGATTCAGTTTAAAACCAGTTAGACTTCTCTTCACTGTTCCAAAATGCCGCCATTGTGTCAATATATTAGTTTTGCATGACTCTGCCAAAGTTAATTGACATACCAATGTTATAGAGCCTGTCTATCAACCGCATCAAATTTTGATTTGAAGTCTACGAAAAACGCAAAAAGCTTCTTATTTTTGATGAGAAATGAATCCGTAACACTTTTCAAAACAAAAATATGCTCAGTCGTTGAATAGCCGGGTTTAAAACTGCATGGTACTCTTGAAAGAGCTTATAATCGTTTATCCATGTGTTGAGACGTCTCCGTATAATTAGCGTGAAGATTCTGTAGCAAGCATTTCAGAAGGATATGCCTCTATAATTAGATAGGTCGAACAAACTTTCTTTTTTATGTATTGGAAGCATTATGGATTCCTTAAATTCTTGCGCTATCGATCCTGTTTCTTGTTTTTTGTATAAAAGCGTAAGTCTAACGATGAACTCTGTGGTGCTATATTTATAAAATTCGACTGAGATCCCATCAGAACCAGCTGCTTTTCCATTCTTAAACATTTTTTTTTTTTGTTTTCATACTTTCAAAACTTTGACATCCAGGAATATGCCCTTAAAAGGACTCTTCAAAATTTCAATTATTTTATGACTTACATCCATTTTTGTAATGCGGTGTCACTCTAGCCTTCAACGTGTCTCAAAAGTTTGAACTTGTTTTTCTCCAAACTGCTTTTTTCGTGCACGATATCTCAAGTTTTAATGAAGCGATTTATTTAAAATTTAGTGTGAATGTTTTTGAACATTTTTCTATCGCTGCAAGTACTGAACGATCAGAATTTTTAATTTTACTATTTTTAAAAAATTCCGAATCGTTAAAAAAACATGGTAAAAACATCCGCCATTTTTAGAACCATTAATAGAAAAATTAATAATCCATTCGACTTTTGTGTTTCAGATGATCAGAAGGGTTAAAATCATGCCCGCCAGGACACCCTTTTTTTGGACCCCCTACTTTGACAGCTCATAACTTTGTGAATTTTGAGTTTTTTTCCCGTAATTTTTATATAGAAGAAATATTTTTTGTTTCGTTTGTACAGAGCTTCAAAAACCACCCGAAATTCATGCCTCTATACTAAAACACAAGTATAATCAATGCTTCAGTAACCTCTTGCTATGTTACGACCGCACTCAACACTTCATTTTCGGAACCAGGAGGTGAGTAGAGACAATTGATTCTGTTTTGTACTACATTAAATAAATTTTTAAAATGCGTTGCCAGATGATTAGAGCAAAGTCTATGATACTCTCGCATTCTGGCAATGGTCTTGTCGCTTCGATTCTGCTTCAAAAACTGTTGATTTTTTTCCGCGTACACAATGCCTTGTACGCTCTGTTAGCTTAAAATAACCCTAGTTTAAACTACGATATGCTCTTAGCCAAGTAAACCATAACTGCCTGGCTTTTTTACATTCGAGGTGAAACTAAGAAGCCGTAGTCTTTCATTCATTTTAAATGCATTTTTATTAAGTTAATTCATTAATTCTTACATGTTAGACAAAAAAATGCTTAAAAATTAACTTAATTAATTTAATATTATCTTATTCTAATTTACTGGCTCCATAAGGGCACTCTAAGTTAAACCTAATTCTTAAACTATGTCTTTGGACGTTTCGTACAAAAAACAATTTTTGTTATGTGAAAAAACTTAGTATAGTATATGGACTTTTTTTTATAAAGAATTAAAACTAAAACTTCCACACTATCTGCATATAAAATTAAACTTATCCTACTTAAGCTACTTATACTAACTTATTGTATTATAAATATTATCTAATTTCTTTTTTTTTTTTGTTTGGTGAATTACTCTTTCTTTTAGAGAAGCTGTTACCCACCTCTTTGTCCTTTTATGACTTTTTTTACATTTTTTTGTAAATATTTTTTTATTATTTTTATTTTTATTTTTTATTTTTATTTTTTTCTGAAATCTACCCTAAACCTGCCTAAAACTACGTAAGCCGGCCACGGCTAATTAAGTAGACTGACGACCGACTTTGTTTCCTGGTGAAGCCTTATTGTATTGGAGGAATTCAACGAAGGAGCCTCCTCTGTTTCAAAATTGTTGGTGCTGCCGAGCAACATCTCGCATGTCGTAATTTTCTACCGCCTTACTGAACCGGAGACACTTCGCACTGTCGTGTGCGACGTCTCTATCGTAGTTGAGACGCCTGTCCCTGGCGTCCTAAAAAGAATGGTTTCCGACTTCTGAAAGTTGATTTTTAACTTCCAGTCGTCGCAATATCGCTTAATTTTGTCAAAGTCACGTTGCAAAAGTATATTTATGACCTCAATCTTTGGACCTGATAGGCGATTAAGCCGTCTGCGTACGCTTTGGCATGGTGAAGTGATCCTATTAGATCACTTGTGTAAATAACGAATAGGATCGGCGAACTTAACGCACCTTGTTGCAAACCGTTTTTAACGAAAAATTTCCTAGCAGAAGTCAAATCGCCATTTTTCACGATAAACTGTCTTTCTGTGAGTATATTGAAAAGAATATAGAGAAGTGGTTTAGTTATGCCCAACCTGTCCAACGTGAAGAAAAGTCCCTCTAACCAGACGGTATCAAAACCTTTTTCCAAGTCAATTAGGCAGGCACCAGAGCACTGGTTCTTGCCTTTGTTCATGAATGATTGCATGAATGATATCATGCCCCGCCTTGAAACCGAATTGATTATCCAGGACTATATGTTTGTCCTCAACCCACTTAGTCAGGACTCTATTGATCACCTTTTCGAAAACCTTACTGATGTTTGGAAAAAGACTGATCGACCGGAGATTCGCCGTATTGGATGTGTCCTTATCCCTTTTGAGGATTGGATGTACCACCGCAGTTTTCCAATGTGCTGGACAATAGGCATTATTCATTATATTGTTAAACAGGGTGATATAAACGTCCACCGCTTCTAGTGGAAGATGTCGAAGCACAATATTTGGTATTTCATCGGTTCCCATTGATTTCTTACTTCTTAGTGATTCAAAGATCGTTTGGAGTTCTTCCTTCGAAATGAACGGGGTTAATATCCTATCCTCTACGATGACATTATTTGCCAAATTCTCGTCACTGAACTGGGTAAAACCCGAGCTCTCGAATCGCCAGTTCACTATTTCATTTCGAAGGTAGAATTGTGCACAAGGACTTGATTTACCAGGTCGTGGTTCGGGCCAATGGTTTCATTCGACTTGTACAGTTCCTCAAAAGTCGCTCCTATAGCCTCGACTTTCTCCTGCGGATCCTCGATCACAAATAAGTTGTCATCATCAACAGACTCATTTGGGTATATTCCTGCTGTTGAAAGAATGCGTTCATTGTCTCTCGTACGGGCGATTTTAAGACATGAGAGGTCGTTTTGATCTTTCTTTGATCTTTGACCTTTCCTCCGAAGTATTTTATTTATTTTGCGGGATTATGTTCGGGTTGTTGGTATTTACAGCCCGAATTTTGTTGTTTCAATACAAACTTACAGAATTTCTGTAATTTTCTTTTATTAACGTTTGGAGGTTTTTGATCGACGACTTTAATGTCATGATCTCCGGGTTATTCCTGTTAGTAAACTGTCTGTACAAGGTTGTCTTGACAGCAATCCAATTTTATGTTGGTGAAGTGCGTCAATAGTTACGTTGCGGAATAAGTCTTCGTTGTCAATGTGTTGATACCGAGGTATCGTTTTGTCCATTGTTTGTTTATGTTAATTGTCTCGTTCATTACCTATAGATACCTGTAAATCTCCTCGTTTGACAGATTAGAGCGAACTCGAGAAGAAAGCTCTCGTTAGTGTTCTTGAGAAGTGTATCCAACGCACACTACTATAGTGGTAGGAATGCCTTTGAACAGACGCTTTCGATTCCGCAGTTATACGATATACAGTTATTTCGGTTCTGAGACCGCAATTGTCACTCTCACACACGAAAGTGCGTAGGCAGTTTGTAGTTTGTTGGTTGGTGCACGTCAGTCGAATAGCAGGAGATCCAAATAGGACCCGTGTCAACGAAACGACGGACTATCCGTCGATACATTATTCTGTGCTGATCCCACCAATTGAATAGTAGGTTTCCTCTAGTATTTGGTGTATTATTTCCCCAATCACTATGTCTGGCGTTAAAATCTCCACCGACAATAAAATAGTTGTCTTCCAATTCCAGCTTCAGAAAACGAAAAAGTGTCTCGAGCTCTGAGATGAATAGGGTGGATTGAGTAGCCTCAGGTGCATAGACATAGACCATGTACAACCGCTTTCTACTACGGGGAGGGATATACACGATGCATGCTTCCAGCACCTGGAAACTACGCACCACACGACTGTATACTCTTTAAAAGCGTATTCCTTTTCTTATAAAGATCACAACGCCTCCTCTCCTAATGGAGTTGAGTCGGTTTCTTCGTAATTTTTGTAAATTTTTATCCTCCGCACATAAGAGGCTTGGTCTATAAGCAACTTAAATAATGCGGCTCTTCGTTCGAGCCTAATCAGTGAATTAACATTCACTGCAAGTATCTTCAGGGTTTGCTCCGCCATGGACGTACCCCCTATAGACAGAAGGTGCGTTAGGCCCGACAGCAGCGCGTATATTTGATTTACCTGAGTAGTCTGTTCTGTTATCGGACGTTGAACTGCCATCTGCCCCTGAAGTGAGAGTAAGATAGCTAGCATGTCAGTTACAGGTTCCGATGCTCTGGGCGCTGGGGCCTGAGAAGTAACCTTTGCTTGTTGCAACGTATTTCCCCTACCTTACGCCATCTGGGCGTAGGTAACATGAGGAGTAACGGCTGGTGTTTGTACCTGTACCAGTGAACGTTTAACTTCCACTTTCTGCTGCCGAGCCAGATTTACTCTTTTTATGTTTTGGAATTTAGGACAATCCCGGTAGTTAGCTGTGTGTCCCGTTTTTTTACGTAAGGCACAAGTAAGCTGGCTTTTTTCTGACACTCCGTCCTTACCTAGAGCGCATTCCTCGGACTTGTGGTTCTTTCCGAAATTTATGCACCGAGGCTGCGTTTCGCAGTTCGACGCGACGTGCCCGAACCTTTGGCAGCAAACACATTGTAAAATGTTTTCGCTTCTCTTTAATTTTTCCCAGTATACAACATGGTAGCCTAGGACTTTGATACTTCTTAAACCATCCAGTTTGCTGTTGGGACATAGCTGGACCAGAAAAAACGGCAGATTCCGCTTCTCTCTTTTATCCCCAGCCGTGACAAATGGCTTAACCCTCACAAAATTGAGTTCTTCGCACTTATTCTCTTTCATCAGTGCAAGGAGCTCCTCCAGATCAGTCGACGGTTCTAACCCCCTCAGCAGCATTGTTTGCAGCTTCTCCCCCTTCGGGGTGTAAGAGAAGAACTCCGTCATCGTATCCTTTAATAAACTTTTAATTTTCTAAAAATTTTCTAAACTAAGTCTTTTAATAAAGAAATTGTTGCCTATAGCCGACTTATATAGCTCAATGGTTGAGGGTGTTGATTGGTGGTAGCCTTTGCTTGACTGTTGTTTCTGCTGCTGTTGTTATTGTTGGTGTTTCTGCTGTAGTTGCTTTTGTTTTTGTTGGTTTTCTTGTAGTTGCTGATTAGCTAGTTTTTTTTATAGTTTGTTTTATTTGTTTTTGCTGTTGCGGATATTTTTGAGGTTGAGTTTGAGGTTGCTGCCGTGGTTGTTGTTGAGAGCTCTGTGGCTCTTGCTGTTTAGGTTTTTACATCTTCGTCGTCGTCGTCTGATTCGGAGGCAGCGAGACAGGCGAAGTTATTGTAGGCACCCAAGTAATGGCCTTCATCTCCGTCGGAGACGTGAGGGTATTCAGCGTCTTTAGGTGTGTCCTTCTTTCTAGCTGCAGTAGTTCAGGTTTTCGCCCCTCTCCTGGCTTTAACCATCAGTTTTCGGTTGAAGCTGATAGAGAAAGGCGTTGCACAGTTCTAAGAGTTGGCCTTAGCTTCCTCCATCTTTTACTGCCCCTTCACTCTCTGAAGTAGCTGGCCGGTCCGATATTATTGCCTCATCGGCTGATTTAATCACGCCATATACTGGATCCGCTATTGTGTGAGTGGACCGCTCGCCTTTATCCATCGCTTGATAAATACTCTTAAGTTGTCCGTTATGTTTTTTTTTTGTGTTAATTATAGACAAAGAAAAAGAAGCGACTTTTCCCCGCCAGAAATTGAACTCGGGTCACTTGATTCGCGGATTAATCGTCGCTTCCACAAAAACTACTTGCCTCTGTTGCAACGTTTGTCAAAAACTGTATTTGTACTATGTACACTGCTTAATAAGAAAATTCGAAATAGCCGGTGCATACGTGTTGGCCTCGAAAAGATATGTCCAGCTTCTCTTAATACTCTGTATCCTTAACCAGATTTCATTTAAGTTTAGGCAATAGCCTCGAGGGTCTGCTTTCTTCCTGTTCAAACACTATCAGGCCAAAAGTCAGAACTATAGGAATGTGGTCTGAAAACGGGATAAGTTCAACTTTGAAATCGACAATATGATCACTCCATTTTCCACCAACGAGAATATAATCTATTACCGAGCTTCCTTGCTTACAAATAAAAGTAAATTCACTACACATATCTGACATGCTAGTTAAACTATGGACCCATAAGAATTACAAAAACCTATTAACTTACCGCTCTTGCATTAATGTCTTTCGATTTTTGTTGAGCTCCAACTTCTAAATGTTCGTTTCCAGATTCATTTCCCATTCTTCCATTCAGGTCACCAACCATTATTGCTCCATTAAATTACTACTCCGTATTCTTCAAACATTTTGAAATCACTATCCGAATGATTGCAGTTAATATACGTTGGGAGTAAGTGAAAAGTCACATTACTAGGGAATGAAAAAAAAATTTGTTTAAATGTTTTTTTTATTTTATTCAATATAGTCCCCTTTTAGTTTGATACATTTATTCTAGCGATTTTCCAACTTCTTGATCCCGTCCGAAAAGTAATTTTCCGGAAGGTCTGCAAAATACTCCTCCGTGGCGTCGATTTTGAAGTTTGGGAAGTGATAAGGGAAGGGTGGATGCGACAGCGATTGGAGCCGTAAGTCATTGATTTTAGCCATGGTTGCGATGCTCTTGTGCGCCGGTGCATTGTCTAGCAAAACAAAATTTTTGTTTGCTTCATGTTAGGCCGTTTTGCAGCGATTTCGGCTATCAATTGCTCCAATAATGCACAGTTATACTCGCTGTCGATGGTTTTTCCTTTTTCGAGGTAGTCCACGAAGAGTATGCCATGACAATCCCAGAAAACCGACACCATAACCTTTCCAACCCATCGAGCCTCCCTCGGCCGCTTCGGAGCACTCGTGCCGGTTTCAGTCCATTGCCGGGAACTCATTCTGTTCTCTGGTGTTCAACAGTTACCAGTCGACGCCAAAAGTCCGCTCGATTCCGCATCAGCAAGTCTAAACACTCTTTCGAAGTGCTCTCGCGTTCGTGTTTTTGATCAATAGTAAGTATGCGCGGCACCCAGCGGCAGGATAACTTTTTCATAGGCAGAATATTGCCCAAAATATGGCGTGTGCACTCAGTACTAATCTTTGTCGTATCTGCTAGCTCGCGCACTTCACTTTCCGTTCAGCCAACACCATTTCATATATTTTTTTGGCATTGTCCTCTGTAATCGCATTGGAGGCCTGGCTCTGCGGACTTGATCGGTAGTGGAGTTGCGGCCACCACTCTCGAAACCAATATTTGACGGTGTAATCTGGCGAAGCATTAGCCCCATAGTATTTATCCAACTTTTCTTTTGTTTCCTTGCCCGTTTTGCCTCTCTAAAAATAATGTTTTATGAGAACGAAAATCGTTTTTGTCTATACTCAACATGATGCCAAACACATCAAAAACAATCAACTGTCAAAGCAAAACTAAAGACAGTATTGCAGTGAAATTTGGCATGTTTGCCTAAATACGAACGAACTTAAAGGCACCATAACCTTTTTTGCAGAAGCAGCGCATTCTGGCGGTCAAGGAGGTTACTTTTCACTCCACCTAGTATTAAAATTGAGTTTTAGGTATGTAACTCGTTCAAATATTCAAAATTCACAGCCGATATCTTTTAGATCTTTCTTATACCCAAAAAAACATCCTCCACTGGCTCTTCCTCTTGATTGTATACTAATAGCTGGTATCGAGTAGTAAATCTATTTTCAAAATTGATAAAAAGTTTCATATATAAAAACAAATTCAAATTGATTGATAAAATTATAAAAATCCACAAAAATACACTTATTATTTAATCCTGATACATTTATTTATTTATTTATTTATTGGGTACACGCTAACACATTAAAAATACACTTATAATTCTGTGATAATTAATAGAAAAACATAATTACATATTTATGGCATACTGTTGAAATAATAAGCTTAAAATTTAAAATGAAGTATTAAGATTAAACTTTAAAGTTTAAAATTAGAATTCTTAAATTAGAAACCGAAATTGAATAATAAACTTACTTAGAAAATAATATACTGTACTTACATTTATATGGTATTTAAATGTTCGTAATAAGTTCATTTTAAACCTGAAATTGAAGAAGAGAATGAATGACTCTGCTTGAAAAGAAGGCAAAAAAAAAAATAAATAAATAAACAAATAAATAAAAGCACTACATATTTGCCCTGATTCGACAGAAAAAGCTATAATTCGCTTCTTAATCGACGTGCATCAATCAGCTCTCTCAGGTTAGACGGAAGTGAACTCCAAAGTCGGATGAAAGCAAAAAAAATTTGTCTCACAGATAAAAATTTCAAAAGAATTGCAACTGCAACTTAACTAGTTTGCAAAGACAGTGTGATGAAAGCAGAAAAAGATGAGACAACTACTTCTATTGAAAAATTATAAACTGGAATTATGGTGTCAGGCCATGGTTCGTGGAGAAAACGTGGGTTTACGTCCTTGTTTGACTTAGTGACTCTTATTGAATATTACAATGCAAAAATTATAGACTGCGCAGTGAAAGCAAAATACTTTAAGGAGTGTGAGTACTGGAAGAATAAGGAAGATACAGAAAAATATACGGAATGGGCACAAAATCATAAAGATAGTGCGAATAGATAGAAAGCGAATAGGTACCCGTCTACGTCATTTTTAAAAGAAGGTCTCGGTGGGAGGGCCAAATTGACGGGAAAACTAATAGACGAGCTCTCCATTTATTATTAAGAAATTGAAAAACAGTATATGAGCTACACTAGATCATAAATTATCTACTAATACAAAACATGGCAAAAATCGAAAGCCACAAATAGTTTGGCTGAATTTAAACATAAGCCAGCTCTTCCAGTTGAAGTGTGTCAAGTTATCAAGCCAGTCTACGAAGAATTGACCAGAGACGATCTTCTTAACCGATGCATCGGGGTTATACTCAAAACTGTAATAAAAGTTTTAATTCGACTGTGTGGGCATTGGTTCCAAAATCTATTTCTTGTAGTAAAGCTGTGTTGGATATAGCTATTTATATTGCAGTTTACGTGTACACTGACGGCTTTGCTTAAATTTTGCACATAGGCGATGGATTTAGAAATCGGCCCGAATAGCTTGGAGATTGATAAAGAGCGCATAAAGCTTGGAGAAAGATCGTTGTCTGAAGCTGTAAAAGAGTGGAATATCGCATCAAAATCCAATAAAAAAGAAATGGTAGAGCAAAATACTAATCTAGAAGGCCAATTATATGGTGCAGGCATCACGGATTAAAGTTATTGCAAAATTTTTCATGACTTTCTATAACTTAAAATTTTAAACGCGTTTATATCAAAACTTAATTTTTTAAGTTGGCCGCAATTTAACTTGAAAATATTTTAACCAGTTCACTTCAAATTTTAACTAAATCCCTAAAAATATATTGCCTTAATAAGTACGTAGAATTTGTAACACATGCGCTGAAAACTTAGTGCCGTTTTATAGTAAAACACAAAATTTTTGCAAAATTCAACTTTATTTATTAATATAGTTGCTTTCGAGGGAGATACACTGATTGAAACGATTTTTCAATCTTTCGATACCAGTTTTGTAGTACGATTTCGGTTTAGCCTCAAAATAAGCCTCTGTTTCGGCGATAACTTCTTCATCGGTCTTAAATCTCTTTCCGGCGAGCGTTTTTTTGAGATGTGGGAACAGGAAAGAGTCGCTGGGGGCCAAATCTGGAGAATACGGTGGGTAGGGAAGCAATTCGTAGCCGAATTCATTCAATTTTGCCATTGTTTTCGTCGACTTGTGTCCCTCAAATGCTCCAACAACGCAATGTAATAGTCGCTGTTGATAGTCTGCCCCTTTTGGAAATAGTCGAAAATTATTGCATGTGTATCCCAAAATACGCCTGCTCGATACTCAGCTGACTGCCGACTTGACTCTGGTGTGAAGTTATGGAGCCAAGATTCATCCATTGTCACATACCGATGTAAAAATTCGGCTTTATTGCGGTTGAACAGCTTTAAACACTCCTCTGAATCATCAACACGTTGTTGTTTTTGCATGTCCAAAAATTCGTGTATGATATATCCAACACGCTCTTTTGATATCTTATGAGCCTCAGCTATCTCGATCAACTTCACTTTACGGTCATTCGTAATTATTTTGTGGACTTTTTTTATGTTTTCATCTGAAACAGTCTCTTTTGGACGTCCACTGCGTGCATCATCTTCGGTGTATGACCAATTTTAAATTTTTCAATCCACTTGCGAATGGTTCGTTCGGCTGGTGCAGAGTCCGGGTAACACTTATCAAGCCATTTCTTTGCATCGGCTGCATTTTTTCTCATCAAAAAGCAATGATAAATCAACACACGAAATTGCTTTGAAGCCATTTTTTTCACAATAACAAAAGTTGCTCCACTCACAACGCTATATCTCGAGAACTAATCATCCGACAGCCGTCAAATTTATACACGTATCTTTTGAAGGTTGGTACTAATTGAAAATGGATTTAATTCAAGTGGTTTCCTCTCTTAGAAGCGGCACTTTTCAGCCCATGTATTATATGGCATAATTCATTTTCTGACGATTTTTCCGTTAATTTTGCAAGTTTGACTTTGGAAGTGCACCATTCGGCCAAAAATCAGTATGTCAAAAAAATCTATGTACTTCTCTAACTGTTGTTGTATGTAATAAAAAAAATTTAGTGACTCATCATAATTCAAAATTTACAGGATTACGGCCGTAGACCGTTCCAAAAAAGGGAGGTCATCTGAAAAACACTGCACAGCCGTCATTTTTAAATAAATTATTCTATAAAAATCATGTTTTACAGTCAATCGTATGTACAAACTTCTACCTTTGTAAACTAGATCTATTTTATATTTTTCCTAAAAAAAATTACAAAAAAGATTATTTTTACGGCCCTTAGAGTGGCCTAATCACCTAAAATAAGTAGAAATAATAATAAAATTCCATTATTATCCAAACCAGTAAGCGTCAAGATACAAATGCCTCGATAGGGAACATTTATTGTGAACGGGTTTCAATTTTTTTTTTTGTTTGGTTGCTATGACACCTGTCAAACACATTTAGTATACTATAGAGATACGTAGTATGATATGGTGAAAAGTAGAATCAATGTACGAAACTTGACATAGTCCTGAAAAGACATATCTTACAGGTTTTTAGCCAGATGTGAGACATGATCATATCTTCTGAGACTATAGGCATATTAAATAGTTCTATTAAATACTATTTACTGTTTTCTTATATAGGGTGATTCACCGTGAGGTTTGATTTTTCATAGGATTTTTTTAACACATCCCGCGTGACTCCTATCAACCTGCTTTGTCATTTTTGCTCAATATCGCTTGGCAAGTCATCGTGGAAAGACTCGCACCATAACAGCGTCTCGAAATTGTTCAGCTGTATTACGAACATCAGCGTTCTGTGAGAAATGTTTTTCGTGCGATTCGAGGAACATACGGTGCGCATAACCTACTGAAACCACTATTGCCAATACCATTTGCGAATCTGAGTCCCAGTTAAGATAAGTGGATGATACTTGGCCGGTTATACTACATCCAGCAAGTAGTGAAGAGATTATAGCAGCTGTACTATAGCTGAGTGTGTACGCGAAGATCGTGACGAATCGAATCGTCGTCGTTCTCAGCAGCTTGGCTTGGCTTATTCGACAGCTTGGCGTATTTAACGTGAGACCCAAAGCATACAAAATCCAACTTGTGCAAGTATTGAAGCGAGGCGACTTGAATTTGCGTCATTTTTTAGTGAATGGGCTCTGGAAAAACTCAATGAAAATCCGGTGCTTTACCGTGAAATTTTGTTATTTATCATGATAGTAGGAAAATACGAGACAACTACAAATGTTTTTGAAATAACTAAACAATTCTACTTATTTGAATTAAGCGTGAAGCAATTTTTAAACGACCAATTCCAAATTCGTTAAAGATCCTCATTCACATCATTGGCGCAACTTTCTATAAGTCCTGGGGGATAACTTCGATAGATTTGAATATCATCAGCATAAAAGTGTTTCGACGAATCTTAAAACATCTTAGAAAAATAACAATTTGCGGTGTTCACTATATCTGAAATCAAAAACCAGTAAAATTTAGTTAAAGTATCATCAAATTCTCCCCCTAACGTTCTATGATTATTATCTTTTTTTTCATTTAAAAATATTTTGTGGCCAGTTTACACTTTAAACTACTGTTTTCCTCGAAAAATTCCGCCATTTTGTGGGTGGAAAACCCCTTCAATGTAAAAAAAAAAATTTTCAACTAAACGTTGGGGAGAGGTATTTTATATGTAGAAAATGAATACCAAGTTTAAAAAGAATCGGTCGAGTAGTTTTTAAATGGCAGTAAACACGGACTTTGAAAAATTAGTTTTGAGAAAAACGCGTTTAAAAGTTTATAAGCTAAAAAAGTGAAGAAATTTTTTATTTCAACTTACACAGAATCATCGATTCCAGCTCCATAGAGTAGACTCTATTTTTCAAGTCTTTGTTTTGTCCTGGCTTTTTTGCTCTGCTGCTCAGCTTGGATCTCGGCCCAAGATCTGCTATCCTTCAATCTTGCGTATTCTTCGATGATGCAATTTTTGTAGTAACCTCATCTTTATTTATTTCGGATTTTTTTTTTTTTTTTTTTTTTATTTTGATTATGCCTTTTTTCTGATCTGCACAAAAAAGTTTTTGCACTTTTTCGGCCATCTCTCGAAACTTTACTCTAGGCATTTTTTTGCAGAAAATTTCTTGATAAAATTATAAAATCATAAGCGCACAATCGAACGTACAACGACAAACTGACGCTCGTCTCTCAATTTAAAATATTGTACAGTGTATAGTATGTATAGTAATATTAAATATGCCTTTATGCCTTTACTTACCCGTAAGTATTCTCGAAACAGGATAATTGACCAGAACAATAGAAGTGAATAAGCTGTATACCTGCTCGCTACTGTCGAAACTATAGTTTTAAAAGACGGGAGACTAACTAGATAATAATTTCAAGTGTTTTGCTCAGATCAACTTAAAATTTTGGGAATGTATTCTTAAAATGTTTAACAATAAGATAAGACAAAAAATCTATTTCCCCCTTAATATAGGAGAGGACCCAAAACCGACCCTTGTGGAACGGCTCGTAGTAAGGGAAGAATTTCTAATAGAACACCGTCGAGAGAAACAGCCTGCTTTCTTTCACTTAGATACGATGCGATTAACTTTATGTTAAAGTAGTGGCGTAATTTATTATTGAGAATGGAATGATGAACCATATCAGAAGCTTTCAAAACAGTCTAAAAGAATCAGGAAGGTAATATAATCTTTATCAAGTTTTTCCCTTATGTCTTCTACCAAGCTTATTAAAGCAGTTGTACAACTGCGTTTGGCACGAAATCCAGATTGAACTAAAACCAACAAATTATTACGTCCTTATTACTCATTCAGTTGTTTATGCATAATCCGTTCACAAACTTTAGAGAGAAAAGGTAGGATTGATATAGGTCTGAATTCATCACCTGTCGAGTTTTTAGGGATTGGTGTTATTTTAGCCATTTTCCACTGATGAGGAAATATCCCGGTAATAAAAATGGTATGACAACAGTATTGGAAAAATAGCTTTGACGAATACCTGATGAACTCCATCAAAACCCACTACATTTGATTTCACAGACAAAAAACTTTGGATTATATCTACATTATGTTCACTCTTGTAAAAGCAAATGATGGATTTGTATGAACAACGGGTCCACCACAAGAAGTTTCATCATGTGCCTCTGAGGTTCTGGGTTTCGATTGAGTTCATCGCAGTCGATGTTGGTTGAACAAGTAAGTTTTTGCTTACCAATTCCCAATTCCCGGAGATAACCCCATATTTTGCGGCCATCTGCGTTCGTATTCAAGCGACTGGAATAAAATTGAGCCTTAGCAGTTCGTATTTTGCGAACAACACTTTTCCGTATATTTTTATAAACATGGTGGAATTCTTCGACCCGAAAACGCTTCCACCGACGATAAGCTTGGTCACCACGCAAAATTAGCTCTCGAATCTCATTTGCTTACCAGAGTCTTGTCTTTTCTTTTACCATTCTAGTTTTGATTGGAATATGCGTATGAAATAGATGATTTATGTTCCTTTGAATAAAATCGATTTGGCCATCCGGTGAGGGTATAACGTAAACCAGTTCTCAAGGAACACAACTTATGTGTTTTTTCAAGAGCTGATCTATTTATTATAGGAAATAATTTTGTACTTTCAAAACTTAAGATTATTTATTTTAACATTATCATTATTTAAAGAGATTAAATTATAGCAGACGGCGTTACTATTAAAAGCGAGTCGTGTAAACATCTTCGACAGTTTGAGAGCTACTGCTGCTTCCATCACATGTGGTTCAACCATTAGTACCCCTGTCATTGTGCGCTGTCAGTTCATTTGTGGCATCCGCAAGTATTTGCTGAATCAATAACAAACCATCTTCGTGGTCAGACATCAGTTTCCCACTATTACCAAAATACATTTTTTTTTCTCGATTATTTGAAGAGTTTCGCCTCGTACTTGAACTTTTAGGTCCTTTTTTACTTAATTGCCTCCTGCGTTCTCTTGATGCGGCTGGATAATCCTTGTGGATAGAAATACCAATGTAATTTAGATTTATCTCGATCATGGACATCCATTTTTACTATACATTTGCAGTTCTACTCCCAGAGCTGTCATTCGTTTGCAGGAGATCCAAGCAAATTGCTTAAGCTTTGCCAACCGTATTTTGAGGATTACCTTCAGATTGCATATGGATAACCAGTAACTCTACTTCTCTCTCAAGCAAGACAAATCTAAACTTAAACTGTTGAAGCTGGGTTTCTTATACTTTGTTGCTTTGCTTCAAAGTAGAAATTTCTGCCCTCACTCCTTCCAGGTTGGCCTAAGTCGCCATGTTTTTCAGTCTTATGTCAAATAATTCTCCCATAGAATGTTGGAACATATTCTTTAATTCCGCAACCGACAATATACCAACAGGTGTGTTATTTTCATTAATTCCAGATGAAGGGGATTTTTATGACATTTGTGAATGCGGTCTTTTAGGAGGGTTAGATTGATCGTTAACATGCAATGCCGAGCCACTACCGAACATCGTTGAGATTTTCTTTCTTAGGCTTTTATAAAACTCACCCAGTTTCTTTTTTATTGCCGATGAGAAACTTCTTAATTAAAGATTTATATTCTTTTAATTTTGTTTTTTTTTTTTTATACGGTCTAAGTAATTTTTTTTTTTTTATTATTTTAATATACCTATAAATTTTACTGACTTTTCCTTTTGGAACAGAGTTGCTAACTCAACCCAATCAAACTTTGGTATACTTTGGGTAATAAACGTTTTGAATTTTTTTTCTTGTCAGTCTATATCTTTGACAGTGCGATATTTCAACAGCCTTGCAAATTCCGGTACATCTACGATTTGTAATCCGTGGTGTCCTTTTGCTTTCATTTTTGCCACCTGCCCATCGATTTACTCTACCTTTCGCACTAGTGGTGGCCTTCCCATTAACTCAGAAATCGATGGTTCAGACTGTGATGATGTTAATGGTAGCTATCTAACAGTTGACTAATATCACTTGATGCTGCATCCGGTTGCCGAACCAAAACTAGAGGTGGCATAGAATGTTTTAGCTTCATATGATGACTTAACTCTCCGTATGATCCTCCCATAATACTAATGCGATGAGCGTAGTTCTTATATTTTATTGTTTTGCTGCTTTTTAAAGTGTGGCCAATTTGCACTTGTGTTTCTTCTTGTAGATACTACAAATACTTTTCTCTGAAAACCTTTTAAACAAAATAAATAAACAAATATATAAAAATACCCAAAGAAACGAAACTTAAAACTAAAGCAAACAGTTGCCACTTTTTGTAATTTTTTCATTTCTTTGTCGATTGACATTATTCTGAGCATCATAACACTTATACCCGCACATGATTTGTTTTCTATTTGCACGAATTACGTATCGAAGAATTCGCAAACTGACAACCATGTCAAGAATTTGTAAAGCAAAATAAAAGCGTAAACCAATAAAATTGAAATGGAGTCAGGAACGAACTGAAAGATTGGAGAAAAAAGCAGCTGAAGGACAAACAAAATAGAATAAGCAATCAAAAGTGATCCTGAACTAGTGAGCAAATGAGGTTCATACCCTGAACAAAGCTTTCTTTTGAACTAGATCGTTCGAGAACCACATAAGTATGTATGCTGTTAGTGATAAAGTGTTAAGCGATGCCATGAAAAGTGGACTTTAAGACAAGGAACATGTAGTGATGATCGTTTTTTTAAATCATATTATAATCATAAGTAAAATCATAAGATTTAGTAAATACAGATGAAGGAACTATTTTTAATGTAAATCGAATAATAATTCCTTCAAAAATTAAATTGAAAATCCTACGCCTTCCTCACGAGCAAAGAAACTTCTTATTTGGATAGGAAATTATATGGATATAGAAAATATTACATATTATAAATTGCCCGTGGCGCATACGATAGTTGGGAATGAAAATATTTTTATTTACAATTGATTATTTTTCAAAATGGATTGATGTGAGAAAACTAACAACAAAATAGTCGCAGAGGATTAAATGACATAGAAAGGAGGTAAAGAAGACATTGTACCATATGCCACAAGCATAGGACAATAATATAGTATAGGACCAATTATATCATAGTTATACCGGTTAAGGAAAAATATAGTGACAGACTATAAAACTAATAGTCATATTGTAAACCTTTAACTGAATTCAGTATGAAAGTGATACTCAGTCAAATAATATCGTTTCATTTGTTATACATCTGGATCACGTGCGCACATCACTTGGTCTTTGCGACAGCCATTTGAAGAGTACATAGAACAAGCTATAAACGCATGTCTCACTGTCTCGCTGACGAGGCTCACTAGAATCTCACTATGCACAGTCCACAAACATCTCAGGGGGTATTTTGATTTTAAAATAAAAATTAATAAACGAACAAAATTTTTTGAATCCATATGTTTTTGTCAGCTTTTTTACTGTATTCATTTCAGTTACCAAATGTTTCCCTTTAATATTTACAAAATATTACTACAATATTTAAATCTTTCTCGAAAAATTTTGCAAAACCTGAATATAGAAACACCGTTTTTAAAAAATTTCGCTTTGCTTTTCGTATACCAATGCTGTTTTTTTTTTATTCAAAAATAAGCACTTTGTTCTTTCCCCGTTCTGGCAAGTCGTTAATGTTTTCGGGCTCCAAAAAAAATATTTTACCTGCTTGCTCAAAAATTGTCAGACTCTCAGAGCTACTTTCCTGCAGCTGTAATGAATGAGATCGGTCCCCGTATACGAGCAAAAAGAAACACAGCTTTAAGCCGAACCTAACATAGAGCACTCATTATCGCATATACCTCGAGACTCGCACAAACAGGATGCAACTAAAATAAAATTTTACTGCACAGTAATGGAGAAATAAAGAAATTTGTTATACTCCTCGAGACTCGCACAAACAAGATGCAACTAAAATAAAATTTTGCTGCACAGTAATAGAGAAATAGAGAAATCTATTATTGGCTATGACTAACAGGTTAATTTAAGATACCCATACGTTTATTGCCAAACGCACTGTATTTTTTCTAAACTATGCTTCATGAACGGGCTGTTTAAGTGAATTAAACGAGAATGACAAATAGAATTAAAAGCTAAGGAATTAAAGTTTGAACTATATGATTTCAACTCAAAAGTTTTAAATTAACAAGGATTTAGATTTTTTTCTTCGCACTTGTCTTTAAATCTTTATCTTATGTAAAAAGGAACTTTTCAAACTATTTTTTTTTTATTTTTATTTTTATTTTTTTTTTTTGTAATTGATATTATAACATATCATAAAGGTCTATTGGTATTGCGGTCATAATATGTTATTAGGTATGACGTTTTCCATTCTATCCTTATTGCATTATAATATGGTTTCCATTCCAGCAGTTTGTCCACTACATAAGAATCGTCCTTTTTCATGTCCAATATGTCAATATTTCGTCAATATTTCGTAAAATTCCTGAATTTTTCGGTCAACATAACAACTCCATATCAACATGATCGGCCAGCACGCCACAATATCACAACTATGAGCGAAAGTGTTCAAAACCAGCATAAGTTAACAAATCCACCTCACTTACGGCACTTTACGGCGAATTTTAAGAGCTGATCCTTATTTGCATGGCTATAAAATCCAAATTACACAACAATTACACGACAATTTTTGTTTTTCAAAATTTAATGAATTGGGTCTGGATGATCTGTGGTTTTAACAATATGGTGCTACCGCTACAGAAGCCATCAATTAGTCAATTTATTGCGTACGAAATTTGAAGATTGCATTAATTCGGTTAAAGAAGTTGATTGGCCTCCAAGGTCATGCGATTTGACACCTTTCGAATTTTTCCTGTGGAGTTATTTGAAGAGTAAGGTCTATGCAAAAACCTAGCGATAATTCAGGATCTCAAACGTAACATCTAAACTAAAATTGCAGTCATCGATTATTTTGACCTTTGGATGGTCGCTTGCAACAGAAGCCGTGGTAACCACGTGAGTAATGTAGTATTTTTTCACAATTGCCATGGAAAACTTTATTAATCAATAAAATTTTGTATTAATTTCAAAATATATGTGTCCTTAATTTAATGAAAATTTCCACACTAGCTCTTGGTTCACCCTTTACACGCTTCAACTGTAATGGATTGTATACCGCCACATAGCTAAAAATTGTGCAAATATATAGTATGACATGTGCCTAGGTTTACCATGCTCACGAAAAGGACACCTTGAAAAAAAGTTTAAGAATAAAACAACAACCAAAATAAAAAAAATATATAATATTTTTTAATTCATTAAAACAAAAAAAAGACCATCAATTTTAACAAATTGAAGTAAAATAAATAAAAATAATTTAAGTCAATTCAAACTTTAAAAATACGAAATAAAAATAATATAATGGCTCTAATTAAATTATTGACCTCTTAACTATATATGACGTTTGACCGATTTTTTTTTTTTTTTTTGTTAAATATCGGGTGTTTTAAAATAACATACACATAGTTGTAAAATTCCGAGCAGGACATATTTTTAAAATTATATTTACACAAAAATAATTGCTTTTACATTTTCAACTTTGAGACTATTCCGATCTCCAGTCCATTGGCTCGTTATCAAAAAAAAAATATTTGATCAACATTAGCATTATGTGCGGGAATTGAAAAAACAAACTGTGGAATTAAGAAAATTTTAATGTGTAGTTGTAGTATTGTAGATTTTTTTTAAAATACACTACCCATTTTTCGTGCATGGTTGCTCTAAAAATATTTTTAGGTTACAAAATTGGTCAAAAAACTTATTTTTGCTTAAATATTGCTCCATTTCAGAATTTTGTTTAAATCCATTTATGTAAAACAATCAAACTCATCCAGAGATTCACCCTTTCTCTGAAGATATTTTGAACACCTTGAATAAAGCTCTAATATATTTATTTCCACTTTTAAGGCATCATTTTCATTCCACGATTAACCAAATTTTTTTTAAAATTTCCTTTAAATGTAATACAATAAATTTCCCAGATATTTTGTCATTTAAAACATTTTTTGCATGTTGAATTTTCTCTGTTTTTACTATCGAATTCTTTCCTCATTCTGTTGATAGAGGCAACATTGTGCTCATATGAGTATGAAGGGAGTATAGTAACAACCTCAGAAGCTTTTTATGTTGCCTTTGAAAGCAAGTAGTTGGATATCGTGTCCGATGTTTAATCTTTCATTACTTGAATATCAACCACTTTTATATTGCCACCTAGTAGTTTAATAAAAAGTTGAAAGGAGTTCAACTCATATTATTATTTTAAAATTATTACCTGAATCCTTTTTGAAATATAGTATTGCACCAAAACAAGGAATATTTTTTGGTTTCCATGATTGCTGGCGTCTGTGGAGCTCGATAAATAATTTATTTCCTTGAAATCTCCGAGAACACAGTCTAGAGATAAGGAATCTAAGGCATTGATAACAATGGGTTCTGGTTTTGTTCTCGTGCTGGAAATGTGCTGAGCAATTTTCGAATCTGGCAAAATGAATTTCAAGAACTTATGACTGCAGTAAACGGATCCAAAGTGGTGACTACAGTGTGATAGAGGAGTGCACCTTCCGCTGCAGACACCTGGTCATCCAATATTGAATGTTTTTGAATAAGGAATTCTGCAACTTTTTTACAGGAACTCCCAGAGTTTATATTATATTTGTGTTTTTCAGTTTGTAAATGCTGGTCTAGATTTGTTTTTTCTTTGTTTATCACAGAAAATAACGAATTACAAGAAGGGCAAAGCAATTTGTCATTCACTTACATTTTTTTGTTTAAGCATTGAATACTTTTTCTGCAGAACTTCGTTTCACGTACATTTACGCTCTGGCACTTTGTTTCTAAATTCACTTCTTTTCACATTTGAAAAGCATATACAGCCCAATTCAGACGATTGTTAAAAAAAGATGTATTGTAGTTTTGTGATGTCGAAAAACTTAGTAAACTGGAAAAACCCAAAAAGAGGACAAATTGAATATTTTTCCAAAAATATATCGGACATATTTTTTTAGACAAAAGAGGACGTCTGGTCAGCCTACATGTGACAAATGTGGAGACAGACATGCTATTAGAAAATATTCTGCTGCAATTTTGAAGTGCGCGGATTGTGTACACTACAATGAAAAATGCAAATTTAAACCACGGTAACAGAGGCGATTACTGTTGGAATCAGAAAAAAAAAAAAACGAATTTCTCGATTTCTTAATTTTAACGGAAACTCTAACGACAGACTGCTTATTGATGGGATCAAAAATCCTTTCCGCTCTGATGGCGACTGATTCATAAGACCGATTACAATAATCGATCTTACGACTATTTATACTAACTAGGATGCTGTTGTTATCGTATTGTTGTTTATGTCGATAATGCAAACGCATCGGATTATTGTGTTGAAGAACGTTTTCTGTTTTGCAAGATAAAAAAGCATGTTATCGTTGTTTACGTGTTTTCGAATTACAAGTTACTGGTTTTGCTTGTTGAAACATGTCGTTGTTTACGTTTGTAGTGAGAGATAACGAAGATGTCGTTGTTTACGTCTGTAGTGGGAGATAACGAGGAGATATTCAGGTAGAGAACCTACGTTATTAACTCCCCTCCTTCTTAAAATGAAGCGTCCTCGTTTTAAATTAAATTTCTTTCTTGTCGGAGTCTTAAAAGTTCTGCTTCGTATATTTCGTTCATTCTCTGCCTTCTTGCTATTGCTCTTTTCACTTTGTAGCATTCACAGAGTTTGGATGCGCCATGGATGAGTAGTGCCATTATGTATAGCCCCAAGATGAGATAAATTAAGTATTGTATGGGATGTTCTTCGACTGGTATCAGGAGAGTTGATATTTTTTGGATGTTGCTGAATTTGTAATCGGCATATGATTCGATTATGCGCAGGATTATGTTGTTCGAGTATGGCATTTTTGAATTCTTGTTGATGGTTAAAATATTGTTTCCCATCAACAGCTGTGGACTAGTTGAACTGTATTAATTTAGGTCGGTCTATTTTTACACTATTCCAGGTATGCTCGTACTCTGTGATAATATTCCCGTTTTCGAGTATTTGGAGTGGTGCATTGTTCTCGTGTATAACTTCGCATTTGGCTGCCTTATTTTCTAATATATTAATAGTATAATTGTCTGGGGTCTGAATTTTACATATATATATTACATAGTTTCCTATGTAATTTTTATATTTTTCAATACGAGTAAATATATTGTTGGATTTTAATATCTTAGGATCTAACAAAAGTTTCACTTGCTTAAGTGTTAGTGGATAAATATTGAACAAATTACATTTCAATTTTAATATTGTGATAATATTCCCGTTTTCGAGTATTTGGAGTCGTGCATTGTTCTCGTGTATAACTTCGCATTTGGCTGCCTTATTTTCTAATAAATTAATAGTATAATTGTCTGGAGTCTAAATTTTCCATATATATATTACATAGTTTCCTATGTAATTTTTATATTTTTCAATACGAGTAAATATATTGTTGGATTTTGATATCTTAGGATCTAACAAAAGTTTCACTTGCTTAAGTGCTAGTGGATAAATATTGAATAAATTACATTTCAATTTTAATAAATTAATTGCATGATTAAAAAAACAGATGTGTATATCGGCATATTCAAAAATATTTATAATAGGTAAGACTAATGCTTCATAAGATGTTATTTTTTGAATATCTTTTAAATCTAAATTACCTGAATAAAAATTTCCATTTATAGGAAAATTTATTGTATTAGCAATAGAGGTTAGTTCATTGTATACCTCTGTAAGAACTAGGTCGTCTATTATGGCTTTAGGTTCGAGAGTTTCTAGTATTATCCCAAATTGTGAATTTGTTATCTTTTGTTTATTGTTGTTTTCTATTATCATATTTAATTTTGTCTTTATTTCAATTAAGTCATCGTGATCGGGTGTACCTGTTATAAGCTTAAGACCTAATCGTATAGAGTTAAGTGATCGTCTAGTTCTAATGATGTTTGGGAGTAATTGTGGTTTAAGCATTTCTATCTTGCTTATTAATATTTGTCCTGTTTAATCGTTCTATGCGAATTTCGCTGTATTTTCATAAGGTGCTAGAATTTTGGAAAGGTTTCCTATACGGTATAACACATGGGCTGAAAAGTGTGCCGTTTTATAGTGAAACACAATCTTTCAATCTTTCGATACCAGTCTTGTTGTACGATTTCGGTTCTCAAAATAGGCCTCTGTTTCGGCCTTTTGAGATCTGCGAACAGGAAATAGTCGCTGGGGGCCAAATCTAAAGAATACGGTGGATGGGGAAGCAATTCGTAGCCGAATTCATTCAATTTTGCCATCGTTTTCATCGACTTGTGACACGGTGCATTGCCTTGATGTAACAGCACTTTCTTTTTCTTCAAATGCGGCTGTTTTTCTGCGATTTCGTCCTTCAAACGCTTCAACAACGCTATGTAATAGTCGCCATGTGTATCCCAAAATACGGATGCCATAACCTTGCCAGCCGACTATTGAGTTTTTGGTCGTTTTGGTTCGTCGATGTTCGATGTTCGTCGCCTGCTCGCCACTCAGCTGACTGCCGACTTGACTCTGGTGTGAAGTGATGGAGCCAAGTTTCATCCCAACTCAAAAATTTGGCTTTATTGCGGTTGAACAGCTTTAAACACTACTCTGAATCATCAACATTTTGTTGTTTTTGGTCGACTGTGAGCAAACGCGGCACTCACTTTGAATAGAGCTTTCGCATGTCCAAATATTCGTGTATTATATACCCAAAACGCTCTTTTGATATCTTCAGAGCCTTAGCCATATCGATCAACTTCACTTTACAGTCATTCGTAATCATTTTGTGGACTTTTTTGATGTTTTCATCTGAAACAGCCTCTTTTGGACGTCCACTGCGTGCATAATCTTCGGTGCTTGTATGACCACTTTCAAATTTTTTAATCCACTTGCGAATGGTTCGTTCGGCTGGTGCAGAGTCCGGGTAGCACTTATCAAGCCATTTCTTTGCATCGGCTGCATTTTTTCCCGTCAAAAAGCAATGATAAATCAACACACGACATTGCTTTGAATCCATTTTTTTTTTTTTCACAATAACAAAAGTTGCTTCACTCACAACGCTATATCTCGAGAACTAATCGTCCGACAGCTGTCAAATTTATACACGTATCTTTTGAAGGTTGGTACTAATTAAAAATTGTATGGATTTAATTCGAGTAGTGCCCTCTCTTAGAAACGGCTACTCTCTTAATACAGCCCATGTGCAATATAAGAAATGTAGTGTCCTGAAAAATGTATACAGGATCTGTTTCTATCATTACATATTTTCTGTTCTTAGATCGGTTAGATTGTCGCAGAAGGCGGTAGCGATAAAAAATTAAATTATTGTTCTAATGTATAATTGTACCATCGTTTGTAAGTATAGTATTACCCCTATCTTCGTTTACAATGTGTTTGGCGTATTTCGGCACCTTTTTGTTTCGACGGTGTGTTCTGGAGGAAACAATGCCTCCTTTTTTGTATGTGATGCACTTCCGATTTATATTATGGTGTGAAAGTACCTTATTTTGGTTTTTTTCTAGTTTTTGTTTGGTGTCAGGATACCCTCTTCGATTAACAAAGACGTCCACGGGTTTTTCTCCTGTCACTAAATGGATGGTTTTATTGTATTGTCGTACCTCGTTGAAAATTTCTTCTCCTGGTGAAGAATTATTTTCTTGTGTTAGGACTCTAGTGAGTTCGATTAGAGTGCTGTGTGTACGCTCGACTTGACCGTTGGTTACTGAATGGAATGTTGGTGTTACGGTATGTACCATTTGTAGTTTTTCATGTACTTGTTTACTGCATATGCTTGTGAATGTTAATTCGTTATCGGTCATTTTGAATTTTGTGTTGGGGTAAAAATGTGATAAGATTTCGTCAATGTATATATGTACATTCTTTTTACTCGGGACTTTGCGTACGTAACAATATTAAGAGTATTTATCAGTTGTGCTAACATATATGTTTCCATTTATGTGAAATAAATCCAAGTGAATGTGTTCGGCCACATGATTTGATATAGATGTGGCACCAATTGGTAGTTTGTTTGGTTTGCGTTCGTATATATTTTTTGTATGTATGCATTACTAATTCTTTTTGCCTATATATATTTTCTATGTCTTCTTTAATTTTTGTGCTAAAACAATTGGTACATTTGAAAACGTTGAAATAAAGTCATTTTCGATGTGGAATAAAGTTATTGCGTTCGTTACTTTTGGGTTTAGTTTTCGTTTTAATCTGTCTACTAGTTATTCTTTAGTTGAACAGAAAAGTGTGTGTCGTGCATATGAAAAAATGTTTTGTGAAGAAATTTCTACTTAGTTGTTTGTACTATAGTTTATAATTATTTGATTTCTAAATGTATTTAACGATTGTCTTATGCGTTTTAGTATAAAGATTGGTGAACTTTTAGCTGAATCTTGTGAGTCCCTTGAAGTGTTGTTAATCTGTTGGCAAAACAGTGCATTAGCGACCACATTTTGGTGTCCTGTTTTATATGTATACTAATTAAGCGCCGTATTCTTCGATGAAGTTTTTCCATCGTTTTAATTTTGTGTTCGGGTTATTGTCAGAAATTGAAAAGATGAAAGACTGATGATCTGTATAAATTGCTAGGTCTGCTATACCGTACAGGTAATTTCTTAGTTTTTGAAGTGACCAAACAATCGCGAGGAGTTCCTTTTCATTCGTGCTGTGGTTTTGTTCAATTTTGTTAAGAACCCTGGATATAAATGAAATAGGTTTCTTATTCTGAGAGAGCACAGCTCCTATAGCTAAGTTATTTGTGTCCGTTGTTAATTCAAAAGGTTTGCTGAAGTCGGGTTGGAATAATTCGCCTTGGGCTTGTAATGCATCTTTTATTTTAATTAAAGCCTCGAGTGCTGGATGCTTTAGATTAATTAATACTTTTGCGCTTTGATTTTTATTTATACTACCATTATCCCCGCGTAAAAATATAGTGAGGGGTTTTGCTCTTGCGACGAAATTCTGTATAAATTTCCTATAGCAGCTGGCTAAGCCTAAAAATGAGCGCAGTTCTTTTAGATTTTTTGGGATTGGAAAATCTTTTATAGTTTGAATGTTGTTAGGATCTACAGTTATTTTGTTATATTTAATTATATGTCCGAGGTATTCTACTGAATCCTGGAAAAAATGTGATTTTTCGTTTGAAATTTTCATATTTGTATTGTGGAGTGCACTTACTATTGTACGTATGTGTTTCATAGGTTCTTCGGATGAGGAGGAATATATTAGTACATTGCCAATATAAACGTACGCGAATTTGCCAATATATGGACGTAGAATATCGTCCATTTTTCGCATTGTTAAAATATAGAAGGTGCGTTCTTTAAGCCGAACGGCATTCTAAGGAATTCATAATTTGCGCCATTCACACTGAATGCGGTTTTTTCCCTATCTGATTCTTTGACTAAGATTTGGTGAGAAACTGACTTTAAGTCTAATGTCGTAAAAATGTTTGCTTTACCTACCTACGGGTATTGCTTCACTCAAATAGGATATTCGGATTTTGTCCTAATTGTACCTTGTATTGTAGTTGTGAAGGGTAGAACTTCGTTTGTATCATTATTTATTCGCATAATATTTTCAATATCACCTTTATATTTGTCATTATTAACTGTATAATTTACTTTTTATTGCTACTCTCATTTGTTTTATATTTATATGTAAGTTTATACTCAAAAAGATTAATTTCTGCTTTTATTACTCTAAAACCGTGTTCACCTAAAAGTATATCGAACTCCTCTAAAGCTTCGGCTTAAAAAAACGCTTAATTACGATGAAATAGGGTAATGGCTTTTTTGGCTTTGGTGAAAGAGTAATAATGAATCCGTTTGACTTTTGCTGGCCTTATAGGTATAACATAGATATTAATAATTTACACTTTGAGCTTATATAATTAGCTATTATCTAGCTATTATGTATCTATTAAAATATTAACGGATGTACTTGTTTCTTGGCAGCGTCTTTGTAGGTATGGCAATCCGTTTATTCTTCTTAAAAAGCACTTCGTGTTTTGTAGGTATCATCGGTGTGTGAGGTGAGGTGATTGAAGGTCTTCATCTCTGGCTTGGTTTACTCTTTGAGTTTTGCTTGGGTTGTAGTTTTTTTGATGACGGTACTCGTTCACGTTTTGCTGTATGCTGGTTTTCTCTGAATGGATTGTAGCGCTGTTGTGTTCGTTGAAAGTGTTGCTTAGGCCGCACATATTGACGAGAGTTGTCCACCTCCATTGGTTCTGGTGTTTGATGATGATGATGTACGTTTGGGTTGTACCTTCTGTTGTCATCATATCTTTGTGGTGTTGGTTATATTCGACTCGTATGTTATATTATGTTGTCCTCGTAGGTTTGTGGCGGAGGGTTTCGTCGTTGATTGTACCTTATTTGTGGTGATATTTGGGCATCAAACTGCATATTTGTATTGTCGTGGTATATGGTGCTGGCATTTGCATATACAGTTTCGAGGTCTCTTGGATGGTGGCTCTACAGTGTACCGCTCGTATATTTTCTGTTGAGTCCTGTGATGAAAGTATGAACTTCTTCCTGGCTTGCGAAGTTTGCCATTTCTTCAGATCACTGATCACCTTACATTGCTATTTTGGATAATGCCAAATTTAAGGCTTTTCTGATTTTACTGTGGAATTCTGACAGTGTTCGTCTTTCTTGCGTTATTTTTTTCATCTCCTCTAGAAGTACGTATAATGGCCTTTGTTCGGCATATGTATATTAAAGTCGAGTCTGTTAATGATTGCATAAAAGTTTAGCTTTGTGTTATGGTTGATTAGTATATCTGCAGCTTTGAATGTAAAATTGTGAATGCTGTATAATATGTAATTCGGATGGTTGGAGAATTGTTTGATGTTCTCCATGAATGTCCATTCCCTTTTCTTTAGGACCTGTATTGGTTTTTGTCCCCATAAAAACATGGTATTGCTTCAAACGTGTTCAGGTTTATTTGGTTGGCATCAGTGATATTGCGTGTGAAGTCTTCATGTTGGAACGATCGTTGTACTTCTAAAGTGTTCACTTTTGTTTGAATATTCTCCAGAGTTTATGTAAGAATCTCAATTTGTGCTTTTAGTGCTGCAATGTCTTCCATTGTGTGTTCTTTTGCTGTCCGCTGTTTCAGAATCTGATTTTTCTTGAAGTATTTGTTTTTTATGGTACTTAATTTTCACTTTTTTCAACCATTTAGTGTTGGAAGTTTTCCTTCCCGTGGAATTTTTAATTTTATTCTATTTTATAAGCTTGAGGTGACAGTTAATGTATTTTCATTGTTTTGAATCAAAAAAATATGTTTTTTCTTTTTTCTTCGCCGAAATGCGTGCAGTTTATAAATGTTCTTAAGTCTAATTAAAATATTCGATCTTACTGCTATTTATACTAAATAGGATGTGGTTGTTATCGTATTGTTGTTTATGTCGATAATGTAAACGCATCGAATTATTGTGTTGAAGTATGTTTTCGGTATTACAAGATAATGAAGAATGTTAGCGTTGTTTACGTGTTTTCGAATTACAAGATACTGTTTTTGCTTACTGAAGCATGTCGTTTCGTTAGAGGTAACGAACATGTTGTCGTGTTTTCGAATTACAAGTTACTGGTTTTGCTTGTTGAAACATGTCGTTGTTTACGTTTGTAGTGAGAGATAACGAAGATGTCGTTGTTTACGTTTGTAGTGGGAGATAACGAGGAGATATTCAGGTAGAGAACCTACGTTATTAACTCCCCTCCTTCTTAAAATGAAGCGTCCTCGTTTTAAATTAAATTTCTTTCTTGTCGGAGTCTTAAAAATTCTGCTTCGTATATTTCGTTCATTCTCTGCCTTCTTGCTATTGCTCTTTTCACTTTGTAGCATTCACAGAGTTTGGATGCGCCATGGATGAGTAGTGCCATTATGTATAGCCCCAAGATGAGATAAATTAAGTATTGTATGGGATGTTCTTCGACTGGTATCAGGAGAGTTGATATTTTTTGGATGTTGCTGAATTTGTAATCGGCATATGATTCGATTATGCGCAGGATTATGTTGTTCGAGTATGGCATTTTTGAATTCTTGTTGATGGTTAAAATATTGTTTCCCATCAACAGCTGTGGAGTAGTTGAACTGTATTAATTTAGGTCGGTCTATTTTTACACTATTCCAGGTATGCTCGTACTCTGTGATAATATTCCCGTTTTCGAGTATTTGGAGTGGTGCATTGTTCTCGTGTATAACTTCGCATTTGGCTCCCTTATTTTCCAATATATTAATAGTATAATTGTCTGGGGTCTGAATTTTACATATATATATTACATAGTTTCCTATGTAATTTTTATATTTTTCAATACGAGTAAATATATTGTTGGATTTTGATATCTTAGGATCTAACAAAAGTTTCACTTGCTTAAGTGCTAGTGGATAAATATTGAATAAATTACATTTCAATTTTAATAAATTAATTGCATGATTAAAAAAACAGATGTGTATATCGGCATATTCAAAAATATTTATAATAGGTAAGACTAATGCTTCATAAGATGCTATTTTTTGAATATCTTTTAAATCTAAATTACCTGAATAAAAATTTCCATTTATAGGAAAATTTATTGTATTAGCAATAGAGGTTAGTTCATTGTATACCTCTGTAAGAACTAGGTCGTCTATTATGGCTTTAGGTTCGAGAGTTTCTAGTATTATCCCAAATTGTGAATTTATTATCTTTTGTTTATTGTTGTTTTCTATTATCATATTTAATTTTGTCTTTATTTCAATTAAGTCATCGTGATCGGGTGTACCTGTTATAAGCTTAAGACCTAATCGTATAGAGTTAAGTGATCGTCTAGTTCTAATGATGTTTGGGAGTAATTGTGGTTTAAGCATTTCTATCTTGCTTATTAATATTTGTCCTGTTTAATCGTTCTATGCGAATTTCGCTGTATTTTCATAAGGTGCTAGAATTTTGGAAAGGTTTCCTATACGGTATAACACATGGGCTGAAAAGTGTGCCGTTTTATAGTGAAACACAATCTTTCAATCTTTCAATCTTTCGATACCAGTCTTGTTGTACGATTTCGGTTCTCAAAATAGGCCTCTATTCGGCCTTCCTGCGAACAGGAAATAGTCGCTGGGGGCCAAATCTAAAGAATACGGTGGATGGGGAAGCAATTCGTAGCCGAATTCATTCAATTTTGCCATCGTTTTCATCGACTTGTGACACGGTGCATTGCCTTGATGTAACAGCACTTTCTTTTTCTTCAAATGCGGCTGTTTTTCTGCGATTTCGTCCTTCAAACGCTTCAACAACGCTATGTAATAGTCGCTGTTGATAGTCTACCCCTTTTGGAGATAGTCGATGAAAATTATTCCATGTGTATCCCAAAATACGGATGCCATAACCTTGCCAGCCGACTATTGAGTTTTTGGTCGTTTTGGTTCGTCGATGTTCGATGTTCGTCGCCTGCTCGCCACTCAGCTGACTGCCGACTTGACTCTGGTGTGAAGTGATGGAGCCAAGTTTCATCCCTTGTCACATACCAACTCAAAAATTCGGCTTTATTGCGGTTGAACAGCTTTAAACACTACTCTGAATCATCAACATTTTGTTGTTTTTGGTCGACTGTGAGCAAACGCGGCACTCACTTTGAATAGAGCTTTCGCATGTCCAAATATTCGTGTATTATATATCCAAAACGCTCTTTTGATATCTTCAGAGCCTTAGCTATATCGATCAACTTCACTTTACAGTCATTCGTAATCATTTTGTGGACTTTTTTGATGTTTTCATCTGAAACAGCCTCTTTTGGACGTCCACTGCGTGCATAATCTTCGGTGCTTGTATGACCACTTTCAAATTTTTTAATCCACTTGCGAATGGTTCTTTCGGCTGGTGCAGAGTCCGGGTAGCACTTATCAAGCCATTTCTTTGCATCGGCAGCATTTTTTCCCGTCAAAAAGCAATGATAAATCAACACACGACATTGCTTTGAATCCATTTTTTTTTCACAATAACAAAAGTTGCTTCACTCACAACGCTATATCTCGAGAACTAATCGTCCGACAGCTGTCAAATTTATACACGTATCTTTTGAAAGTTGGTACTAATTGAAAATTGTATGGATTTAATTCGAGTGGTGCCCTCTCTTAGAAACGGCTACTCTCTTAATACAGCCCATGTGCAATATAAGAAATGTAGTGTCCTGAAAAACGTATACAGGATCTGTTTCTATCATTACATATTTTCTGTTTTTAGATCGGTTAGATTGTCGCAGAAGGCGGTAGCGATAAAAAATTAAATTATTGTTCTAATGTATAATTGTACCATCGTTAGTAAGTATAGTATTACCCCTATCTTCGTTTACAATGTGTTTGGCGTATTTCGGCACCTTTTTGTTTCGACTGTGTGTTCTGGAGGAAACAATGTCTCCTTTTTTGTATGTGATGCACTTCCGATTTATATTATGGTGTGAAAGTACCTTATTTTGGTTTTTTTCTAGTTTTTGTTTGGTGTCAGGATACCCTCCTCGATTAACAAAGACGTCCACGGGTTTTTCTCCTGTCACTAAATGGATGGTTTTATTGTATTGTCGTACCTCGTTGAAAATTTCTTATCCTGGTGAAGAATTATTTTCTTGTGTTAGGACTCTAGTGAGTTCGATTAGAGTGCTGTGTGTACGTTCGACTTGACCGTTGGTTACCGAATGGAATGTTGGTGTATGTACCATTTGTAGTTTTTCATGTACTTGTTTACTGCATATGCTTGTGAATGTTAATTCGTTATCGGTCATTTTGAATTTTGTGTTGGGGTAAAAATGTGATAAGATTTCGTCAATATATTTATGTACATTCTTTTTACTCGGGACTTTGCGTACGTAACAATATTAAGAGTATTTATCAGTTGTGCTAACATATATGTTTCCATTTATGTGAAATAAATCCAAGTGAATATGTTCGGCCACATGATTTGGTATAGATGTGGCACCGATTGGTAGTTTGTTTGGATTGCGTTCGTATATATTTTTTAGGCAGATTTCGCAGTCTTGTGCTTCCTTTCTATACATTTGGCGTATAGTTGGCCAAAAATATGTATTTAGTATTTCTTGAGCGTTATTTTTCCAATTCATACGTGCTCGCTTGTATGTATGCATTACTAATTCTTTTTGCCTATCTATATTTTCTATGTCTTCTTTAATTTTTGTGCTAAAACAATTGGTACATTTGAAAACGTTGAAATAAAGTCATTTTCGATGTGGAATAAAGTTTCTTCATCAATTTTTATTGCGTTCGTTACTTTTGGGTTTAGTTTTCGTTTTAATCTGTCTACTAGTTATTCTTTAGTTGAACAGAAAAGTGTGTGTCGTGCATATAAAAAAATGTTTTGTGAAGAAATTTCTACTTAGTTGTTTGTACTATAGTTTATAATTATTTGATTTCTAAATGTATTTAACGATTGTCTTATGCGTTTTAGTATAAAGATTGGTGAACTTTTAGCTGAATCTTGTGAGTCCCTTGAAGTGTTGTTAATCTGTTGGCAAAACAGTGCATCAGCGACCACATTTTGGTGTCCTGTTTTATATGTATACTAATTAAGCGCCGTATTCTTCGATGAAGTTTTTCCATCGTTTTAATTTTGTGTTCGGGTTATTGTCAGAAATTGAAAAGATGAAAGACTGATGATCTGTATAAATTGCTAGGTCTGCTATACCGTACAGGTAATTTCTTAGTTTTTGAAGTGACCAAACAATCGCGAGGAGTTCCTTTTCATTCGTGCTGTGGTTTTGTTCAATTTTGTTAAGAACCCTGGATATAAATGAAATAGGTTTCTTATTCTGAGAGAGCACAGCTCCTATAGCTAAGTTATTTGTGTCCGTTGTTAATTCAAAAGGTTTGCTGAAGTCGGGTTGGAATAATTCGCCTTGGGCTTGTAATGCATCTTTTATTTTAATTAAAGCCTCGAGTGCTGGATGCTTCAGATTAATTAATACTTTTGGGCTTTGATTTTTATTTATACTAGGGGTTTTGCTATTGCGACGAGATTCTGTATAAATTTCCTATAGCAGCTAGCTAAGCCTAAAAATGAGCGCAGTTCTCTAGATTTTTTGGGATTGGAAAATCTTTTATAGTTTGAATTCTGTTACGATCTACAGTTATTTTGTTATATTTAATTATATGTCCGAGGTATTCTACTGAATCCTGGAAAAAATGTGATTTTTCGTTTGAAATTTTCATATTTGTATTGTGGAGTGCACCTACTATTGTACGTATGTGTTTCATAGGTTCTTCGGATGAGGAGGAATATATTAGTACATTGCCAATATAAACGTACGCGAATTTGCCAATATATGGACGTAGAATATCGTCCATTTTTCGCATTGTTAAAATATAGAAGGTGCGTTCTTTAAGCCGAACGGCATTCTAAGGAATTCATAATTTGCGCCATTCACACTGAATGCGGTTTTTTCCCTATCTGATTCTTTGACTAAGATTTGGTGAGAAACTGACTTTAAGTCTAATGTCGTAAAAATGTTTGCTTTACCTACCTACGGGTATTGCTTCACCCAAATAGGATATTCGGATTTTGTCCTAATTGTACCTTGTATTGTAGTTGTGAAGGGTAGAACTTCGTTTGTATCATTATTTATTCGCATAATATTTTCAATATCACCTTTATATTTGTCATTATTAACTGTATAATTTACTTTTTATTGCTACTCTCATTTGTTTTATATTTATATGTAAGTTTATACTCAAAAAGATTAATTTCTGCTTTTATTACTCTAAAACCGTGTTCACCTAAAAGTATATCGAACTCCTCTAAAGCTTCGGCTTAACAAAACGCTTAATTACGATGAAATAGGGTAATGGCTTTGGTGAAAGAGTAATAATGAATCCGTTTGACTTTTGCTGGCCTTATAGGTATAACATAGATATTAATAATTTACACTTTGAGCTTATATAATTAGCTATTATCTAGCTATTATGTATCTATTAAAATATTAACGGATGTACTTGTTTCTTGGCAGCGTCTTTGTAGGTATGGCAATCCGTTTATTCTTCTAAAAAAGCACTTCGTGTTTTGTAGGTATCATCGGTGTGTGAGGTGAGGTGATTGAAGGTCTTCATCTCTGGCTTGGTTTACTCTTTGAGTTTTGCTTGGGTTGTAGTTTTTTTGATGACGGTACTCGTTCACGTTTAGCTGTATGCTGGTTTTCTCTGAATGGATTGTAGCGCTGTTGTGTTTGTTGAAAGTGTTGCTTAGGCCGCACATATTGACGAGAGTTGTCCACCTCCATTGGTTCTGGTGTTTGATGATGATGATGTACGTTTGGGTTGTACCTTCTGTTGTCCCCATATCTTTGTGGTGTTGGTTATATTCGACACGTATGTTATATTATGTTGTCCTCGTAGGTTTGTGGCGGAGGGTTTCGTCGTTGATTGTACCTTATTTGTGGTGATATTTGGGCATCAAACTGCATATTTGTATTGTCGTGGTATATGGTGCTGGCATTTGCATATACAGTTTCGAGGTCTCTTGGATGGTGGCTCTACAGTGTACCGCTCGTATATTTTCTGTTGAGTCCTGTGATGAAAGTGTGAACTTCTTCCTGGCTTGCGAAGTTTGCCATTGCTTCAGATCACTGATCACCTTACATTGCTATTTTGGATAATGCCAAATTTAAGGCTTTTCTGATTTTACTGTGGAATTCTGACAGTGTTCGTCTTTCTTGCGTTATTTTTTTCATCTCCTCTAGAAGTACGTATAATGGCCTTTGTTCGGCATATGTATATTAAAGTCGAGTCTGTTGATGATTGCATAAATGTTTAGCTTTGTGTTATGGTTGATTAGTATATCTGCAGCTTTGAATGTAAAATTGTGAATGCTGTATAATATGTAATTCGGATGGTTGGAGAATTGTTTGATGTTCTCCATGAATGTCCATTCCCTTTTTTCTAGGACCTGTATTGGTTTTTGTCCCCATAAAAACATGGTATTGCTTCAAACGTGTTCAGGTTTATTTGGTTGGCATCAGTGATATTGCGTGTGAAGTCTTCATGTTGGGACGATCGTTGTACTTCTAAAGTGTTCACTTTTGTTTGAATATTCTCCAGAGTTTATGTAAGAATCTCAATTTGTGCTTTTAGTGCTGCAATGTCTTCCATTGTGTGTTCTTTTGCTGTCCGCTGTTTCAGGATCTGATTTTTCTTGAAGTATTTGTTTTTTATGGTACTTAATTTTCACTTTTTTCAACCATTTAGTGTTGGAAGTCTTCCTTTCCGTGGAATTTTTAATTTTATTCTATTTTATAAGCTTGAATAGATTGTGGCGCTGTTGTGTTTGTTGAAAGTGTTGCGTAGGCCGCACATATTGACGAGAATTTTCCACCTCCATTGGTTCTGGTGTTTGATGATGATGATGTACGTTTGGGTTGTACCTTCTGTTGTCCCCATATCTTTGTGGTGTTGGTTATATTCGACACGTAAGTTATATTATGTTGTCCTCGTAGGTTTGTGGCGGAGGGTTTTGTCGTTGATTGTACCTTATTTGTGGTGATATTTGGGCATCAAACTGCATATTTGTATTGTCGTGGTATATAGTGCTGGCATTTGCATATACAGTTTCGAGGTCTCTTGGATGGTGGCTCTATAGTGTACCGCTCGTATATTTTCTGTTGAGTCCTGTGATGAAAGTGTGAACTTCTTCCTGGTTTGCGAAGTTTGCCATTGCTTCAGATCACTGATCACCTTACATTGCTATTTTGGATAATGCCAAATTTAAGGCTTTTCTGACTTCACTGTGGAATTCTGACAGTGTTCGTCTTTCTTGCCTTATTTTTTTCATCTCCTCTAGAAGTACGTATAATGGCCTTTGTTCAGCATATGTATATTAAAGTCGAGTCTGTTGATGATTGCATAAAAGTTTAGCTTTGTGTTATGGTTGATTAGTATATCTGCAGCTTTGAATGTAAAATTGTGAATGCTGTATAATATGTAATTCGGATGGTTGGAGAATTGTTTGATGTTCTCCATGAATGTCCATTCCCTTTTCTCTAGGACCTGTATTGGTTTTTGTCCCCATAAAAACATGGTATTGCTTCAAACGTGTTCAGGTTTATTTGGTTGGCATCAGTGATATTGCGTGTGAAGTCTTCATGTTGTCCCACTGCTGTTATAGTTTGGAACGATCGTTGTACTTCTAAAGTGTTCACTTTTGTTTGAATATTCTCCAGAGTTTATGTGAGAATCTCAATTTGTGCTTTTAGTGCTGCAATGTCTTCCATTGTGTGTTCTTTTGCTATCCGCTGTTTCAGAATCTGATTTTTCTTGAAGTATTTGTTTTTTATGGTACTTAATTTTCACTTTTTTCAACCATTTAGTGTTGGAAGTTTTCCTTCCCGTGGAATTTTTAATTTTATTCTATTTTATAAGCTTGAGGTGACAGTTAATGTATTTTCATTGTTTTGAATCAAAAAAATATGTTTTTTCTTTTTTCTTCGCCGAAATGCGTGCAGTTTATAAATATTCTTAAGTCTAATTAAAATATTCGATCTTACTGCTATTTATACTAAATAGGATGTGGTTGTCATCGTATTGTTGTTTATATCGATAATGTAAACGCATCGAATTATTGTGTTGAAGTATGTTTTCGGTATTACAAGATAATGAAGAATGTCAGCGTTGTTTATGTGTTTTCGTATTACAAGATACTGTTTTTGCTTACTGAAACATGTCGTTTCGTTAGAGATAACGAACATGTTGTCGTGTTTTCGAATTACAAGTTACTGGTTTTGCTTGTCGAAACATGTCGTTGTTTACGTTTGTAGTGAGAGATAACGAAGATGTCATTGTTTACGTTTGTAGTGGGAGATAACGAGGAGATATTCAGGTAGAGAACCTACGTTATTAACTCCCCTCCTTCTTAAAATGAAGCGTCCTCGTTTTAATTAAATTTCTTTCTTGTCGGAGTCTTAAAAGTTCTGCTTCGTATATTTCGTTCATTCTCTGCCTTCTTGCTATTGCTCTTTTCACTTTGTAGCATTCACAGAGTTTGGATGCGCCATGGATGAGTAGTGCCATTATGTATAGCCCCAAGATGAGATAATTTAAGTATTGTATGGGATGTTCTTCGACTGGTATCAGGAGAGTTGATATTTTTTGGATGTTGCTGAATTTGTAATCGGCATATGATGTGATTATGCGCAGGATTATGTTGTTCGAGTATGGCATTTTTGAATTCTTGTTGATGGTTAAAATATTGTTTCCCATCAACAGCTGTGGAGTAGTTGAACTGTATTAATTTAGGTCGGTCTATTTTTACACTATTCCAGGTATGCTCGTACTCTGTGATAATATTCCCGTTTTCGAGTATTTGGAGTGGTGCATTGTTCGCATTTGGCTGCCTTATTTTCTAATATATTAATAGTATAATTGTCTGGAGTCTGAATTTTACATATATATATTACATAGTTTCCTATGTAATTTTTATATTTTTCAATACGAGTAAATATATTGTTGGATTTTAATATCTTAGGATCTAACAAAAGTTTCACTTGCTTAAGTGTTAGTGGATAAATATTGAACAAATTACATTTCAATTTTAATATTGTGATAATATTCCCGTTTTCGAGTATTTGGAGTCGTGCATTGTTCTCGTGTATAACTTCGCATTTGGCTGCCTTATTTTCTAATAAATTAATAGTATAATTGTCTGGAGTCTACATTTTCCATATATATATTACATAGTTTCCTATGTAATTTTTATATTTTTCAATACGAGTAAATATATTGTTGGATTTTGATATCTTAGGATCTAACAAAAGTTTCACTTGCTTAAGTGCTAGTGGAAAAATATTGAATAAATTACATTTCAATTTTAATAAATTAATTGCATGATTAAAAAAACAGATGTGTATATCGGCATATTCAAAAATATTTATAATAGGTAAGTCTAATGCTTCATAAGATGTTATTTTTTGAATATCTTTTAAATCTAAATTACCTGAATAAAAATTTCCATTTATAGGAAAATTTATTGTATTAGCAATAGAGGTTAGTTCATTGTATACCTCTGTAAGAACTAGGTCGTCTATTATGGCTTTAGGTTCGAGAGTGAAATTGTGAATTTATTATCTTTTGTTTATTGTTGTTTTCTATTATCATATTTAATTTTGTCTTTATTTCAATTAAGTCATCGTGATCGGGTGTACCTGTTATAAGCTTAAGACCTAATCGTATAGAGTTAAGTGATCGTCTAGTTCTAATGATGTTTGGGAGTAATTGTGGTTTAAGCATTTCTATCTTGTTTATTAATATTTGTCCTGTTTAATCTTTCTATGCGAATTTCGCTGTATTTTTATAAGGTGCTAGAATTTTGGAAAGGTTTCCTATACGGTATAACACATGGGCTGAAAAGTGTGCCGTTTTATAGTGAAACACAAATTCAACTTTATTTATCAATATAGTTGCCTTCGAGGGCGATACAATGATTGAAACGATTTTTCAATCTTTCGATACCAGTTTTGTTGTACGATTTCGGTTCTCAAAATAGGCCTCTGTTTCGGCCTTTTGAGATCTGCGAACAGGAAATAGTCGCTGGGGGCCAAATCTAAAGAATACGGTGGATGGGGAAGCAATTCGTAGCCGAATTCATTCAATTTTGCCATCGTTTTCATCGACTTGTGACACGGTGCATTGCCTTGATGTAACAGCACTTTCTTTTTCTTCAAATGCGGCTGTTTTTCTGCGATTTCGTCCTTCAAACGCTTCAACAACGCTATGTAATAGTCGCTGTTGATAGTCTACCCCTTTTGGAGATAGTCGATGAAAATTATTCCATGTGTATCCCAAAATACGGATGCCATAACCTTGCCAGCCGACTATTGAGTTTTTGGTCGTTTTGGTTCGTCGATGTTCGATGTTCGTCGCCTGCTCGCCACTCAGCTGACTGCCGACTTGACTCTGGTGTGAAGTGATGGAGCCAAGTTTCATCCCTTGTCACATACCAACTCAAAAATTCGGCTTTATTGCGGTTGAACAGCTTTAAACACTACTCTGAATCATCAACATTTTGTTGTTTTTGGTCGACTGTGAGCAAACGCGGCACTCACTTTGAATAGAGCTTTCGCATGTCCAAATATTCGTGTATTATATATCCAAAACGCTCTTTTGATATCTTCAGAGCCTTAGCTATATCGATCAACTTCACTTTACAGTCATTCGTAATCATTTTGTGGACTTTTTTGATGTTTTCATCTGAAACAGCCTCTTTTGGACGTCCACTGCGTGCATAATCTTCGGTGCTTGTATGACCACTTTCAAATTTTTTAATCCACTTGCGAATGGTTCGTTCGGCTGGTGCAGAGTCCGGGTAGCACTTATCAAGCCATTTCTTTGCATCGGCTGCATTTTTTCCCGTCAAAAAGCAATGATAAATCAACACACGACATTGCTTTGAATCCATTTTTTTTTTTCACAATAACAAAAGTTGCTTCACTCACAACGCTATATCTCGAGAACTAATCGTCCGACAGCTGTCAAATTTATACACGTATCTTTTGAAGGTTGGTACTACTTGAAAATTGTATGGATTTAATTCGAGTGGTGCCCTCTCTTAGAAACGGCTACTCTCTTAATACAGCCCATGTGCAATATAAGAAATGTAGTGTCCTGAAAAACGTATACAGGATCTGTTTCTATCATTACATATTTTCTGTTCTTAGATCGGTTAAATTGTCGCAGAAGGCGGTAGCGATAAAAAATTAAATTATTGTTCTAATGTATAATTGTACCATCGTTAGTAAGTATAGTATTACCCCTATCTTCGTTTACAATGTGTTTGGCGTATTTCGGCACCTTTTTGTTTCGACGGTGTGTTCTGGAGGAAACAATGTCTCCTTTTTTGTATGTGATGCACTTCCGATTTATATTATGGTGTGAAAGTACCTTATTTTGGTTTTTTTCTAGTTTTTGTTTGGTGTCAGGATACCCTCCTCGATTAACAAAGACGTCCACGGGTTTTTCTCCTGTCACTAAATGGATGGTTTTATTGTATTGTCGTACCTCGTTGAAAATTTCTTCTCCTGGTGAAGAATTATTTTCTTGTGTTAGGACTCTAGTGAGTTCGATTAGAGTGCTGTGTGTACGCTCGACTTGACCGTTGGTTACCGAATGGAATGTTGGTGTTACGGTATGTACCATTTGTAGTTTTTCATGTACTTGTTTACTGCATATGCTTGTGAATGTTAATTCGTTATCGGTCATTTTGAATTTTGTGTTGGGGTAAAAATGTGATAAGATTTCGTCAATGTATTTATGTACATTCTTTTTACTCGGGACTTTGCGTACGTAACAATATTAAGAGTATTTATCAGTTGTGCTTACATATATGTTTCCATTTATGTGAAATAAATCCAAGTGAATATGTTCGGCCACATGATTTGGTATAGATGTGGCACCGATTGGTAGTTTGTTTGGATTGCGTTCGTATATATTTTTTAGGCAGATTTCGCAGTCTTGTGCTTCCTTTCTATACATATGGCGTATAGTTGGCCAAAAATATGTATTTAGTATTTCTTGAGCGTTATTTTTGCAATTCATATGTGCTCGTTTGTATGTATGCATTACTAATTCTGTTTGCCTATCTATATTTTCTATGTCTTCTTTAATTTTTGTGCTAAAACAATTGGTACATTTGAAAACGTTGAAATAAAGTCATTTTCGATGTGGAATAAAGTTTCTTCATCAATTTTTATTGCGTTCGTTACTTTTGGGTTTAGTTTTCGTTTTAATCTGTCTACTAGTTATTCTTTAGTTGAACAGAAAAGTGTGTGTCGTGCATATGAAAAAATGTTTTGTGAAGAAATTTCTACTTAGTTGTTTGTACTATAGTTTATAATTATTTGATTTCTAAATGTATTTAACGATTGTCTTATGCGTTTTAGTATAAAGATTGGTGAACTTTTAGCTGAATCTTGTGAGTCCCTTGAAGTGTTGTTAATCTGTTGGCAAAACAGTGCATCAGCGACCACATTTTGGTGTCCTGTTTTATATGTATACTAATTAAGCGCCGTATTCTTCGATGAAGTTTTTCCATCGTTTTAATTTTGTGTTCGGGTTATTGTCAGAAATTGAAAAGATGAAAGACTGATGATCTGTATAAATTGCTAGGTCTGCTATACCGTACAGGTAATTTCTTAGTTTTTGAAGTGACCAAACAATCGCGAGGGGTTCCTTTTCATTCGTACTGTGGTTTTGTTCAATTTTGTTAAGAACCCTGGATATAAATGAAATAGGTTTCTTATTCTGAGAGAGCACAGCTCCTATAGCTAAGTTATTTGTGTCCGTTGTTAATTCAAAAGGTTTGCTGAAGTCGGGTTGGAATAATTCGCCTTGGGCTTGTAATGCATCTTTTATTTTAATTAAAGCCTCGAGTGCTGGATGCTTTAGATTAATTAATACTTTTGCGCTTTGATTTTTATTTATACTACCATTATCCCCGCGTAAAAATATAGTGAGGGGTTTTGCTATTGCGACGAAATTCTGTATAAATTTCCTATAGCAGCTAGCTAAGCCTAAAAATGAGCGCAGTTCTTTTAGATTTTTTGGGATTGGAAAATCTTTTATAGTTTGAATTTTGTTAGGATCTACAGTTATTTTGTTATATTTAATTATATGTCCGAGGTATTCTACTGAATCCTGGAAAAAATGTGATTTTTCGTTTGAAATTTTCATATTTGTATTGTGGAGTGCACTTACTATTGTACGTATGTGTTTCATAGGTTCTTCGGATGAGGAGGAATATATTAGTACATTGCCAATATAAACGTACGCGAATTTGCCAATATATGGACGTAGAATATCGTCCATTTTTCGCATTGTTAAAATATAGAAGGTGCGTTCTTTAAGCCGAACTGCATTCTAAGGAATTCATAATTTGCGCCATTCTCACTGAATGCGGTTTTTTCCCTATCTGATTCTTTGACTAAGATTTGGTGAGAAACTGACTTTAAGTCTAATGTCGTAAAAATGTTTGCTTTACCTACCTACGGGTATTGCTTCACCCAAATAGGATATTCGGATTTTGTCCTAATTGTACCTTGTATTGTAGTTGTGAAGGGTAGAACTTCGTTTGTATCATTATTTATTCGCATAATATTTTCAATATCACCTTTATATTTGTCGTTTTTAACTGTATAATTTACTTTTTATTGCTACTCTCATTTGTTTTATATTTATATGTAAGTTTATACTCAAAAAGATTAATTTCTGCTTTTATTACTCTAAAACCGTGTTCACCTAAAAGTATATCGAACTCCTCTAAAGCTTCGGCTTAAAAAAACGCTTAATTACGATGAAATAGGGTAATGGCTTTTTTGGCTTTGGTGAAAGAGTAATAATGAATCCGTTTGACTTTTGACCTTGCTGGTTTTCTCTGAATGGATTGTAGCGCTGTTGTGTTTGTTGAAAGTGTTGCTTAGGCCGCACATATTGACGAGAGTTGTCCACCTCCATTGGTTCTGGTGTTTGATGATGATGATGTACGTTTGGGTTGTACCTTCTGTTGTCCCCATATCTTTGTGGTGTTGGTTATATTCGACACGTATGTTATATTATGTTGTCCTCGTAGGTTTGTGGCGGAGGGTTTCGTCGTTGATTGTACCTTATTTGTGGTGATATTTGGGCATCAAACTGCATATTTGTATTGTCGTGGTATATGGTGCTGGCATTTGCATATACAGTTTCGAGGTCTCTTGGATGGTGGCTCTACAGTGTACCGCTCGTATATTTTCTGTTGAGTCCTGTGATGAAAGTGTGAACTTCTTCCTGGCTTGCGAAGTTTGCCATTGCTTCAGATCACTGATCACCTTACATTGCTATTTTGGATAATGCCAAATTTAAGGCTTTTCTGATTTTACTGTGGAATTCTGACAGTGTTCGTCTTTCTTGCGTTATTTTTTTCATCTCCTCTAGAAGTACGTATAATGGCCTTTGTTCGGCATATGTATATTAAAGTCGAGTCTGTTGATGATTGCATAAAAGTTTAGCTTTGTGTTATGGTTGATTAGTATATCTGCAGCTTTGAATGTAAAATTGTGAATGCTGTATAATATGTAATTCGGATGGTTGGAGAATTGTTTGATGTTCTCCATGAATGTCCATTCCCTTTTCTCTAGGACCTGTATTGGTTTTTGTCCCCATAAAAACATGGTATTGCTTCAAACGTGTTCAGGTTTATTTGGTTGGCATCAGTGATATTGCGTGTGAAGTCTTCATGTTGGAACGATCGTTGTACTTCTAAAGTGTTCACTTTTGTTTGAATATTCTCCAGAGTTTATGTAAGAATCTCAATTTGTGCTTTTAGTGCTGCAATGTCTTCCATTGTGTGTTATTTTGCTGTCCGCTGTTTCAGGATCTGATTTTTCTTGAAGTATTTGTTTTTTATGGTACTTAATTTTCACTTTTTTCAACCATTTAGTGTTGGAAGTCTTCCTTTCCGTGGAATTTTTAATTTTATTCTATTTTATAAGCTTGAATAGATTGTGGCGCTGTTGTGTTTGTTGAAAGTGTTGCGTAGGCCGCACATATTGACGAGAGTTTTCCACCTCCATTGGTTCTGGTGTTTGATGATGATGATGTACGTTTGGGTTGTACCTTCTGTTGTCCCCATATCTTTGTGGTGTTGGTTATATTCGACACGTAAGTTATATTATGTTGTCCTCGTAGGTTTGTGGCGGAGGGTTTTGTCGTTGATTGTACCTTATTTGTGGTGACATTTGGGCATCAAACTGCATATTTGTATTGTCGTGGTATATAGTGCTGGCATTTGCATATACAGTTTCGAGGTCTCTTGGATGGTGGCTCTATAGTGTACCGCTCGTATATTTTCTGTTGAGTCCTGTGATGAAAGTGTGAACTTCTTCCTGGCTTGCGAAGTTTGCCATTGCTTCAGATCACTGATCACCTTACATTGCTATTTTGGATAATGCCAAATTTAAGGCTTTTCTGACTTCACTGTGGAATTCTGACAGTGTTCGTCTTTCTTGCGTTATTTTTTTCATCTCCTCTAGAAGTACGTATAATGACCTTTGTTCAGCACATGTATATTAAAGTCGAGTCTGTTGATGATTGCATAAAAGTTTAGCTTTGTGTTATGGTTGATTAGTATATCTGCAGCTTTGAATGTAAAATTGTGAATGCTGTATAATATGTAATTCGGATGGTTGGAGAATGAATGTCCATGCCCTTTTCTCTAGGACCTGTATTGGTTTTTGTCCCCATAAAAACATGGTATTGCTTCAAACGTGTTCAGGTTTATTTGGTTGGCATCAGTGATATTGCGTGTGAAGTCTTCATGTTGTCCCACTGCTGTTATAGTTTGGAACGATCGTTGTTCTTCTAAAGTGTTCATTTTTGTTTGAATATTCTCCAGAGTTTATGTGAGAATCTCAATTTGTGCTTTTAGTGCTGCAATGTCTTCCATTGTGTGTTCTTTTGCTGTCCGCTGTTTCAGAATCTGATTTTTCTTGAAGTATTTGTTTTTTATGGTACTTAATTTTCACTTTTTTCAACCATTTAGTGTTGGAAGTTTTCCTTCCCGTGGAATTTTTAATTTTATTCTATTTTATAAGCTTGAGGTGACAGTTAATGTATTTTCATTGTTTTGAATCAAAAAAATATGTTTATTCTTTTTTCTTCGCCGAAATGCGTGCAGTTTATAAATATTCTTAAGTCTAATTAAAATATTCGATCTTACTGCTATTTATACTAAATAGGATGTGGTTGTTATCGTATTGTTGTTTATGTCGATAATGTAAACGCATCGAATTATTGTGTTGAAGTATGTTTTCGGCTAACATTAATGAAGAATGTTAGCGTTGTTTACGTGTTTTCGAATTACAAGATACTGTTTTTGCTTACTGAAGCATGTCGTTTCGTTAGAGATAACGAACATGTTGTCGTGTTTTCGAATTACAAGTTACTGGTTTTGCTTGTTGAAACATGTCGTTGTTTACGTTTGTAGTGAGAGATAACGAAGATGTCGTTGTTTACGTTTGTAGTGGGAGATAACGAGGAGATATTCAGGTAGAGAACCTACGTTATTAACTCCCCTCCTTCTTAAAATGAAGCGTCCTCGTTTTAATTAAATTTCTTTCTTGTCGGAGTCTTAAAAGTTCTGCTTCGTATATTTCGTTCATTCTCTGCCTTCTTGCTATTGCTCTTTTCACTTTGTAGCATTCACAGAGTTTGGATGCGCCATGGATGAGTAGTGCCATTATGTATAGCCCCAAGATGAGATAATTTAAGTATTGTATGGGATGTTCTTCGACTGGTATCAGGAGAGTTGATATTTTTTGGATGTTGCTGAATTTGTAATCGGCATATGATTCGATTATGCGCAGGATTATATTGTTCGAGTATGGCATTTTTGAATTCTTGTTGATGGTTAAAATATTGTTTCCCATCAACAGCTGTGGAGTAGTTGAACTGTATTAATTTAGGTCGGTCTATTTTTACACTATTCCAGGTATGCTCGTACTCTGTGATAATATTCCCGTTTTCGAGTATTTGTAGTGGTGCATTGTTCTCGTGTATAACTTCGCATTTGGCTGCCTTATTTTCTAATAAATTAATAGTATAATTGTCTGGAGTCTAAATTTTCCATATATATATTACATAGTTTCCTATGTAATTTTTATATTTTTCAATACGAGTAAATATATTGTTGGATTTTGATATCTTAGGATCTAACAAAAGTTTCACTTGCTTAAGTGCTAGTGGATAAATATTGAATAAATTACATTTCAATTTTAATAAATTAATTGCATGATTAAAAAAACAGATGTGTATATCGGCATATTCAAAAATATTTATAATAGGTAAGTCTAATGCTTCATAAGATGTTATTTTTTGAATATCTTTTAAATCTAAATTACCTGAATAAAAATTTCCATTTATAGGAAAATTTATTGTATTAGCAATAGAGGTTAGTTCATTGTATACCTCTGTAAGAACTAGGTCGTCTATTATGGCTTTAGGTTCGAGAGTGAAATTGTGAATTTATTATCTTTTGTTTATTGTTGTTTTCTATTATCATATTTAATTTTGTCTTTATTTCAATTAAGTCATCGTGATCGGGTGTACCTGTTATAAGCTTAAGACCTAATCGTATAGAGTTAAGTGATCGTCTAGTTCTAATGATGTTTGGGAGCAATTGTGGTTTAAGCATTTCTATCTTGTTTATTAATATTTGTCCTGTTTAATCTTTCTATGCGAATTTCGCTGTATTTTTATAAGGTGCTAGAATTTTGGAAAGGTTTCCTATACGGTATAACACATGGGCTGAAAAGTGTGCCGTTTTATAGTGAAACACAAATTCAACTTTATTTATCAATATAGTTGCCTTCGAGGGCGATACAATGATTGAAACGATTTTTCAATCTTTCGATACCAGTTTTGTTGTACGATTTCGGTTCTCAAAATAGGCCTCTGTTTCGGCCTTTTGAGATCTGCGAACAGGAAATAGTCGCTGGGGGCCAAATCTAAAGAATACGGTGGATGGGGAAGCAATTCGTAGCCGAATTCATTCAATTTTGCCATCGTTTTCATCGACTTGTGACACGGTGCATTGCCTTGATGTAACAGCACTTTCTTTTTCTTCAAATGCGGCTGTTTTTCTGCGATTTCGTCCTTCAAACGCTTCAACAACGCTATGTAATAGTCGCTGTTGATAGTCTACCCCTTTTGGAGATAGTCGATGAAAATTATTCCATGTGTATCCCAAAATACGGATGCCATAACCTTGCCAGCCGACTATTGAGTTTTTGGTCGTTTTGGTTCGTCGATGTTCGATGTTCGTCGCCTGCTCGCCACTCAGCTGACTGCCGACTTGACTCTGGTGTGAAGTGATGGAGCCAAGTTTCATCCCTTGTCACATACCAACTCAAAAATTCGGCTTTATTGCGGTTGAACAGCTTTAAACACTACTCTGAATCATCAACATTTTGTTGTTTTTGGTCGACTGTGAGCAAACGCGGCACTCACTTTGAATAGAGCTTTCGCATGTCCAAATATTCGTGTATTATATATCCAAAACGCTCTTTTGATATCTTTAGAGCCTTAGCTATATCGATCAACTTCACTTTACAGTCATTCGTAATCATTTTGTGGACTTTTTTGATGTTTTCATCTGAAACAGCCTCTTTTGGACGTCCACTGCGTGCATAATCTTCGGTGCTTGTATGACCACTTTCAAATTTTTTAATCCACTTGCGAATGGTTCGTTCGGCTGGTGCAGAGTCCGGGTAGCACTTATCAAGCCATTTCTTTGCATCGGCTGCATTTTTTCCCGTCAAAAAGCAATGATAAATCAACACACGACATTGCTTTGAATCCATTTTTTTTTTTCACAATAACAAAAGTTGCTTCACTCACAACGCTATATCTCGAGAACTAATCGTCCGACAGCTGTCAAATTTATACACGTATCTTTTGAAGGTTGGTACTAATTGAAAATTGTATGGATTTAATTCGAGTGGTGCCCTCTCTTAGAAACGGCTACTCTCTTAATACAGCCCATGTGCAATATAAGAAATGTAGTGTCCTGAAAAACGTATACAGGATCTGTTTCTATCATTACATATTTTCTGTTCTTAGATCGGTTAAATTGTCGCAGAAGGCGGTAGCGATAAAAAATTAAATTATTGTTCTAATGTATAATTGTACCATCGTTAGTAAGTATAGTATTACCCCTATCTTCGTTTACAATGTGTTTGGCGTATTTCGGCACCTTTTTGTTTCGACGGTGTGTTCTGGAGGAAACAATGTCTCCTTTTTTGTATGTGATGCACTTCCGATTTATATTATGGTGTGAAAGTACCTTATTTTGGTTTTTTTCCTCGTTGAAAATTTCTTCTCCTGGTGAAGAATTATTTTCTTGTGTTAGGACTCTAGTGAGTTCGATTAGAGTGCTGTGTGTACGCTCGACTTGACCGTTGGTTACCGAATGGAATGTTGGTGTTACGGTATGTACCATTTGTAGTTTTTCATGTACTTGTTTACTGCATATGCTTGTGAATGTTAATTCGTTATCGGTCATTTTGAATTTTGTGTTGGGGTAAAAATGTGATAAGATTTCGTCAATGTATTTATGTACATTCTTTTTACTCGGGACTTTGCGTACGTAACAATATTAAGAGTATTTATCAGTTGTGCTTACATATATGTTTCCATTTATGTGAAATAAATCCAAGTGAATATGTTCGGCCACATGATTTGGTATAGATGTGGCACCGATTGGTAGTTTGTTTGGATTGCGTTCGTATATATTTTTTAGGCAGATTTCGCAGTCTTGTGCTTCCTTTCTATACATATGGCGTATAGTTGGCCAAAAATATGTATTTAGTATTTCTTGAGCGTTATTTTTGCAATTCATATGTGCTCGTTTGTATGTATGCATTACTAATTCTGTTTGCCTATCTATATTTTCTATGTCTTCTTTAATTTTTGTGCTAAAACAATTGGTACATTTGAAAACGTTGAAATAAAGTCATTTTCGATGTGGAATAAAGTTTCTTCATCAATTTTTATTGCGTTCGTTACTTTTGGGTTTAGTTTTCGTTTTAATCTGTCTACTAGTTATTCTTTAGTTGAACAGAAAAGTGTGTGTCGTGCATATGAAAAAATGTTTTGTGAAGAAATTTCTACTTAGTTGTTTGTACTATAGTTTATAATTATTTGATTTCTAAATGTATTTAACGATTGTCTTATGCGTTTTAGTATAAAGATTGGTGAACTTTTAGCTGAATCTTGTGAGTCCCTTGAAGTGTTGTTAATCTGTTGGCAAAACAGTGCATCAGCGACCACATTTTGGTGTCCTGTTTTATATGTATACTAATTAAGCGCCGTATTCTTCGATGAAGTTTTTCCATCGTTTTAATTTTGTGTTCGGGTTATTGTCAGAAATTGAAAAGATGAAAGACTGATGATCTGTATAAATTGCTAGGTCTGCTATACCGTACAGGTAATTTCTTAGTTTTTGAAGTGACCAAACAATCGCGAGGGGTTCCTTTTCATTCGTACTGTGGTTTTGTTCAATTTTGTTAAGAACCCTGGATATAAATGAAATAGGTTTCTTATTCTGAGAGAGCACAGCTCCTATAGCTAAGTTATTTGTGTCCGTTGTTAATTCAAAAGGTTTGCTGAAGTCGGGTTGGAATAATTCGCCTTGGGCTTGTAATGCATCTTTTATTTTAATTAAAGCCTCGAGTGCTGGATGCTTTAGATTAATTAATACTTTTGCGCTTTGATTTTTATTTATACTACCATTATCCCCGCGTAAAAATATAGTGAGGGGTTTTGCTATTGCGACGAAATTCTGTATAAATTTCCTATAGCAGCTAGCTAAGCCTAAAAATGAGCGCAGTTCTTTTAGATTTTTTGGGATTGGAAAATCTTTTATAGTTTGAATTTTGTTAGGATCTACAGTTATTTTGTTATATTTAATTATATGTCCGAGGTATTCTACTGAATCCTGGAAAAAATGTGATTTTTCGTTTGAAATTTTCATATTTGTATTGTGGAGTGCACTTACTATTGTACGTATGTGTTTCATAGGTTCTTCGGATGAGGAGGAATATATTAGTACATTGCCAATATAAACGTACGCGAATTTGCCAATATATGGACGTAGAATATCGTCCATTTTTCGCATTGTTAAAATATAGAAGGTGCGTTCTTTAAGCCGAACTGCATTCTAAGGAATTCATAATTTGCGCCATTCTCACTGAATGCGGTTTTTTCCCTATCTGATTCTTTGACTAAGATTTGGTGAGAAACTGACTTTAAGTCTAATGTCGTAAAAATGTTTGCTTTACCTACCTACGGGTATTGCTTCACCCAAATAGGATATTCGGATTTTGTCCTAATTGTACCTTGTATTGTAGTTGTGAAGGGTAGAACTTCGTTTGTATCATTATTTATTCGCATAATATTTTCAATATCACCTTTATATTTGTCGTTTTTAACTGTATAATTTACTTTTTATTGCTACTCTCATTTGTTTTATATTTATATGTAAGTTTATACTCAAAAAGATTAATTTCTGCTTTTATTACTCTAAAACCGTGTTCACCTAAAAGTATATCGAACTCCTCTAAAGCTTCGGCTTAAAAAAACGCTTAATTACGATGAAATAGGGTAATGGCTTTTTTGGCTTTGGTGAAAGAGTAATAATGAATCCGTTTGACTTTTGACCTTGCTGGTTTTCTCTGAATGGATTGTAGCGCTGTTGTGTTTGTTGAAAGTGTTGCTTAGGCCGCACATATTGACGAGAGTTGTCCACCTCCATTGGTTCTGGTGTTTGATGATGATGATGTACGTTTGGGTTGTACCTTCTGTTGTCCCCATATCTTTGTGGTGTTGGTTATATTCGACACGTATGTTATATTATGTTGTCCTCGTAGGTTTGTGGCGGAGGGTTTCGTCGTTGATTGTACCTTATTTGTGGTGATATTTGGGCATCAAACTGCATATTTGTATTGTCGTGGTATATGGTGCTGGCATTTGCATATACAGTTTCGAGGTCTCTTGGATGGTGGCTCTACAGTGTACCGCTCGTATATTTTCTGTTGAGTCCTGTGATGAAAGTGTGAACTTCTTCCTGGCTTGCGAAGTTTGCCATTGCTTCAGATCACTGATCACCTTACATTGCTATTTTGGATAATGCCAAATTTAAGGCTTTTCTGATTTTACTGTGGAATTCTGACAGAGTTCGTCTTTCTTGCGTTATTTTTTTCATCTCCTCTAGAAGTACGTATAATGGCCTTTGTTCGGCATATGTATATTAAAGTCGAGTCTGTTGATGATTGCATAAAAGTTTAGCTTTGTGTTATGGTTGATTTGTATATCTGCAGCTTTGAATGTAAAATTGTGAATGCTGTATAATATGTAATTCGGATGGTTGGAGAATTGTTTGATGTTCTCCATGAATGTCCATTCCCTTTTCTCTAGGACCTGTATTGGTTTTTGTCCCCATAAAAACATGGTATTGCTTCAAACGTGTTCAGGTTTATTTGGTTGGCATCAGTGATATTGCGTGTGAAGTCTTCATGTTGGAACGATCGTTGTACTTCTAAAGTGTTCACTTTTGTTTGAATATTCTCCAGAGTTTATGTAAGAATCTCAATTTGTGCTTTTAGTGCTGCAATGTCTTCCATTGTGTGTTATTTTGCTGTCCGCTGTTTCAGGATCTGATTTTTCTTGAAGTATTTGTTTTTTATGGTACTTAATTTTCACTTTTTTCAACCATTTAGTGTTGGAAGTCTTCCTTTCCGTGGAATTTTTAATTTTATTCTATTTTATAAGCTTGAATAGATTGTGGCGCTGTTGTGTTTGTTGAAAGTGTTGCGTAGGCCGCACATATTGACGAGAGTTTTCCACCTCCATTGGTTCTGGTGTTTGATGATGATGATGTACGTTTGGGTTGTACCTTCTGTTGTCCCCATATCTTTGTGGTGTTGGTTATATTCGACACGTAAGTTATATTATGTTGTCCTCGTAGGTTTGTGGCGGAGGGTTTTGTCGTTGATTGTACCTTATTTGTGGTGACATTTGGGCATCAAACTGCATATTTGTATTGTCGTGGTATATAGTGCTGGCATTTGCATATACAGTTTCGAGGTCTCTTGGATGGTGGCTCTATAGTGTACCGCTCGTATATTTTCTGTTGAGTCCTGTGATGAAAGTGTGAACTTCTTCCTGGCTTGCGAAGTTTGCCATTGCTTCAGATCACTGATCACCTTACATTGCTATTTTGGATAATGCCAAATTTAAGGCTTTTCTGACTTCACTGTGGAATTCTGACAGTGTTCGTCTTTCTTGCGTTATTTTTTTCATCTCCTCTAGAAGTACGTATAATGACCTTTGTTCAGCACATGTATATTAAAGTCGAGTCTGTTGATGATTGCATAAAAGTTTAGCTTTGTGTTATGGTTGATTAGTATATCTGCAGCTTTGAATGTAAAATTGTGAATGCTGTATAATATGTAATTCGGATGGTTGGAGAATGAATGTCCATGCCCTTTTCTCTAGGACCTGTATTGGTTTTTGTCCCCATAAAAACATGGTATTGCTTCAAACGTGTTCAGGTTTATTTGGTTGGCATCAGTGATATTGCGTGTGAAGTCTTCATGTTGTCCCACTGCTGTTATAGTTTGGAACGATCGTTGTTCTTCTAAAGTGTTCATTTTTGTTTGAATATTCTCCAGAGTTTATGTGAGAATCTCAATTTGTGCTTTTAGTGCTGCAATGTCTTCCATTGTGTGTTCTTTTGCTGTCCGCTGTTTCAGAATCTGATTTTTCTTGAAGTATTTGTTTTTTATGGTACTTAATTTTCACTTTTTTCAACCATTTAGTGTTGGAAGTTTTCCTTCCCGTGGAATTTTTAATTTTATTCTATTTTATAAGCTTGAGGTGACAGTTAATGTATTTTCATTGTTTTGAATCAAAAAAATATGTTTATTCTTTTTTCTTCGCCGAAATGCGTGCAGTTTATAAATATTCTTAAGTCTAATTAAAATATTCGATCTTACTGCTATTTATACTAAATAGGATGTGGTTGTTATCGTATTGTTGTTTATGTCGATAATGTAAACGCATCGAATTATTGTGTTGAAGTATGTTTTCGGTATTACAAGATAATGAAGAATGTTAGCGTTGTTTACGTGTTTTCGAATTACAAGATACTGTTTTTGCTTACTGAAGCATGTCGTTTCGTTAGAGATAACGAACATGTTGTCGTGTTTTCGAATTACAAGTTACTGGTTTTGCTTGTTGAAACATGTCGTTGTTTACGTTTGTAGTGAGAGATAACGAAGATGTCGTTGTTTACGTTTGTAGTGGGAGATAACGAGGAGATATTCAGGTAGAGAACCTACGTTATTAACTCCCCTCCTTCTTAAAATGAAGCGTCCTCGTTTTAATTAAATTTCTTTCTTGTCGGAGTCTTAAAAGTTCTGCTTCGTATATTTCGTTCATTCTCTGCCTTCTTGCTATTGCTCTTTTCACTTTGTAGCATTCACAGAGTTTGGATGCGCCATGGATGAGTAGTGCCATTATGTATAGCCCCAAGATGATATAAATTAAGTATTGTATGGGATGTTCTTCGACTGGTATCAGGAGAGTTGATATTTTTTGGATGTTGCTGAATTTGTAATCGGCATATGATTCGATTATGCGCAGGATTATATTGTTCGAGTATGGCATTTTTGAATTCTTGTTGATGGTTAAAATATTGTTTCCCATCAACAGCTGTGGAGTAGTTGAACTGTATTAATTTAGGTCGGTCTATTTTTACACTATTCCAGGTATGCTCGTACTCTGTGATAATATTCCCGTTTTCGAGTATTTGGAGTGGTGCATTGTTCTCGTGTATAACTTCGCATTTGGCTGCCTTATTTTCTAATAAATTAATAGTATAATTGTCTGGAGTCTAAATTTTCCATATATATATTACATAGTTTCCTATGTAATTTTTATATTTTTCAATACGAGTAAATATATTGTTGGATTTTGATATCTTAGGATCTAACAAAAGTTTCACTTGCTTAAGTGCTAGTGGATAAATATTGAATAAATTACATTTCAATTTTAATAAATTAATTGCATGATTAAAAAAACAGATGTGTATATCGGCATATTCAAAAATATTTATAATAGGTAAGTCTAATGCTTCATAAGATGTTATTTTTTGAATATCTTTTAAATCTAAATTACCTGAATAAAAATTTCCATTTATAGGAAAATTTATTGTATTAGCAATAGAGGTTAGTTCATTGTATACCTCTGTAAGAACTAGGTCGTCTATTATGGCTTTAGGTTCGAGAGTGAAATTGTGAATTTATTATCTTTTGTTTATTGTTGTTTTCTATTATCATATTTAATTTTGTCTTTATTTCAATTAAGTCATCGTGATCGGGTGTACCTGTTATAAGCTTAAGACCTAATCGTATAGAGTTAAGTGATCGTCTAGTTCTAATGATGTTTGGGAGCAATTGTGGTTTAAGCATTTCTATCTTGTTTATTAATATTTGTCCTGTTTAATCTTTCTATGCGAATTTCGCTGTATTTTTATAAGGTGCTAGAATTTTGGAAAGGTTTCCTATACGGTATAACACATGGGCTGAAAAGTGTGCCGTTTTATAGTGAAACACAAATTCAACTTTATTTATCAATATAGTTGCCTTCGAGGGCGATACAATGATTGAAACGATTTTTCAATCTTTCGATACCAGTTTTGTTGTACGATTTCGGTTCTCAAAATAGGCCTCTGTTTCGGCCTTTTGAGATCTGCGAACAGGAAATAGTCGCTGGGGGCCAAATCTAAAGAATACGGTGGATGGGGAAGCAATTCGTAGCCGAATTCATTCAATTTTGCCATCGTTTTCATCGACTTGTGACACGGTGCATTGCCTTGATGTAACAGCACTTTCTTTTTCTTCAAATGCGGCTGTTTTTCTGCGATTTCGTCCTTCAAACGCTTCAACAACGCTATGTAATAGTCGCTGTTGATAGTCTACCCCTTTTGGAGATAGTCGATGAAAATTATTCCATGTGTATCCCAAAATACGGATGCCATAACCTTGCCAGCCGACTATTGAGTTTTTGGTCGTTTTGGTTCGTCGATGTTCGATGTTCGTCGCCTGCTCGCCACTCAGCTGACTGCCGACTTGACTCTGGTGTGAAGTGATGGAGCCAAGTTTCATCCCTTGTCACATACCAACTCAAAAATTCGGCTTTATTGCGGTTGAACAGCTTTAAACACTACTCTGAATCATCAACATTTTGTTGTTTTTGGTCGACTGTGAGCAAACGCGGCACTCACTTTGAATAGAGCTTTCGCTTGTCCAAATATTCGTGTATTATATATCCAAAACGCTCTTTTGATATCTTCAGAGCCTTAGCTATATCGATCAACTTCACTTTACAGTCATTCGTAATCATTTTGTGGACTTTTTTGATGTTTTCATCTGAAACAGCCTCTTTTGGACGTCCACTGCGTGCATAATCTTCGGTGCTTGTATGACCACTTTCAAATTTTTTAATCCACTTGCGAATGGTTCTTTCGGCTGGTGCAGAGTCCGGGTAGCACTTATCAAGCCATTTCTTTGCATCGGCAGCATTTTTTCCCGTCAAAAAGCAATGATAAATCAACACACGACATTGCTTTGAATCCATTTTTTTTTCACAATAACAAGAGTTGCTTCACTCACAACGCTATATCTCGAGAACTAATCGTCCGACAGCTGTCAAATTTATACACGTATCTTTTGAAGGTTGGTACTAATTGAAAATTGTATGGATTTAATTCGAGTGGTGCCCTCTCTTAGAAACGGCTACTCTCTTAATACAGCCCATGTGCAATATAAGAAATGTAGTGTCCTGAAAAACGTATACAGGATCTGTTTCTATCATTACATATTTTCTGTTTTTAGATCGGTTAGATTGTCGCAGAAGGCAGTAGCGATAAAAAATTAAATTATTGTTCTAATGTATAATTGTACCATCGTTAGTAAGTATAGTATTACCCCTATCTTCGTTTACAATGTGTTTGGCGTATTTCGGCACCTTTTTGTTTCGACGGTGTGTTCTGGAGGAAACAATGTCTCCTTTTTTGTATGTGATGCACTTCCGATTTATATTATGGTGTGAAAGTACCTTATTTTGGTTTTTTTCTAGTTTTTGTTTGGTGTCAGGATACCGTCCTCGATTAACAAAGACGTCCACGGGTTTTTCTCCTGTCACTAAATGGATGGTTTTATTGTATTGTCGTACCTCGTTGAACAGCTTTAAACACTACTCTGAATCATCAACATTTTGTTGTTTTTGGTCGACTGTGAGCAAACGCGGCACTCACTTTGAATAGAGCTTTCGCTTGTCCAAATATTCGTGTATTATATATCCAAAACGCTCTTTTGATATCTTCAGAGCCTTAGCTATATCGATCAACTTTACTTTACAGTCATTCGTAATCATTTTGTGGACTTTTTTGATGTTTTCATCTGAAACAGCCTCTTTTGGACGTCCACTGCGTGCATAATCTTCGGTGCTTGTATGACCACTTTCAAATTTTTTAATCCACTTGCGAATGGTTCTTTCGACTGGTGCAGAGTCCGGGTAGCACTTATCAAGCCATTTCTTTGCATCGGCAGCATTTTTTCCCGTCAAAAAGCAATGATAAATCAACACACGACATTGCTTTGAATCCATTTTTTTTTCACAATAACAAAAGTTGCTTCACTCACAACGCTATATCTCGAGAACTAATCGTCCGACAGCTGTCAAATTTATACACGTATCTTTTGAAGGTTGGTACTAATTGAAAATTGTATGGATTTAATTCGAGTGGTGCCCTCTCTTAGAAACGGCTACTCTCTTAATACAGCCCATGTGCAATATAAGAAATGTAGTGTCCTGAAAAACGTATACAGGATCTGTTTCTATCATTACATATTTTCTGTTTTTAGATCGGTTAGATTGTCGCAGAAGGCGGTAGCGATAAAAAATTAAATTATTGTTCTAATGTATAATTGTACCATCGTTAGTAAGTATAGTATTACCCCTATCTTCGTTTACAATGTGTTTGGCGTATTTCGGCACCTTTTTGTTTCGACGGTGTGTTCTGGAGGAAACAATGTCTCCTTTTTTGTATGTGATGCACTTCCGATTTATATTATGGTGTGAAAGTACCTTATTTTGGTTTTTTTCTAGTTTTTGTTTGGTGTCAGGATACCCTCCTCGATTAACAAAGACGTCCACGGGTTTTTCTCCTGTCACTAAATGGATGGTTTTATTGTATTGTCGTACCTCGTTGAAAATTTCTTCTCCTGGTGAAGAATTATTTTCTTGTGTTAGGACTCTAGTGAGTTCGATTAGAGCGCTGTGTGTACGCTCGACTTGACCGTTGGTTACCGAATGGAATGTTGGTGTTACGGTATGTACCATTTGTAGTTTTTCATGTACTTGTTTACTGCATATGCTTGTGAATGTTAATTCGTTATCGGTCATTTTGAATTTTGTGTTGGGGTAAAAATGTGATAAGATTTCTTCAATGTATTTATGTACATTCTTTTTACTCGGGACTTTGCGTACGTAACAATATTAAGAGTATTTATCAGTTGTGCTAACATATATGTTTCCATTTATGTGAAATAAATCCAAGTGAATATGTTCGGCCACATGATTTGGTATAGATGTGGCACCGATTGGTAGTTTGTTTGGATTGCGTTCGTATATATTTTTTAGGCAGATTTCGCAGTCTTGTGCTTCCTTTCTATACATTTGGCGTATAGTTGGCCAAAAATATGTATTTAGTATTTCTTGAGCGTTATTTTTGCAATTCATATGTGCTCGTTTGTATGTATGCATTACTAATTCTTTTTGCCTATCTATATTTTCTATGTCTTCTTTAATTTTTGTGCTAAAACAATTGGTACATTTGAAAACGTTGAAATAAAGTCATTTTCGATGTGGAATAAAGTTTCTTCATCAATTTTTATTGCGTTCGTTACTTTTGGGTTTAGTTTTCGTTTTAATCTGTCTACTAGTTATTCTTTAGTTGAACAGAAAAGTGTGAGTCGTGCATATGAAAAAATGTTTTGTGAAGAAATCTCTACTTAGTTGTTTGTACTATAGTTTATAATTATTTGATTTCTAAATGTATTTAACGATTGTCTTATGCGTTTTAGTATAAAGATTGGTGAACTTTTAGCTGAATCTTGTGAGTCCCTTGAAGTGTTGTTAATCTGTTGGCAAAACAGTGCATCAGCGACCACATTTTGGTGTCCTGTTTTATATGTATACTAATTAAGCGCCGTATTCTTCGATGAAGTTTTTCCATCGTTTTAATTTTGTGTTCGGGTTATTGTCAGAAATTGAAAAGATGAAAGACTGATGATCTGTATAAATTGCTAGGTCTGCTATACCGTACAGGTAATTTCTTAGTTTTTGAAGTGACCAAACATTTTCATTCGTGCTGTGGTTTTGTTCAATTTTGTTAAGAACCCTGGATATAAATGAAATAGGTTTCTTATTCTGAGAGAGCACAGCTCCTATAGCTAAGTTATTTGTGTCCGTTGTTAATTCAAAAGGTTTGCTGAAGTCGGGTTGGAATAATTCGCCTTGGGCTTGTAATGCATCTTTTATTTTAATTAAAGCCTCGAGTGCTGGATGCTTTAGATTAATTAATACTTTTGCGCTTTGATTTTTATTTATACTACCATTATCCCCGCGTAAAAATATAGTGAGGGGTTTTGCTATTGCGACGAAATTCTGTATAAATTTCCTATAGCAGCTAGCTAAGCCTAAAAATGAGCGCAGTTCTTTTAGATTTTTTGGGATTGGAAAATCTTTTATAGTTTGAATTTTGTTAGGATCTACAGTTATTTTGTTATATTTAATTATATGTCCGAGGTATTCTACTGAATCCTGGAAAAAATGTGATTTTTCGTTTGAAATTTTCATATTTGTATTGTGGAGTGCACTTACTATTGTACGTATGTGTTTCATAGGTTCTTCGGATGAGGAGGAATATATTAGTACATTGCCAATATAAACGTACGCGAATTTGCCAATATATGGACGTAGAATATCGTCCATTTTTCGCATTGTTAAAATATAGAAGGTGCGTTCTTTAAGCCGAACGGCATTCTAAGGAATTCATAATTTGCGCCATTCACACTGAATGCGGTTTTTTCCCTATCTGATTCTTTGACTAAGATTTGGTGAGAAACTGACTTTAAGTCTAATGTCGTAAAAATGTTTGCTTTACCTACCTACGGGTATTGCTTCACCCAAATAGGATATTCGGATTTTGTCCTAATTGTACCTTGTATTGTAGTTGTGAAGGGTAGAACTTCGTTTGTATCATTATTTATTCGCATAATATTTTCAATATCACCTTTATATTTGTCGTTTTTAACTGTATAATTTACTTTTTATTGCTACTCTCATTTGTTTTATATTTATATGTAAGTTTATACTCAAAAAGATTAATTTCTGCTTTTATTACTCTAAAACCGTGTTCACCTAAAAGTATATCGAACTCCTCTAAAGCTTCGGCTTAAAAAAACGCTTAATTACGATGAAATAGGGTAATGGCTTTTTTGGCTTTGGTGAAAGAGTAATAATGAATCCGTTTGACTTTTGCTGGCCTTATAGGTATAACATAGATATTAATAATTTACACTTTGAGCTTATATAATTAGCTATTATCTAGCTATTATGTATCTATTAAAATATTAACGGATGTACTTGTTTCTTGGCAGCGTCTTTGTAGGTATGGCAATCCGTTTATTCTTCTAAAAAAGCACTTCGTGTTTTGTAGGTATCATCGGTGTGTGAGGTGAGGTGATTGAAGGTCTTCATCTCTGGCTTGGTTTACTCTTTGAGTTTTGCTTGGGTTGTAGTTTTTTTGATGACGGTACTCGTTCACGTTTTGCTGTATGCTGGTTTTCTCTGAATGGATTGTAGCGCTGTTGTGTTTGTTGAAAGTGTTGCTTAGGCCGCACATATTGACGAGAGTTGTCCACCTCCATTGGTTCTGGTGTTTGATGATGATGATGTACGTTTGGGTTGTACCTTCTGTTGTCCCCATATCTTTGTGGTGTTGGTTATATTCGACACGTATGTTATATTATGTTGTCCTCGTAGGTTTGTGGCGGAGGGTTTCGTCGTTGATTGTACCTTATTTGTGGTGATATTTGGGCATCAAACTGCATATTTGTATTGTCGTTGTATATGGTGCTGGCATTTGCATATGAAGTTTCGAGGTCTCTTGGATGGTGGCTCTACAGTGTACCGCTCGTATATTTTCTGTTGAGTCCTGTGATGAAAGTGTGAACTTCTTCCTGGCTTGCGAAGTTTGCCATTGCTTCAGATCACTGATCACCTTACATTGCTATTTTGGATAATGCCAAATTTAAGGCTTTTCTGATTTTACTGTGGAATTCTGACAGTGTTCGTCTTTCTTGCGTTATTTTTTTCATCTCCTCTAGAAGTACGTATAATGGCCTTTGTTCGGCATATGTATATTAAAGTCGAGTCTGTTGATGATTGCATAAAAGTTTAGCTTTGTGTTATGGTTGATTAGTATATCTGCAGCTTTGAATGTAAAATTGTGAATGCTGTATAATATGTAATTCGGATGGTTGGAGAATTGTTTGATGTTCTCCATGAATGTCCATTCCCTTTTCTCTTGGACCTGTATTGGTTTTTGTCCCCATAAAAACATGGTATTGCTTCAAACGTGTTCAGGTTTATTTGGTTGGCATCAGTGATATTGCGTGTGAAGTCTTCATGTTGGAACGATCGTTGTACTTCTAAAGTGTTCACTTTTGTTTGAATATTCTCCAGAGTTTATGTAAGAATCTCAATTTGTGCTTTTAGTGCTGCAATGTCTTCCATTGTGTGTTCTTTTGCTGTCCGCTGTTTCAGGATCTGATTTTTCTTGAAGTATTTGTTTTTATGGTACTTAATTCGTGCGGTTTTTTTTTTTTCAAAATTTGAACGTTTATTTAAGAAAAACATGTACAATAGTATTATTCAAGGTATTACTCATCTGAAGCTATGACTTTTTCCCATCTTTCTGGCAATTTGTGGATCCCATCCCAAAAGAACTGCGCCGGCTTGGCAGCCAAGAATGAATCAGGCCAATTTTTGATATTCTGCTCTGATGTGAACCGTATTTCAGTGAGGGCGTTTTGCACCGACCGAAACAAATGGTAGCCAGAAGGAGCAAGATCTGGGCTGTAAGGCGGCTGAAGTAAGACTTCCCATCCACTGTTTTTCAAATAGTTCTTAACCGGAATAGCAATGTGGGGCCGAGCGTTGTCATGATGGAAAATTATTGCTTCGTGTCTGGTCGCATATTCCGGGCGTTTTTCGGCTACTGCTCTCTTCAAACGGATTAATTGTGTTCGGTAGCGTTGTCCATTTATGGCTTCACCCGGTTTTAGCAGTTCATAATACAGCACACCCATCTGATCCCATCAAATACAGAGCACTACCTTCACGCCATGGATATTCGGCTTTCCCGTTGATTTTGCTGGTTGGCCGGGTTTTACATATGATTTTTTGCGGTAATGGATCCATATTTCACAACAGTAACAATCTGATGCAAAAATGACTTTCTTCTGTGGCGTTCCAGCATCATTTCGGACATGCAAAACCGCCTTTCGACATCTCTCGGCTTGAGTTCATGTGGAACCCAATTTTCTTGCTTTTGAATATATCCAGCTGCTTTTAAACGATTTGAAATGGCTGCTTGAGTGACACCCAAAGATTCTGCGAGCTCTTCTTGTGTTTGGCAACAATCTTCATAGAGTAATGCTTCCAGTTCTTCATCTTCAAACTTTTTTGGCTGCCCAGGACGTTCATCGTCTTCCAAGCCAAAATCACCACTTTTAAATCGTGCAATCCACTTTTGGCACGTTCGCTCAGCTAGCGCATGTCCACCATAAGCTTCCACCAAAATTAAAGTATTGGGGAAGAACTCCCCGCAAAAACACTTTTCCAGGCATAAAGTTCGACATATTTGAGTGAAAAAAATTATTGTTGTTTACGCTTCAAATGAATGACATATAATGAAATGACGAACAATGACAGTAGCTTTCCTACGCATGTTCGAATGGAATGATAATAATGGAATAATACAAATTTAAGACTGAATTAAGACCCAATAGAAATGTGTTCAAAAATAATATTAAAATATATTGTTTTCCAATAGGGACTTGGCAACTTTGAATTTAATTTGTGAACGCACCTTTTCACTAATCATCAAACCGTCACTGTCAATTTATTCAGTAAACTCAACATTTTCATCATGGTAAAGTACACTATCGAGAAGGTGCGCCAAGCTGATGAATTTCGTCGCAAAATCATCTTCAGTGACGAAGTTAATTTTTGGCTCAATGGGTTCGTCAATAAGCAAAATATGCGTTAGTGGTCGGGTGAAAACCCACATGTCTTTTATGAATCACCACTTGTTTGGTGCGGTTTGCATGCCGGCGGCGTTATTGAGCCATCTTTTTTCGTCGACGATAACGATCATCACGTTACTGTCAATGGTCAGCGCTATCGTGCCATGATCACCGATTATTTTTGGCCCGAGTTAGAAGATATGGACTTGGACGATATGTGGTTTCAACAGGATGGTACCACAAGCCACACACCACACGCTACAATCGATTTATTCAAGAGTAAGTATGGTGAGCTTGTTATCTCAAGACATGGGCCAGTCGATTGTCCGCCTCGTCCGTGCGATTTAACGCCGGTTGACTATTTTCTGTGGGGCTACGTTAAGCTCAGAGCCAACATTGAACGCAAAATAGCGGCCGTTTCGACCGAAATGTGTGGGCGAGTCGTTGAAAATTGGGTCCAAAGAATCGACCGCTGCAAACATGTCCGCGGTGACCATATGAACGAAGTCGAGTTCCATTCATAAATGTTTTGATTGTACTTCAAGCCAATAATAAAGTTATTGAAATATCTCTAATGGTTTGACTTTTATTTAAAAAAAAGTTGTCAAGTCGTTATTCGAAAACCCTATACAAACCTACACATATAACAAATAGTATAAAAACAATCATCGACTAAATAATAACGGAATCGGAATATAATGCCATAAGCGACCATGAAACGTTGACTATAAAATTATTCGCTCTAGAAAAAGGTACATATAAATCGTTATTCTTATCGAAACTAAGGAACAGCACGTAATACAGGGGTGGAGTCGACACTTTTGCTCTGTGTAAGGTGATTATCAAATCGAAAATCGTTTTTTTACGTCGATTTTAGATGATAGCTATTTACGTGTCGTTTTCATAAATTTGTGTCATTTTCCATAAGGATTTTGGTGCGGTCGATTTCAAATTGGTTCATATATTAAAAAAAAAGTGTGTTTTGAGAATTGACATATTTTCTATAAAGTAAATTAGTTCAAGTGCAATGTTACCATCATTTGCAATTTTATAAAACGCGAGGACGAGGAGAGCGAGGAGTGAAAATAATCATGAACCTTTAAACCATTTCTTAGTACTCATAATATTTTAGATTTTTGAAAAACTTTCGTTTAGCAGCTGAAGCTGATAGTGTACGCTAAGACCGTGACAGCTTAGCTTGGCGTATTTTACATGAGGGTCTAGGCCTAAAAACGTACAAAATTCAACTTGTGCAAGAATTGAAGCCAGGCGACTTGATAAACTCAATGAAAATCTGGTTCAGTGATGAAGCCCATTTCTGACTTAATGTATACGTTAATATACAAAATTGCCTTATTTGGGCTGATGACCAACCCAAAGAGTACCAAGAGCCACCATTACATCCATTAAAAACAACGGTAAGGTGTGGTTTATGGGCTGGTGGAATCATTGGTCCATATTTCTTGAAAAATGTGGCAAATCAGAATATTACCGTCAATGGTAACAGATAATGTTCTTCCTGAAATTCAAACACATGGTCTCAATGAGATCTGGTTTTAACAAGAAGGCGCTACGAGCCATACAGCGCGTCAAACAATGGACTTGTTGAGAAATCGTTTTGGTGAACACTTAATTTCACGATTTGCGACGGTAAATTGGCCGCCTAGATCGTGCGATATCACACCTTTGGACTTTTTCTCTGGGAATATGTAAATTCTCAGGTCTTCAGGAATATGCCTGCTACAATTGACGGTTTGGAAGCCAACATTACTCGTGTTATCCGTGAGATACCAGTCGTTATGTACGAACGAGTCGTCTAAAATTGGACTTTCCGAATGGACCACCTCAGACGTAGTCATGGCCAACATTTACATGATATCATTTCGAAAAGTAGATGATATGAATTGTTCATTTAATCGATAATAAAAATTTTAAATTTACTTTCAAATTTATGTGTTTGATTTTACATTATAAATCAAACCTCACGATGAATCACCCTAAAAAAACGCTCATGAAACTTCTCGTGACCTGCATTTTAATCGAGTTGATTCGCAGGCCAGGAGTATTGTAGAATGTTGCATTGGTCTTTTGAAAAGTTTTTTTATTATATGTTATATATACATTTGTCTTTTAATATAAATAACTTAAACTTGAGAAATTCTATTAGTTTAGGTCGTTGGCGTATAATTCTTTAAGAAAGAAAGTGTAGATATTGTCCGATAAGTTTTGTTCTAGTTATAAATGTCTGTGCTGCATTGCATAACATATGATGCGCTCTTAACCTACCTATTGTAGAACAAGAAATTAATATTTTCTTAAACGTTCAAATCCATAATCATCAAGCTGGAGAAGGAGATAATTTCGCTAATGGAGAAGCTAGACGGATTCGTGATGGTATCAGAAACAGCTTATTTGTTATCCAACTGATTAATATATAAAATTAAAACACAAAACACAAAATTCAAACATAAATGGTTTTTTAAAGCTTTTAGTTAATAAAAAAAAACAAATAAATTGCACAGAACTCGTATATTCACAGTCTTGTTTTTTTAGTTATCACATTTCAGAAAAAAATTGCTTTACATAAGCTTTTTATATACAAAAATAAAAAAAATAATAAAACTAACTTAAAAATTATTTCACTGTGTTGAACACATTTAACTACATATGGTATATACACATAAAAAAATCATTTTGGTTGCTTGTTAATCTTCATTAATTTTATATTTTGTCAATTTCTACTTCCCTGTTTCTAATCTCTTTTCTTTTGAGGTTATTAGCAACCGCAGTTTCTTTTTTTCTGGCTGCACACAGTTCTCGGATGGCATCTCTTACATCTTGCAATGTTGAATTTGCTTTATTGGTATTTTCTTTTCGTTTTGCAAAGAAATTCTGTGGAGATAAAACTGTCTGTTTAAAATTTCGTCCTTTCGGCTATTTATTTTCCTTTCTTTTGACGAAGGTGGGACGTTTTGCTTATAATTTCTGGAATTGGATCCATTCTTCACTGAATGTCTTCCAGAAGCTGCTCAATGGTATGAGCAACCTGGATATCGTTTTCTGTTTGCAGAAAAATAAAAATAAATATAGTAAAAATTAAAATAATGTAAATAAGTACAATGTAGGTGCATACATTCTTCACTGCTACCAAAAGCCAAACCCCCTTGAGCGGCGTTAAGGACACACCTCCATCCCACAGGCAAATACCATATAATTGGTATATACAGGGTGAGTTTTTTAACTTGAGACATCCAAATCACTCGAAAATATGCGATATCGCGAAAAATGTTTTAGTTAAAAGTCACAAGGTTCTGAAGGGTACATAAGATGGTGACCACCAGTTTGACCTTGAGCCCCATTTTCAAGGTCAATCGAAGGTCACTTTTGGTTCTTTAATGTGATTTTTTTGACAGATTACAATTACAATTCTTTTATATGAAACACTTTTATCGAAAATACGTTCTTTACCCGTCGGAGGGAACCATTAAACTTAAGACATCAAAATTATTTGAAAAGTGCGAAATATCCCGAAAAATGTTTCAGACGAAAGTCTCAAGGTTCTGAAGTGGACATAAGACGGTGACCACGAGTTTGACCTTGACACCCATTTTCAAGGCCAAACGAAGGTCACTGTTGATTTTTCAAATGATAATTCCTGATTTTCATTGCTCAGTCGTATTGCTCGTAGGCTTGTCATTTTTTTTACATACTGCGTTAAGCATAACCCAGAAACAACGACGTGGACGTACCAGTATTTTGTTTCCTTCGGGGTGATTAATTAGAGTGGGTTCCCTTGCCTCCCACTGTTGAATCATTGAATTCTTCCCATTTCGACGTTTATTTCCCGAGACCATTTCAACAAATTATCGAAAATGTGACCATTCACTTCAATACACTTGTCTATCCGCGCTCTAAATGAACCAACAAAACTGAGAAGTATTTCTGGCGTAATCTTCCGGCAAGCTTCAGTTATTCGTCTTTTCATGTCCTCACGTGTTGTTGGCTTTTTTCTGTAAACCTCACTTTTTAAGTAGTCCCACAAGAAGAAATCAAGTGACGTAAGATCAGGTGATCTAGCAGGCCATTGCCTCGGACCCCCTAGTCCGATCCATAGTTGATGGTTAACATTGTTTAATACGCCCCGGGCTACTTCGGAATAATGGGCTTGACAACCATCATGTTGAAACCACATTGCTTGTCGCAACTCCAATGGCAGTTCTTCTAGTAATACTGGAAGATGGTCCCGCAAGAAATTTGCATACTTTTCGCCATTCAATTTGCCTTCAATAAAATATGGACCTATTAATACCGTGATTGATGAAAGTCGATTTATCAGAGAATAACACCTTGGCGAAGAAAAGGGGGTCTCCTTCAATTTGCTGAAGTGTCCATTGACAAAAGGAAACCCGGTTGCGAAAATCCTCACTAGAAAGTTCTTGATGAATTGAAACATGATAAGGATGGTATTTATGCCGATATAATATCGTACAGAAAATCGTTTGAGAAATTCCTGATTCACGACTTATTTGGCGTATGCTAATGTGAGAATCGTGTGCAACGGCAGCTAACACTGCTATTTCATTGTCCTCAACAGTCACCCTATCTGACCGATTCTGTTTCTTGGTTGCACTCCTCCTTCACCAGTGAATTGTTGGATGACCCGATAAAAGGAAGCGTGCTATCGTATCTGGTCTGGGAAACTTGGGCGTAAAGAGCAACAGCACCACCGATGTTCCTTCCACTTTTTCCATAAATCAATATCATTTAAATTTTCTCTTGAATTGAAATAGCCTGCATTATTAATCTGGAAAACGTTACTAATAATAATCGGTTCCTCAAAACAAATATTCTACTTGAAGTACAGTTCCGTTCAAGTAGAAAAAAAGGGCAGAGTGCACATCATACACTCTCAGATAAGCTTAGGACAATTTGTCTCTATCTGAAATTTCTTTGAGTTTTAACTTCACTCGAGGCAAAAATGACTTCCTTAAAACAAATCTCGACCTTCTAACACCCTAACAACGTTTGATCCCGATTAATGATTTCGGCGTGCCAGTGCAGTGGTATCTAGCACTGAATGAATAAGACCTTCGAGACAAAGTCGTGTGCCCCATTGAGGAATACGAATAAGCAATGAAGATCGGGAATTATCATTTGAAAAATCAAAAGTGACCTTCGTTTGACCTTGAAACTGTGTATCAACGTCAAACTCGTGGTCACCATCTTATCACTTCAGAACCTTGTGACTTTTGTCTAAAACATTTTTCGCGATATTTCGTACTTTTCGAGTAATTTTGATGTCTTAAGCTGTATGGCGTCCTCTGAGGGGAAAAGAACGCATTTTTGAAAAAAGTGTTTCATGTAAGAGAATTGTAATTTTTCACGCAGATTACGAATCTGTCAAAAAAAATAGGGGTTCCCATTAAAAAATCAAAAGTGACCTTCGTTTGACCTTGAAAATGAGGCTCAAGGTCATACTCGTGGTCACCATCTTATGTCCTCTTCAGAATCTTGTGACTTTTTCGAATAATTTTGATGTCTCAAGTTGAAAAACTCACCCGGTATAAATACCATATAACCGCCACCTGTTTGCTTTATTGATCTTTTGTTGTGGGTGAGCTTTAATATTGATTCTGCCCCACAAAACTATATATATTTTTCCCGTTTCCACTCAGTAACTGTTTTTGTTGGCGGTCCATTACAATTTAATGATGAAGTTTACTTTTCCCACAACTGTCGTTAGGTTATCCATCCAGAGCTTGACGCAGCGTTGTAGGATTTTACTAGCTCTGGATGTATCTCCATGCATTCGGAAAGCATCGCGATTTGTTGTTTTGTTCAATTAGATTTACGAAAAGCAAAATTGTTATTATTTTTAACATTATTACGTGTTTTGAGGTGTATATTATGTCCTTACATGTTTCCAAACAAATTTTGTTAAATTTAGCTTTCAAATTCAAAACAACACAATTCGAATATGACATTTAATTTTTGACAGACTTAGAAGTGATGCCAATACCATATATCGGGTTTTCCAATAACGACTTGACAACTTTTTTTTTTAAATAAAAATCAAACCATTTGAGATATTACAAAAACTTTATTATTGACTTGAAGTACAATCAAAACATTTATGAATGGAACTCGACTTCGTTCATATGGCCACCGCGGGCACGTTTGCAGTGGTCGGTTTATTGGACCCAATTTTCAACGACTCGGGCACACATTTTGGCCGACACGGCCGCTATTTCTCGTTCAGTGTTGGCTCTGAGCTCTTCCAACGTCGTCGGCGTGTTGGCATAAACCAATGACTTAACGTAGCCCCACTGAAAATAGTCAAGCGGCCTTAAATCGCACGAACGAGGCGGCCAATCGACTGGCCCATGTCTTGAGATAACACGCTTACCATACTTACTTTTCAATAAGTCGATTATAGCGTGTGCTGTGTGGCTTGTGGCACCATTCTGTTGAAACCACATATCGTTTAAGTCCATATCTTTCAATTCGGGCCAAAAATAATCGGTGATCATGGCGCTATAACGCTGACCATTCACAGTAACCTGACGATCGCTATCGTCGACGAAAAAATATGGACCAACAACGCCGCCGGCATGCAAACCGCACCAAAAAGTTATTTTTTGTGGATGAAGTGGTGACTCATGAAGCACATGTGGGTTTTCACCCGACCAATAACGCATATTTTGCTCATTGACAAACCCATTGAGTCAAAAATGAGCTTCGTCACTGAAGATGATTTTGCGATGAAATTCATCATCTTGGCGCATCTTCTCCAGAACCCAATCGGAGAACGTACGTGGCTTCAAATGGTCCATCTTGATCTTGTATGGGTGTAAACCAAGATCCTTACGCAAAATACGCCATAATGTGGTCTGAGCGGTGCCCAATTCTTGAGAACGCCTTGGAATTGAATGATTTGGATCGTTTGCTACGGACGTCTGAAGGGCAGCGATATTTTCGACACTTCGACCAACCCGTTGTCTCACTGTTACGGCAACATCACACAACGAATATTTAGACTCAAATTTTTGCACTAAACTTGTTATTGCCTGTCTACTAGGGCGAGAATTACGACCGAAAATTGGAGTTAACGCTTTTAAAGTTGCAGTCACCGACTTCGAATATCTGTTAAAAAAATTTTATAATTTGCAGACGTTGCTCGTTAATGTACTTTACCATGATGAAAATGTTGAGTTTACTGAATAAATTGACAGTGATTGTTTGATAATTAGTGAAAGAGTGCCCTCACAAATTAAATTCAAAGTTGTCAAGTCCCTAGTGGAAAACCCTTTATCAACAATTTTTTGCGATCGATTTACACAGAGCAAAGAATAATTGATAATCACAAACGACAGTAAAAAAGCGACAGGCAATTTCCGCAATTTCATAGGATCCTAAGATTGTCACGTTGTAAAACTTGTATAACATTGTTTTAACCAACTGAAATGCACAAAACGTTTGCAGTACACATTGTGTAGAGAGAACCGAAAAACCATATCAGAGATTCCTACTTTTGTCTTATTAACGTACATAGCATCGGCTCCAAGCATATTGTGCAGTATCCCAATTTACTATCAGCTTTATTGCGTGTCGAATATAGTGAAGAATATCCTATTCCAAAAATACAATTCGAATAGAAAATCGACAATGATCCAGACTTTTAAACACCAGAATGTTCAACAAAGGCGAATATAATTTCTAACGCTGACCTGAGTGATTTTGTTAGAGATTCAAAACTATCGAACTCACAGTCAGAACTCCTAGCATCCAGATTAAAAGAACGGAATCTCCTCAAGGGTGACATACATATTAGTGACTTCCGAAAACGTGAAAAAGGACTTGCACATTGTTTCGGTCAAGAAGGGACTATGGTATAAGTATATTATATGGTATACTTATACAACTTATTTAATGCGTTAGGACAGAAACATGAAAGAAGTAATTGCCTCCTATTAATTGATTCCAGTAAGATTAGCGTTAGAGCAGTTTTTCTTCACAACGGTGATATATACCCATCTGTACCTATAACTCATGCTGTTTATATGAAGGAATCATAAGAGAATATGCGATTGCTCCTACAACACATTCAGTATAAAGACTATAAATGGTCAATCTGTGGAGATTTAAAAGTTATACCGCCTCTTGTTGGACTGCAGCTGGGGTATACGAGACACTGCTGTTTTCGGTGTGAATATGACAGCCATGCACGAAAGCTGTAAATCGGATCGGTAAAAGTGAGTCAGAAACTTAAGAGGGGATATTTTTTGGATCACAAATACGGAAACTTTTGCAAAATAGTGAATTTAACAACATGCTAACTGATGTTGAACTATGAGAATGGAGATCTTTTGTTGTCACAGATTTTCTTGGAAATATAAAATCCAAAAGTAACAGAGATCATATAACTGAATTGCTAAATGCTTACAAGGAAATAGAATGTAGAATGTCACTAAAACTTCACTTTCTGGATGCTCATCTCGATTTGTTTTCGGAGAATTTGGGTGCAGAAAGCGACGAACAATGTAAAATCGATAGCAGACTTCTTAGAGACGTCAGGGAGAATTCGTTTGATAAGCCTACATCCCGCAAAGCTGTGCTATCTGTATTTTTGCTCGTAACTGTCAAGCATTAACCGAGGACGCAGGCAGACCCAACGTAGGTTCGGGTCCTGGAAAACTATCCTCTGAACCATGTCTGGCACTGCAACGGTTTTCTTAAGCGTGTAAAATTTCAATACGAGAAAAACTAAGGCGAAAAATACTACAATGTCCCAATGGTAGTAAACATTTTTGGTCATTCGTCAAAAACATTAGAATTTCTGACTTATCCTCCATCACACCGCTCATTTACAACGATATTCCAGCTGTCAGCACTTTGGACAAGACCAATCTGCTTGCTGCACAGTTCCAGATTGTGCTTTGCCCCGCGCACACTTAAGTGTATCGAATCTTCAATGGGACGAATTCGCTTTCGTAGTAGCAAGTAGCAAGAGTACTTAAAGGTCCCAATATACACAAATCTGCTGGTCCAGATGGAATATCTCCACTTCTTCTGAAAAGGAGTTCTTCCTCGCTGGCAAAATCACTGCGTAGGCTTTTCCGTCAATTTACCTCCTTAGGAATCTTTCCGAGCAGATAAAAAAAATGCTTGTGCGGCTCGTCCTAAAAAAAATTGCGAATCTTCTCCTCCCTTTTTTTTATTCAGACCCATTGCACTTACTTCCTTTCTTTCCAAGGTCAGGGAAACGCTCATATCTCGAAACGCAAAAGTGCACATCAATCTGGCGAAAGCAAGTTATTTGCACTTGGTATTTTTAAAACATTTGACAGAGTTTGGCATCAGGGTCTCTTACATGCTTTTGTGATCGTTCCTTTCGGAACGTTTTATTCAAATTGTGCCCAATTACTACGTTTTGCTTCCGACACTCCTTTTAATTTTCATTAATCATCTCTTATCTGCTTCTTCTAATCCAATATATTCCTTTGCTGATAATACTACTCTCACGTCCTGCTCTTAGGCTGTAGAACGGGACCAGCAGCGTATTTTAAGCTTATTAAATTCCGATATTAACCCCATAGCCAACTGGGGAACTATCACAAATGCTGTCTGCTGTCATTAAAGTGAAATCCAACCACGCAGCCATTATCGATGAATGGTACTTGCATCGTCGAAACCGAAAAATTTCCCATTCTCGGTATGTACATCAGTGACAATTTACGTTAGAATGACCACATATTCGATGTCGCCAAAAATGCTGCGAAATGTATAGGTTTCCCAAGCGATGTAAGAAATATTTCACCCCCTCTAATCTGGCCTCAATTAATAAGATATTTATCAGCCCAAAATTGTAGTAAAATGCCCATATCTGATCAGGTGCTCCTAAAACATCTCCGCCCCTGCTAGATAGGATTCAAATTATCTACATCAATAATATCAGTCAGTCAATTGACACCCTTAAACACCGATATCCTTTTTCACCTTGTTTTATCGCTATTTTTACCACCAATAAGCCGTACAACTCGCTAATGGAATGCCCTGTCGAGCTCTCTATTTCCTATTCATTATAATTTGCAAACTTTTAAGATCAACTTACATCGGTATTTCTCTTTTCGACCTCCCTGATTTTCCTTTACCTACGCTGTGTACAAACATTTTAAGGGTACGCAAACGCCTTGAGCACGCGCTTATTATAACAAAAGAACACTAGTTCGTAGACAGGTAGCTTCAGGTCAAAGTTATCTTTGACAGCGTATTTTTCTCGAGGTTGCAGCACAGGTGTAGACTTTAGCTTTGTCGTCATTCTACTGCGTAGCTTGCAGATGATCGTAATTTCGTAATTAATAGTATCATGGCCAGATAACTAATTAGATGGTGCTGAATGCTGCTTACAAATACTGTGTCATGTAGTTCTGGGAATCAAAGACTCAAGAGATGTTGTTGAATGCAGTTGGCGATTAAAGAGAGGTTTCCAAAGCTGATGTAAGACGAATGTTGATTGATTTTTTTTTTAATCCCGCGCGCGTACCAAGGGGATATGAATATCCTTTTACTGCCTTTTCTCCAGGGCGCGGGTGGGTGGTGTAGTAGTTTGAAACTCAGGTGTACTTGGTTTCGATATTTTCCCCAGAGATGGTTGTCAAACTGGACGGGACGAGCCAATGCATCCTCAACCAGTGGGTCCTAGTACGTGCTAGTTGTTAGTTCGTTACATTTAGCCCAGACAGCAACCACTTCAACATCAGTATATGCCTTCATGTCAGAGTTGACGCCGACGGGATTTTCATATAACTACATACAAATTCTATGAAAAGACTTTTTCAAAGAATTGCCTTGCGCGAGATTTGAACCCGCGACCCTCTGCTTGAGAAGTCTATGCATATACCACTACACCACGGCCACCCCCGTTGCGGTCGTCATCTGATGCCCTTGGATAGGTATTAGGTTGTTTCTCATCATGCAGTCATCTTCGAATGAGAGAAGCCCAGAGGCAATAAGTTCAATTTGATTGACTTCTGTTTTTCGTACAGCGGTTGGTTGAACAACTTGGGAAGTGCCAAATATCCACTGGTTACTATTGCTTTATTGTGTCCATATCATGTTGTTTTTGGTTGTATCAGGTCGCATGATAGTACTGTATTATTGTTAAGAAGTTTAAATTCACAGGTATATGCCTGGGAACCAGCTTGGTATTTTGCCTTTTTGCTGACGCAAAAGAACTGCATAATACGATTTTGGTGACGATTTATTGCCAGAACCTCTATAGACGGGTTGATGATGAGGAGTGTGTTGTTGACCGTCGCCGGAAATGGGACTACCCGGAATAAGTTGAAGAGCTCTTCTTCGACTAGTGGAATCTTGATGATGAACATAAGCTAATTGTCAGTAGTTCCTGCTTAAATTCTTAGGATCTTGTATAAGTGAATCAAATCCTCTTGTTCAAATGGTAGTTTTTACGAAAAAAGCAGATGATTTTTGATGTTTATTATTTCCATAGTGTGCGTCCGTTAATGTATTGAGAATTACCGTCAGTTGTTTTGCCAATGACGTAAAAACTTGGAAGATCTTGGATTTCTCTGAGGCTTCTCCGATTCGAACAATGATTTGTTCGGATTGGTTTTGAAGGAAGTTCATGCATTCTCCGGCCTCCAATTGGCCCTGTTTCCTGATGTTGATCGTTGAGTCTTTGATGGAAGTCTGGTTCATTAACATCGTCCATAATTGCGCCTCATTGCCCTTTAGTTGATTGATGGTGCGTGATATTTCTTCTGCGTCATCGGAATCAAGAAGTCCAAACAAAGCATGTGCTATATTTCCGACTATGTTGATAGCTGAGAGAATAATTCGGCGTCTTGAAATTGTATTGGAATCTGCTTTTAATCTATTTCTGGTGGTGATTAAGTGTGTTACTAGTAAAGAGCCTGCTGTCTTTTGTTGTAACTGGTTGCATATGTGTTGAAGTGTCGTTGTTCCATTATCGAATGCTTCTATCTCTGATTGAATGGGTACTAAGTCATAGTAAACAATAATTTTCCATTCAGTTTCAACTAAATTGGTCGATCCAATAGTTTTGAAATATATTCCTGGATTGTTATCGAGCCTTGTAATGTTCTCCAGTGGGGCGCAAACTATCGGCAATAGTAGTACTGATAACATTATGGTGGTCACTAAAGAAACATACTATATTTTTCTTCGTTTTGTGTGTATTTTCGTCGTATCATTTATAGTGGATTCGGTTGTGCATTATATCATTATATCTAGTTGTGCAACCAAAGGCTCATCAAATAGGAAATGCCCTGGGGTCAATGCATCTAGGTCATTTGGGCCGGACGAGAGTAAGGTAAGCGGTCTTTAATTTATTTAAAAATAATTAAATTTAATTTAAAATGGCTTCTTATTTGATTCTGGAGAGACTCATATTCGTCCTTAAAATTGAGTCACTTAGGGCTGCCCCATTCTCTCGAAACGGTAGTCTAACTATGAAGTGATTGGTTTCCGGTTTCAAGATATTTTGAATGAAGTGTGTTTCGCAATACCTTTCCGTAGTTGTCAGCTGCCTTGGTACGACATCAAAGTCGTCAACCTTCCAGAATCTTTCGATGAGTTCGTTTGTGGAATCTTCGTCGCAGAATATTCCACAGGTTGCTGAGTTGGGTGCGACGTCTACAATTTTTCCAACTACGACCCATCCAAGGTAAAGTGTTTCGGAGAATGGGAACTTCTGCTCCCAGTAGGTCATCGATTTCTAGTGATCGGTGGAAATTTGGTTCAGCCAACTTGATGTTTTCGGGTATGATATAGGTGATAGTGTCCAAGTTTTGTGTGGGTTGAGGTGATACGATGCTGGGAAGAATGAACTCTTCTAGGCTGACTTATTGATTAGCGCTTCGTGTTCTCCTGCCAATACCTTCAAGGCAGAGAGAGGTGATGTTGGTGACAAAGATACAAGTTTGATGAGTCTCTCAGTTATTAGATTTATCTGAGAGCCGGAAATTAGCCTGGCTCGGACCCTACAGCCTTGTCCGTTGTTTTCCGTAATGGACACACTGGCTGTGACTAGAAGCACGTTACATTATTTGTTGTTTACTTGTTGAATAGTGGCTACAGCTGTCGGAGCATTGTCGTGCAACATCGTGCAGAACATATATTTGCTGTGTGGTCTGCTCTGAAGCAATTAACGCAAATTCGTTGGTTTTGGATCCACTTCGCAATAGTATAGGGTTTTCTAATAACGACTTGAATTTTTTTTTTTTTTAAATAAAAGGCAAACCATTTGAGATATTTTAAAAACTTTATTATTGGCTTGAAGTAAAATCAAAACATTTATGAATGGAACTCGACTTCGTTCATATGGCCACCGCGGGCACGTTAAACCACATGTCGTCCAAGTCCATATCCTCCAATTTGGGGCATAAATAATCGGTGATCATGGCGCGATAACGTTACCATTCACAGTAACGTCACGATCGTTATAGTCGACGAAAAAATATGGCCCAATAACGCCGCCGGCATGCAAACCGCACCAAACAGTTATTTTTTAAGGATGAAGTGGTGATTCATGAAGCACATGTGGGTTTTCACCCGACCAATAACGCATATTTTGCTTATTGATAAACCCATTGAACCAAAAATGAGCTTCGTCACTGAAGATTATTTTGCGACTCCGAATATCTGTAGGAAATTTTTATAAATTGCAGATGTTGCTCGTTAGTGTACTTTGCCATGATAAAAATGAATTTACTGAATAAATTGGCAGTGACAGTTTGGTGATTAGTGAAAGAGTGCGTTCACAAATTAAATTCAAAGTTGTCAAGTCCCTATTGAAAAGCCCTATATATCAGGTGGTCTCTTATTCCACATACCTTGCAGCCTTCGACTTTTGAGATCGCCACGGTTTTCACTGTGCTGGCCTTGTGCTTTCCCCCAACAGCTTTTTACGTCTCAAATCGGGTTTTCAAAAACCTTGAAAACTCATTTCTTGTCTGCAGTTCTCAAGAATTCTGTAGGGATTGCTCGTAGAGATGGCTTCGTCGATCCAATTTTTTATATGCATATGGATGTGTGTGGAGGATCCCAGGAAGCCATCGCTATACCAAGCGCCTTCAGTGTCGATAAGCATTCATAAATGGTGTCATGACACTCCCTTATTGTCTTCATTTCGGAGTTTAGATTGGGCAAATCGAGAACCTGTTGATATTGAGCTGATATGAGGACTCTTTTGTTGCTGAATCTGTCCTGAAGAATTTTCCAAGCTATGTGGTAGTTGTTTCCGGTTAACTCGAGATGTCGCAGTGCATCACCTGACACGTTCGTTTTTAAATACCAGATTTCTTTAATTGGTGGGGATGACCGTTCGTGAATCAGTTTTGAGAATATATCTGAAAATGTTTGCTATTTCAGATAATCTCCATCAAATTTTGATATTGCCATTTTGGGCAGTTGAATTGCAGGGTGGTCAACTTCCTACCTTGTTCTGTTATTCTTACTGGTTGCGGTTGCTGTTTCTAACAGAGCTTGATTTCTTAGAACCTTTGCCTCTAATTTGGCTTACAACTCCGCTACTGGGTCGTCTACTGCTTCCCAAATTGAGTAATGAAATTCCTCAGTTTGACTCCACAGTTTGGTTATGGCCCGTAGACATTGATTTGACGCTTCTTCCATAGTCGTTCTTTAGATGATGCGGACTAAAGAATTCATCATTAATTGGGGCAGATGGCTTTGTTGTCAAATTTTTCCCGATAGCTAGCTTTTCATCGTTGCTGGATTTTATTTGTGCCAACGACTCACTCAAGTTTTTCCTGTACTTGTTGTATAGCTGTTTAATCTTGGTGTACTATTCGGATAAATAGTATTCATCTTCTAGTGGCATTGCCGTTAGAGAACGAATCCTAGTATCGGTCGCTTCGAATTCATCCCATATGGCATCCAAACGGTCCAATCTGGAAGTGAAGTACCGCTCGGTTATTTTCCGGGTTGGAGGTATACTGATGTCTACGTCTTAATATGACATCGATAATGCTTTTTTGAAATTTAGGACCAACCATCAAGTGCTCGCTTAGGAATGTGCCGTCCAAGGTCTTAAAACTTGAGTCGAATACAACTTGCAGTTTTGTAGCGGAGTTTTGCCTTTAATGACAGTTTGATGTGGAAAAAATAATCGAAAGTGTTGCACGATAAATATCTAAATTTACCTCTTCCATATAATTCATGGTAATATATTCTAATATGCAGTCCTTACATCCTAGCTTTAGCTTCGAATCTTTCTCAAAAATTTTTATAACTGATTAAAACGTCGTAAAGCAGCTTCCCTGCTGAACCATAAGTCGGGCCGTCCTCCCTCTTTGTAGGGTGAGGACACTTGATAACGTCCATTTGTTAGTCTGGTTGTGTTGGCTAAGAAGTGCTGTTCACAAGCATTTTCTTCTTCGGATACAGTCATCTTAAATGGACCTCACAGGATTTCCGCATCTCAGCACCCAAATCTAGCTGCAGGGTGAAACTTTTAAATAGTTGTGGGTCAAGAAGTGCACGTAGACCACGGCACCTTACATCAGCTAAGACTACTTTAATTATGGCTGTTGCTAACTAATAAGACTTGGCTTACCTGATGCTGTGTTGTAAGATGGGTCTGCAAACGAACTTTAAGGCGCCTGAATTCAACTGTGCTGGTGTACTTGTGGTACTCGTTGGATTGCAAGTTTTGGTAAGTATTTGAGCATCTTCTAGACCTGTTTGATTGCATTTGCAATCTTCTGTTTGTTGCTGTATTTAAAAAGCAACGAGTTGAACCGCTGCTGCAAAAATAACAATTATTCGAGCTTGGACAATCTCGAGTTTGGTGGCTGTACGCGAGACATTTGTCATACACCTTTACTCACGGCGCACAGCTTATCTCTTGTGTGTGGCGTCCAACCGAAGAAAAGACTGCATTTGCGTGATGGCACATTTTGCATTAGAGCTGTTGCTTGACCTGGGTATCAGCATGAGATACCCTGGTGTGTAAACTTGTCTTCGAAGATGACCTTAGATTTGGATTCGATCACAAAAGAGGCAGTTGGTCAAATGTTTCAAACATCCTAAGTGCGCTTCTACAATGCGATGTAACATAATCCTTTTTGCTTCATGATTATGTAATAAAGCCCAACTTTTCTTTTCATAAAAGCTCTGTAGAACACGGAAGATTTGTAGATGAGAATAACATCCCAGTGGTTGACTGGCACTTCTATATTTTCTAATTCTAATTGCTCACAGTCGACCAAAAACAACAACGTGTTGATGATTCAGAGGGGTGTTTAAAGCTGTTCAACCGCAATAAAGCCGAATTTTTGCGTCGGCATGTGACAATGGATGAATCTTGGCTCCATCACTTCACACCAGAGACAAGTCGGCAGTCGGCTGGCAAGATTATGGCATCCGTATTTTGGGATACACATGGAATAATTTCCATCGACTATCTCCAAAAGGGGCAGACTATCAACAGCGACTATTACATTGCGTTGTTGGAGCGTTTGAAGGACGAAAACGCAGAAAGGCGGCCGCATTTGACGAAAAAGAAAGTGCTGTTTCATCAAGACAATGCACCGTGTCACAAGTCGATGAAAACGATTGCAAAATTGAATGAATTTGGTTACGAATTGCTTCCCCACCCACCGTATTCTCCAGATTTGGCCCCCAGCGACTATTTCCTGTGTAAGACCGATGAAGAAGTAATCGCCGAAACAGAGGCCTATTTTGAGGCTAAAGATTGAAAAATCGTTTCAATCAGTGTGTCGTCCTCGAAGGCAACTTTATTCAAAAAAGTACGAAATGAGTTCCTGGGGAGCTACCTACCTTAACAAAATTAAACAGCTGAACATTTTACAAAAAAGCGCTATTAGAAAAGTATGCAAGTCGACTCGGTCGGCCCACTGAATTAAATTCTTTAGAAGACTGAAAGGCAGACACTTATACTTTCTTAAGGTCCTCAAAATATTTTTCAAAAGAGCTGGATATTTGCAGACTTCCAATTCTGATGCATATAATCTACGTAGAAATACTGCATCCTTCGTTTGTGTCCCTCCATTTCGTACTTATATGTTAGCTTGAGAAACTTTTACTCGATTACTTCTTGTAAGCTACTTAACACCCTACCCGATGATATACAAAACATAAGAACCCTTTCGAAATATTTAAAACGTTAAAATTGTGGCTTTTTAACTTTAAACATAACGAAATTGAAATCTTGTTACGCCTTATCACTCGACTTTACTTCTTAATTTATTTATTTGTTTATTCACTTATTTTCCTTTTCTAGTTGTTTTGAAATAATTTTTGAATTTTTTCAACCATAATTTATATAATTTAGTTCACCACGCACATTATAACTTCGCATTACTGAAGTTACATTTTCCCTATTTTTTTTTTCTCTGAATATTAATGTTACTATTCTCTTAATAAAATTATGGAGTAAGAATTGTTAACTACTTTTATGAAATATAATATGAATGAAAATAAAGCAAATGGTACTTTCTGCAGCTCTCTAAACGATATTGTCGATGTGGATTGACTTAGTTAAATAAAATTTGTATTATGTGTATGTACAATTTTATTGAATGTATATTATGACATATATAATGTTTACTATATATAATATATATATGTATAAAGATACATATTATAATGTAGGATTAGGTAAAGTAATTTAAATTTAAAAAATTAGTGATTTAAGTTAGAATTGGCACACAGTTTTGATCCGTTTACTGATGAATATATTTTTCTACTATATTTATTTACATCAATTGCATTAAAGTACATTCAAAGGTTTAAATTTGAAATGATTTTGATTTTTAATGTACATTAGAAATGAGGGGATCGTGTTTAGTGTTGAAATGATTGTTTGTATGTAAAATTATGCGACGCGAAATTCTCGATGTTGTGATTGTTCTTTCCTGAATTCCGCGAATAAACATATGTCTATACTCTTGCACTTAGTACATATGGATTGGTGTGCTCGGCGAATTTCAATTATTATACAAAATAGAGCAAAGACTTTACATCAAATTTTGTGTAAACAATGGAATCAAGTGTTCTAAAATACTCACAGTGACATACAGTGAGTCTGCTCTCAGTAAAAAAAAATGTTTACAAGTGGTACAAGCTCTTCCAGATGGCCGAGAAGATGCCAATGACGAACCTCGCTATGGACTCTCTAGGACATTAACAAAAGATGATAAACTCGAAGCCGTGAAGAAAATTGTTTTGAAGAACCGTCGGATTACCATAAGAGCAGTTGCTGAGGATGTTGTCATATCGATATCGAAATCGTGTGTCAGTGAAGTTTCCTCCGAAACTTCTTTATTTTCATTAGGAGAGCCGTCGCATGAGCATCGCTCAGGAGCTCTTGAATGACGTCAGTGATAATTCTGACTTTCTCAAAAGATTTATAACTGGTGACGAATCATGGGTATATGGAAGCACTCAGGAGAGCCAATACTGAAAAAAGGACCCCAAGTTTCATCAAATGTCAAAATTTTGTAGTGCTTGTAGTGTTTTCATATCAAGAGTATTAACTTGAAGTTGTGCGCCGTTTGCGAGAAGCAAAACGAAAAAACATCCGGAATTTTGGAAAAACAATTCATGGCTTTTGCATCACAATAATGTACCTGCTCATTCATCGTTGTTTGCAAAAGATTTTTGGCGTAAACAACACGACAATTATGCCTCAGCCACTATATTCACCGGATTTGGTCTAATGCAAAAGAGACCTATGAAAGGACGGATATTTGCAACGATTGAGGAAATACCATTAAAGCGGCATCGCTGAAAGAGCTCAATGCTATACCAAAAAGTGCTTATGAGAAGTGCTTCAAAGATTGAAAAAATCGTTGGCACAAGTGTATTTTTTTTAAGAGGGCTTACTTTAAAGGAAACAACATTAATATTTATGAATAATTTTTTTTTTATAAAAATATAGTCACCCTACTTTTTAAACACATGTTTTAAGTGTGGCCAGCCACGGAGGCATTTATGATTTATGATGCAGGAGTAGATGGTAGTGGCACACACGTGGTTGCTCGACTCTAGCGCGTCAGGTCGGAGCTCGTTCTTGCCACTACCCCGTGCACCTTACTAACCCTTATATCTCGTGCCAAAATATCAAAAAAAAAAAAAAAAATAAAATAAAAATAAAAAATAAAAAAAAAAACAATGGGAGGATGACAAGAAAGCTACGTTACTATACGGACGAACTGTAAAGAAAGGAGGAGAAATAGATGAAAGAAAAAAAGAGGAAAGAAAAAAGTAAGATCACATATGTGTGCCGTCACCACTGTGCAATTCCGGGACATTCGCACTTAAACATATATCTTTGGACATGAATATATAAATGAGCTTTTAAAATTAACTACCAAATCCGGCTCGAAGAACTAATATATAACTAATTATCCGAAAACTGTAACGATCAAAAAATACCGTTTGAAATGTAACCTCTGTATTCGGTACGGTTAAAATTATTGTGTTTTTCCTTATTTACCAATCTTTCATTTTATATGAATTTTAGCACTTTCAAATCATTGCATGAGAGAATATAATATTTTGAATATCGTTTTTATACGTTTACATAATTTGAAAAATATCAAAGGCATCAATTCTCAGCCAGTGAAGTTTTATAGAATGATTACCTTGAAAAACGAAAAAGATATAAAATAGAAATAATAAAGTCAAAAAATTAAAATATAAAATGAAAAATTCTAAGTGCTAGTGATTAAAAATCTATGTGGGGAACTATCAAAATGTGTGTGCTCAATGTAAAAGAAAAATGCAATAAAATATATAAAATATAATAATGAAATTATGGAAAAGGACGGAGAACCTTGGTGAGTAAATTCAACACCTTTTTATAAGTATTATTTCTGATATAAATATGTAGAACCAATTCTTTTGTACAATACGACCCACCAAGCACCTACGTAAGCGGGACAATAAAATTTGAATGTATAAATATTCAAAATAGGAAAGAAATCTCAAAAAATATGAAGCAAAACAAAAAAATCCTACTAGTATAAGCCTTATAACGCTCCAAGATATAATGAACCTTATCGGTGACGTAATTGTGCGTGTTATAAATCAATGTTGGTGTACTGATGTGTTCCTCGGCACATGGAAAAAATTTGTTTTACTATTGAATAAATCCCAGGTATCGTTGTTTGCGAAAATTTCCGCCCTGGTAATCTACTTCCTGTACATGAAAAAATTTTATAAAAAATGGTAAAAACACAAATAGAGCAGTACTTTGAATCAAATAATAAGAACTGATTAACTCGTAATCAACTGGAAAGAAGAAATCGCGGAAAATAATTCTGTAATAGCGGTTTTTCTTGACATTAAATTGGTGTTCTGGTTTAGAGGCACAAGTGTTAGGCTTAGAATATATCTATAATACAAAACAATCTTACAAAAATAATTTAAAAATTTAAAAATTACAGGATAGTATGGAGGTGGGTTGAAAGTTTTAACTCTTCTAGTCATCTTAAATAAAAAAAAGTATATTATTAATTAATAAAGATGTAAAATCTCCTACCTCAGAGAAACAAAAAAATAGCGACTGTTTAGAAAAATAATTTATTTTTCATATTTTTTACAGCTTTTATAATAATAAAAGATAATAAAAAAATTGTTTAACTAAAAGTTTGGTTGGAGAATGTTATTAAAAGGAAGTGTGTACCAAATTTCAAGTAAATCGGTTAACTAGAACTTGAAATATCGTGTATGGCTAAAGCAGCTTGTATAACTCCGTAAATAATTGGAATATTGAAATTTCCTTTGGAGAATATGAAAATATGAAAAAAATCGCATTTTTTAAAATTCTAGATCTTTAAAAGAACGTTCATTAAAGAGTGCGAACGAAAGATCCAACATTAGCTACTTCATCTATACAACCAGCTGACAGCAAATAAACTAATGTTAAATATGTCAAAGTTTAAAGGTACTCGTACTTAATTTTATTGTTAAAGGTAGAAGGCCAATTTTTAAAATTAAACTTTGATTTGCATATTAGTTATGTTATTAAAAGAGTATTAAAAAAATATTCCTTGTTAAGAGAAGACAAAATAAGATTTCATCATTTAGTGCAACTAATATATTTAATTTGCATAATTTGTTATAAAGTTAATAGCGTTTACAAAATAAACCAATGAAGATAATTTTAAAATTTAGCAGTAGTACGTCGGTAGCTTTTATGGTATGTACGTTAAAATGGTACTGGTTGGCCAGTTCACATCTGAGATTTTTTGAGCAATATTTCTACATTTTCGGTTGTTCGCAAATGCAAGAAAGAAGGATGCTGCCGTTTGCATATGACTCACTTGACTCGTAGTTGAGGAACTATATTTGCATATTTTGTTCTGCTTAACAAACATTAATATTTCAGGGACACTTTTTTCTCGGAATCTGGTACATGTATATATATTGTATGACTACCTCTGCAATATTTGCAATTTTTTATTAATTTACAATGATTCTTAATCATCTATTTTCCGTTATCATTAAGGTTGTGTTCGTTTTTCTATTTTTCTCCAGGGCTTCCAGGTACTGAAAGCGGTTTTCTAAAGACGTTAAAACGTCATTCAGTTGTATTATTTCAGGGATCCTTATATAGTTTATGAGTTTCTATAGAATTTTTTTTTATTGTAATATGTTTTATTATTAACCATTAAGCTCTTTATCGCGTGAAAGTGCGATACGTGGTACCATAAAGTTGATTCATTTAGAATCATTGGTCGATTAAGTATTGCATCCATGTGCAGTTCTATTTATTTTTCACAGTTTTCGGAAAGTTAACAGTTCTTACACAGTTTTCTCTTTTGAACAGTTTTACACAGTTTATAGATCTTTAAACAGTTACAGTTCACAACTTTACTTTAGTTTATATATATATTATATGATTTATTGAGTATCTGAGGCGAGAAGCGCATTCAGCAAAAAGTGTGTGAATTTTATGTATGCTACGTAATCCTGTAGTTACTGAATATGTATGTAATCTTTGAAATGTTCTTTCTCGTGATACATCTCGTCATCATTGATAAACTGTTAAAATTGTAATTATTGGTTCAATTATAATTTTATTCCAAGAGAATCGTTGATTTCTTCGCAAAAACAAATTGAATTTAAGGTTTTTTTATTAATCCACAGATAAATGAAGGTTTTGGAATACTAAAATAGTCACTTACCGGTCTTTCGATTACTAAAAATGTTTTGTTTATACTCAGCTTATTTGTAATTCGCTAAGGTATGCGCGGACCTTTTGGCTCAACTTTCAGTTTAACATGTTTGACGCAATTCAGCAATTTTTCACATTCTACTTTTATAAGTGCTCCGGTTGATGAGAACTTAACATTTTGAAAGAATCAATAAATTAAGAGAAAAACATTCACAAGTTTTCAGTTTTCGGTGTTACTTAGCTTTTTGATGTAAGAAAACAAAGTGAAACAAAGATAACGAAGTTACCTGAAGAAAACATACTTCATTTGGAACTAGGAAAAGAGAAGTCTCTCTACCACTTTTACCAACTTGAGTACTCTGTCTGTTTTGTGCTTAGTGCTTTGATGATTAAGTGTTTAACGTTCAAAAGTCCTTGAAACGTTTCGGTAAATACAGGCATGCAGTGCGCCCATTCTTTTAGAATGAGGCCGTTCGTACAATCCTTTCGCTATGATTACACCAAAAAAAAGTTATAACTGCTCTTGATTAAAACGATACGTTATTTTTAAACTAATTATAATATAATAATAATATAACATAATATAATAATGCATTTATATAAGCATGAAAATGAAAATGGCTTCTTTCATTACATGACCTTGCCACAAATCATTTATTGTAACTATATATGCAACATCATTTAATTGTTCTAATTAATGTGGCTTTGTATAAAACTACCTGTAACCTATGTAAAATTGGGCCTTTTGAGCGTCAAATGACATTATAATAAAACTAATTTTTTAAGCTCAGTCTAAGAAGCTAGTTATGCAACCAGAATTTGATTTCGAACCTAATTACGAGTAATAAACTATCAACATGCATTTGTTTGTTCAGTTTTTGAGCATCTAATTGCCCTTGTACCTTAAATGTATCATATTTACCTGTTATAAAAATATTTAAAATTCCACACATCTTGCAACACCTACTGCTCTTTTCGATCAGTTAAAGCTTGCAATGACATATGAAAATACAAGGCCAAAAAAATTATGGCTTTGTTCAAATTTATACTGGTACCACTGGTCCTGTTAGAAAATCAAGAGAGTACCTATCTTTATACTGGTCGCACTGGGGTTCTATCAGATTGCTAGAGGAGTTAAAACAACAACATCAATGCAAACCAGTGGCAATTTGTGGTACTTTGAACCTAAATCTGTAGGGTGGCCGTTGTGTAGTAGTATATCCACAGACTCCCCAAGCAGAGGGTCGCGGGTTCGTATCCCGTGCGAGGCAATTCTTTGAAAAAGTCTTTTCATAGAATTTGTATGTAGTTATATGTAAATCCCGTCGGCGTCAATTCTGACATGAAGGTATGATGATGATTAATGGCTGGGCTAAATGTAACGAACTAACAACTAGCACGTAATAAGACCCACTGGTTGAGAATGCACTGGTTCGTCCCGTCCAGTTTGACAACCACCTCTGGGAAAAAATATCGAAACCAAACACACCTGAGTTTCAAACTACTACACCACTGGCCCGCGCCCTGGAAAAAAGCCAGTAAAAGGGTATCCATATTCCCTTGGTGCGCGCGCGGTATTATAAAAAAAAGCTTAGGTACAGCCTGTGAATTAAACAGTAAGTTCACTGACACGTCGTTCTTTAAGTGAGAACCATAATAACCTTTCGCTTGCATATGCATGCATATGCAAACGTGTGATTACACACGATCTTGTGAGACAACACATAATAGGTCCAGAGTCAATTCGTTCAACTTTTGTTCACTTTTGCAAACATATAGTAAGTATATAGTAAGAACTCAGTCGCTGATTGCATATGCAAATTTGACAAATGAGATATTTTTGTAAGAACATTGATAGAATGAATATATATGATATAATATATCATACAATGATATGAATTTGTTCATCTCCTTATCGAAAGTATAAAGAGAAATAGGTGCATTTTTATACTATATACATAAGGAAGCCTTTTTGATTTATTTGACAAATAGCTATGCAAACAAAAGAATTACGGTTATCGGTTGGAATTTCTAAAACATAAGGAAGCATTTCGTTCAGTTATGATATAAGCTTATATTTCCAAACGCAGATTATGTTTGAGCCTTTATCTTTTTGTAACATAAGTACTGAAATCCTTTCATAGGTTGAGCTGGGAGAATGTAGCAAAAGGGACTTACTATATTGGGAAGTGTTATTTTAATTGAAACAAAGTCAAGTTTGACAGAAGAACAGATCGCGGGGAGAGAAGAGTTCAGGTTATTGTGAATGGCAAGTAGGACACTTTAGGGAGGACAGGATCATTAGTGATCGTCATAACAGAAAACATTATAAGAGGACGAGAATAGCTCCTGGCTCTTTATGTCGGAGATCAGATTGGTTTCTGTACGAGTAAGGTCTATCATCTGTAACCACGCAAACACTACACAGTATGTAAGCCTTCTCAAAAAACGCAGCAATTACTTCACAATCATATACATGCAGTTACCCATAGTAAAAAAATCCCAGATCGCACCAAAAATGAACGCATAAAAAAGGAAACCAGTCTGTTATCGTCATCATCATCACCAACATCATCATCATCATTACCATCATCAGTAAGGGGTGAGCGTGGTGTAGTGGTACATGCATAGACTTCTCAAGCAGAGGGTCACGGGTTCGAGTCCCGTGGCCAGGCAATTCTGTGAAAAAGACTTTTCATAAAATTTGTATGTAGTTGTATGAAAATCCCGTCGGCGTAAACTCTGACATGTAGGCATAATACTGATGTTGGAGTGGTTGCTGGCTGGGCTAAATGTAACGAACTAACAACTAGCACGTACTTCAGACCCACTGGCTGGGGAGGAAGTACTAGCTCGTCCCGTCCAGTTTGACAACCACCTTTAGGAAAAATATCGAAACCTAATACACCTGAGTTTCAAACTACTACATCACCCTCCTATGCCCTGGAGAAAAAGCCAGTAAAAGGGTATTCATATCCCCTTGGTTCGCGTGCGGTCAATACCATATATGTATTGACTAATATGCTGGTCAGATTCAAGTCTGTCGTTCTTTGTATACCAGTCGCCATATTTTTCTTATATTTGAATTCGCTTTAAATTTAAAACAAAAAAACCTACTATATAAAAAACTGTTATCGAAATCTGTAGAAATACCATCGCAACAATAAAATGAAAAGCTTTTTATATCGCTAATTCTTTCGGTGTTGGTTCCAAAGCTTAACATTTCTTCGTGCAACATACGAGCATATAACTTATTGCGTTTTCAGTTTCGTTAAGTGCAAAGTGTAGTAAAAAAAAACCCAACCTCAAGAATATCGAAGAATCAACCCTGGATACCTGGAAAAATTCACAAGAGAATACCCGAGAGGAAAACAACGATGCTGATCGACAAGGAAATAATGTGGGAGATAAGTATAACATATCCCATTAGGTGCGTCCGACTAAAATAGTTTAATTATTCAATTTGCGTTTGTCAATCTTGCCAAACAAAAAATTACGTAGTAAAAATGCACATTCGAAATAACAATGCAGGTCTACATGCTGCATGAAAATTATATACAAAACTTTAATTGGACGACATATTCGATTTCCGCAAATCCAAGGGACTTATTTAAATCTACCATCTACAGCTGTAAAATTAAATTTTCCGTCATAGCCATTATGAGAATTTATTATTGGCGCTATCAAAGGTAATAATTCGCTTAAGTCCAGAAATAAGAGCAATTAAGATCCAATCCTTTGCGGTCCAACACATATAATTTCGTAAAGCTTATGGCCGAATTTATTTTACTGCCATTACAATGACCACACTGTTGCATTTCTTTTAGTCCCTTTTAGGCCTTATTCGCTCATTCGCCCAAAGCCTTGCAGGCTGTATGGTTCACAACCCACAATCCCCAATCACACGCTTCATTTCAGTCCATCGATCTACAATTCACCCGTATATCATCGGTTAATGGTTTTAGATTTTTTATGCCGTTTTCATTTTTTTTTTTAAATTAAAATCCATGCATAATATCTCTTTGTTATCATAACAATTTCCTCAATTGTTTTGTTTTGTTTTCAATTAGCCGATGGCTACCTCAAAAAAATACGGCCCAATCACACTTCCCTCGTGAACGCCACACCATACATCGGCTTAGAGTGGATATAATGGCTCTTCGTGCATCACATGCGGATTTTCAGTGCCACAGAAATGAAGATTTAGCTTATTGACGTAATTGCTTAAGTGGAAATGCGCCTCTTCGCTCATGATGATTTTCGACACAAAATCGTTCTTTTCGTTGTTGAGATTGAGGATGGCTTTACAGTAATTTACGCGCGACTGTAAATAAATAACTGATGCTCTGTTTTGCACTTTGTACAAAAATATGTGAATGTGTTTCACTAAAATTCACTGTCTAGTAATGACCAATTGCGTGTCCCGTCGTCTGTTTGATGTTTCTTCGTTCTCAGCTATATCGGTAGCCACAGCCGTAATATTCTTGGCCGAACGATTAGGCCGGTTGCGGCAACGGGTTTCAACTAAAGGAAACATATCCCAGATAAAGAATTTAGTGGAGTCCAATGCAAATACATAAATACCAACTGAACTTGAGTGCCGTCTAGGAATTTTGAAGTCCTACTTCAAACAAATATTAGTATACTAGACTAAAATAGAAAGATTTGTACCCAGCAATAAATGTCGCTGTGAATTAAATGAGATGTACGTCACAGCAGAAATAAAAATTCTCATGCATTTAGGAACTGGTAGGCGAAGTAGATATGACATTAGCTATAACGCATTTAATTATCCATCTTTCTAAACAAAGTTTGCCCAGGTTTAGTGGAAGGTACTCAGACTACAAGAATTTCATAAATTCATTCAATAATCTTGTAAACAATGATTCGAGTCTGACCAAAATCGAAAAATTCAGTTATTAGTTGTCGTGTCTTAGTTAAGAAGCTTTCGGCAGAGTTATCTTCTTTCAATCAACGGCCTCAGATGGTTGTCAAGTAACGATGCTTGATCTTTTATCAAATGAGTAATCATTTAGTGACAAGTTGTTCAAGTTTCATTGCACTGTCAGTAATGAACAGATTTTCAACTACAAACAGATAAGGACTTTGCTTGAACTTTTAAGGAAAGGCGTATAGGGTTTCCAAATGTCTCTCGTCGTATGGGTGTAAGAATTGCAGGCATTTGCACCTTAATCTTTTGCACTGATTTTAAATAACCTATATATCTAGAATTGGAGTTGAACCATCCACATCGGCGGCAGTGCCATTAATTTAGTAGGGTTCTTCTTAATTTCATACATGAAAAATTCGGACGGTCACGTTGTCTCAAAACACAAAGGAAGAATGTCAACATCGTAGGAATAGGAGTATCTGAGATAAAAACAAAATATCAAACTCAATCAACCATTCGCTCCATATACAAGAACTTTGAAATTTCTTTGGAATTTTTAGTTGCGCCATGGATCACTGGGTATTAGTCCTAAACAACGCCTAGCATCGCTAGTTAGAATCTTCCTGGGAATCTAGAACTCGCAGATGAATGCTTCAATCTTCTCAAATCGATTTATTGTTAGGTGCGGAAGCATTCTTCGATTTGTTGCAAGAAGGTCAGATTAAACTCGCGAAGAACAGAGTTAGGATTGTGTCAGGAAGATACAAAACCCAATTCCACAATAAGAAAAAATTTTGCTGCATCAACGTAAAAGAGCACTTGCTTGATCGATATGTCGAGAGATTCTGGGAACTGGAAGAAATTCTGGAGCATAGGACAAAGCGGTCAGAAGATCAAAAGGAATGTAAAATGAATTTCAAGGACACCATAGAAGTTCTTCCTAGCGATCGGTTAATGGTTCAACTACCTCTTAAGAAAGATCCATATCGTCTTGGAGTTTTATACGACATCGCAGGTAGAAGATTACTATCACTCGAGCGTAGGTCGTCTAAACACATTTCTATGGAAAACCAGTATAGCGACTTCATTAAAGAATACTAATTATAAGGTCATATGTCACTTGCAACAGAACCAAATCTTGAAATACCACATTACTACTTACCGTATTGTTGCGTTTCGTCCCAAATTTCTTTAAACTGAATCCCCATGGTAGGTGTTCAATTTCATCGATTCTTTTTTACTTCAGATATTAGTACATCACACGTTAAGGATCGCTTGGAATCCCACGTCCGATGAATTCAGTTTTACGTACAAGCCCAATCGCACCACCTAAAGCAAATACCCAAAGAGATCAATTCTCTCTTTGTCGTCGTCCATTTTTGACCCAATGGGGTTGCTAAGCACCATTATAATAAAAGCGAAAATTATTCTGCAAAAACTATAGAGAAACTGGATTGGGATGCGTTAATCCTACAAACCATCGACACCGAGTGGCGTCAGTTTATGACAGAATTTTGGCCAATCCAGAATATTTCTGTTCCTCGTTGTGTAATGGAAGGAATAACAAGCTACCAAATATACGGATTTTCAGACAAAAGATGAAAAAGTCGAAGCCGTGAAGAAAATTGTTTTGAAAAACCGTACCATAAGAAAAGTTGCTGAGGATGTTGTCATATCGATATCGATATCGTGTGTCAGTGAAGTTTCCTCCGAAACCACTTAATTTTCATTAGAAGAACCGTCGCATGAGCATTGCTCAGGAGCTCTTGAATGACGTCAGTGATGATTCTGACTTTCTCAAAAGGTTTATAACTGGTGACGAATGATGGGTATATGGAAGCACCCAGGAGAGACAATACCGAAAAAAGGACGCCAAGTTTCATCAAATGTCAAAATTTTGATCGGTGTTTTTTTTCGATTACCGTAGCGTAGTGCATCAGGAGTTTTCATATCAAGAGTATTAACTTGAAGTTGTGCGCCGTTTGCGAGAAGCAAAACGAACAAACATCCGGAATTTTGGAAAAACAATTCATGACTTTTGCATCACAATAATGTACCTGCTCATTCATCGTTGTTGGCAAAAGACTTTTGGCGTAAACAACACGACAATCATGCCTCAGCCACTATATTCACCGGATTTGGCCCAATGCAAAAGAGACCTATGAAAGGACGGATATTTGCAACGATTGAGGAAATACCATTAAAGTGGCATAGCTGAAAGAGCTCAATGCTATACCAAAAAGTGCCTATGAGAAGTGCTTCAAAGATTGAAAAAATCGTTGGCACAAGTGTATTTTATTTAAGAGGGCTTACTTTGAAGGAAACGACATTAATATTTATGAATAATTTTTTTTTATATAAATATAATGTCACCCTACTTTTTGAACACATGTTTTAATTGTGGCCAGCCACGGAGGCATTTATGATGCAGGAGTAGATGGTAGTGGCACACACGCGGTTGCTCGACTCTAGCGCGTCGACACTTCTTGAACAGTTGGAGTAAAGCTTTTAGTCGCCAAATCCAGGGTAGCACCTGCTAAGAAGAAGCAAATTCCTCGCTTAGAGCTCTGCGCAGCTCATTTGGTTTAAAAACATTTGGTTAAGATTAAGAACATTTGTAAAGGAAAGTACACACCGTGCTTTTGGACAGTTTCTGCGATTGTTTTGTGCTGGATGTTCATTCGTCATAATTAAATACATTCATGGAAAATATTTAGCGACGAGGAAAAAATGGAAAAGGATTTTGAAAAAGAAAAAGTGAAAATGAACGAAAAAAAAACACGAAAATGCTGCTTGAGCAACTGCACCAATTTGCACAAAATTTGATGGAACAACAACAAAATTGGTTGCAAGGGTTCTTGAAGGGTTATTCTGGAGGTTCAAGCCGTGTCGCGGGTGAAGCAACTATTTGTCCTCCATTCAATCAATTTTGTAAAGATCAGAAGAATTGTGATTCATATATCCAACAACTTTGTCAACAATTTTATACCGAAGACTTACTTGCATTTACTTACGAACAGTAAGTCGGGTAATAAACGGTACATTTTGAGTCAAGGAGACACATTGTCGCTGCGCGGTACGATTTTTTCAAGCGGGAAATGATGCCCTTACAAACACATCGAGAATGAGAAGCGGATTTTCGTGGCATTGCATGAGAGTGTAAATTTGTTTGTGGTGGTAGTGATTATATTGTAAGCGATGTCGATGAAATTATACGTGATCAAGTTATTGTACACACGCCATTTGATTCTGTGCGTACAGCTTCTCTTCAGTAATAATCATATGATTCAACAAGCAAAACTGTAGCGGCCGTTTTTTTTTTTTTATAATTCCGCACGCACACCAAGGGGATATGAATACTCCTTTTTTAACTCAAATGAACAGGGAGCCAAATCAGGTGAATTTGGTGGTTTTTGGATGGTAATTGTTGCATTTTTCGTCAAAAAACTACGAATAATGATGGCACTGTGCGACTATGCGTTATCATGGTGCAAAATCCACGAGTTTTTTGAACACAATTCTTGTCTCTTTCGGCGAATTGCTTCACGCAAACATCTCATAACGCCCAAATAATACTCTTTGTTTACTGTCTGGCTTTCTGCCAAACAGTCAGCAGAACGGGCTAGATTATTTGGAAATTTTTTGTCCTGTCGTTAAATTTTCATCGATAGGGACACTATGGGATGTAGCTGCGGCAGAAAATTTAAAATTGTTCCAATTTGACATAAAAACCGCATTTTTAAATATCTCTTTCTGAGGAAAGAAGGTTTTGTTTGCTATTTACATTGATGATTTGCTAGTGGTAGCTTCAACTAAGAAGGATGTTAGCTTTCTTCTAAAGTGCTTATAGTAGGAGTTCAATATCACAAAGGGCAATCATTACTATTTTCTGGGTCTGGAAAAAGCACGTAGGAGGGATGGGGCAGTTTTGATTTATCAAGCAGCTTATCCTTTGAAGAGATTCAACATGGACGAAGCAAAACCGGTTTAATCCTTTTTGAAAAGCTATCGAATGTTATCAACACAGGTCTTTGTGGCGAAAAATTTCCTTTTCGAGAAGCAGTCGAGAGCCTGATGTACTTAGCTGTTGGGACAAGGCCTGACATCTGCTATGCTATCAGTTCTATTAGCAGGCATTTGGAAAACCCCGGTTCAACTGGTATTTGCATAGTGAAGTGTGTATTTAAAATATTAAAGGAACCACTGATCACGGTATAATTTATAATAAAGTAAATAAAATGTGTCCTTACTGTTGCAGTGATGCTAATCACGCTGGGGACGTTGAGACAAGAAGGTCGGTTATATTTTGTGGAGGAGTAATATCTTGGTAGTCTCAGCGCAATGTGTTTCGCTGTCTACAACTGAGTCTGAGTATGTCGCGGCATCCGAGGCTGTTAAAACACTTTTCCAAGAGCTGACCAGTGAACAAAACAAAAGTCCTACGTTGCATTTGGATAATCAGAGCGCTATAAAACTAATAAAAAAAAACCAAATTTCACAAGCACACAAAGCACATAAATGGGCGATATCACTTTATACGTGAAAATTATGAAGATAATCTATTTAAACTAGAACCGATAGCATATTTTAACAAAGAAAAGTTTAGTAAAATTAAAGATTCTTTAAATTTGTGTTCACTTAAACATTTTTTTAAAAACAATTTCTTGCATTTTCAAAATTTAAAACAAGAAATGAATTGAAATGAATTAAAAATTTTAAGTCCTTAACATTAATCTGAACTGAATAACTTGTAATATGTACGAGAATGTATGACGAAAGTCGATTGAAATGTGCCTTTTGTCAACACATACTAAGTACACTCCATGCCAATGAAATTTTCTTCAGTAAAATTAGTTCTCTTCAAACTCTCAAACCTCACATATCATGTTTCTATATTCGCTCCTAAATTTCACACATTCCCGATGGTGTTTATGGGACCCATTCCCCTTCCCGTACAACCATTTACCATTGGTTTGCTGATTTTCGCCGTGACCGCACGTAAGTTTTTGATGAACCGCGCCCAGGTGGCCCAAAGACGGTTTCCACCAAAGAAACCGTGGATAAAATCCATGATCTCGTATTGGAGGACCGCCGAGTAACAATTCGCGCTTTGGCTAAGATAGCAGGCATCTCAACTGAAGGCGTTAGCCATATCCTTCACGAGATTTTGGGCATAAGAAAGCTGTCAGCGCAATGGGTTTTAGCCGGTAAACCTGCTCCAAAGAAGTGGAACCCCGACCTACCTTCGGCCAGAAAGGTGATGGCCACCGGTTTTGGCTCGCGCGAGATGTGATCCACGTTGACGTTGAAACTTTGAGGGCTTAAAGTTGCAGCACCGCTAGGAAAAGGGTATCGAGTTAAAAGGGGATGCAAGGCGATGCCTTTGTATGCAAGTTGAGTTCTAAAGTAAGACTTAAAAAGTGAATTACGAGTAGTGATTAGGTATGTGATTTATATAAAAAATAAAGAAAAATAAAAAAGTTGAGTTAAGCGATTAAATTGTGAACTGTAATTGTGTTTAATAAAGCAATTGTACTGAAAGCAATAAGTTCTATGATTTGTACCACAAACACAATTATTTTGCATTGGTGTCAGAATTGGGTCGGTCGGGAAAAATACCCTTGCTCTCGCTTTTGCTCTGGCAATAAAAGCAGCTAATCAGGCTTCCAAAGTAACACATTTCGTCAGGAAAGTAGCATCTGTTAAATGCACCTGCGCAATACTTAATTCCGAGAAATGCAACAGCCCGGTGTGGGCCTAAGCCTAGCTTCTCGTATTCACTTGTGTTTCTCACTTTGTGAATTTTTACACTCCGGAGAAGGGCCTACTGTTTACTGCCGGCCCTGAACGGCTTTCCTGAGAAGCTTTTTCAAAGGCAGAATTTGACTTTCGTAGGTTTGCCATTGCCCGCCGAAAGGGTGATGACGATTTGAAATTTTTTGCTGTTGAACTCCTACCGGGATTCGATCCCAGGTAGGTTGGCATAACAGCCAGAAAGTCGACCATCAGGCCTTCGCCACCACCTGCTACCTTGATGGAACTGCAATAAAATAGAATGTGTTCAAAGGCAGTTTAAAGAACTGGTGCGACGAAAAGGCTGTCCTCATTGTGGTAGCAACAAAATAAATGAAGGAATGTGCACAAACGGCTACCAAGAAGCCGGTCAGCCATCGCGAAGTCATCAGTCGGGATATATCGCGAAGTCATCAGTCGGGATGTATCGCGAAGTTGGTAGCTAGAGTTGATACCCGCAGGACCATCGTCCAAGTCTGGCTGACATAACGACGCAAGAAAAATCTTCTAGTAGAAGAAGTAAGTGAAAAGGAAAAATGTATGGCAACAATAGACACCGGTGCAACGGCTTCAATCATCAGGAGGGATCTGGTATAGAAACGTTTTTTCTGATGGCTAGCAGATACGACAAGTGTATCATTGGTACAGACTTCATGAGAGAAATTGTACTATTAGTGGACTTTGGAGCACAAACCGTGAAAGTCGGAAACATGGAGATATCAATGGTATAAGGAAACGCCAACTCTTCCTTCTTAAAATTCGTCATCTGCCGAAATCAGAATCTAGAGCCTTCGTCGGAAGCAATTATTTGGCCAAAAGTGGAAAGTTGTCTTGGTACCGATCGATTCTATTCGATGGAGCCAGAAAATAAAAAAGACTTCATGGTGGGAGACCTCGGTGGAACCAGAAAACAACATGATTCCTGTAAGGATTCTAAATCCAAAGACATTCAGTCCAAAGGTGAAAAATGGGGAGATAGTGGAAAAATGTGTACCTTTTGAGGCTATATATCGACTACAATGGAAACCAATCATGCATCACCGGTCGCAACAGTTCAGAGCACACAAATCAACAACAAAACTCTCAGCCTCTGTAATATTGATCAAGAGCAGCGAATCGTGACAAAAAAACTAATCGGTGAGTACGCTGATATATTTCCTACACAAGACGAAGAATATGGACGTACATATACAACTTGTTGAACACCATATTGGCACCGGAGAAATTTACAATTATGCCGTTTTGACTGTGCAATGCTCCCGCCTCCTTCGAGCTGCTAATTGAGCGCACATTGCAAGGACTCACATGGAGATCCTGCCTAGTGTGTTTGGACTACGTTATCGTCATATGCAAAACGTTGGAGCAGCATCGCGAAAATCTAAAAGGAATGTTTGAGAGGCTGCGAAATGCCCATTTGAAGCTGAACCCAGAAAATGGTGCCTTGTTCCGTCCGGAAGTAAAATATCTGGCTGACATCATATCACCGAAAAGAGTAAGAACGGATCCTGACAATAATCGCCCCGTACTCTTTTAAAAATTAGAGAGAGGTAGCAGTTACAGTCAACTCATAGCATTGTGTAGAGATGTTTGTGTGAACATAGAAGCTGTGTACTGTTATCGCTTCATAGAAAATCTATTTTTTTAGCGAAAAAATTTTAACAAAATTACAAGCTAGTGAATGGCTTATATCTAAAGCATAAAGTTTATACATTTGGTAATGAACATTGAAATTATAAATTGAATTTGCAAAGAGTAAAATAAATATATTCGCGGTTCTAGTTCTCTTTCATGAAGCAGCTCATGCGGTGGTTTATTTTACGCGAAATATGTCGGTGATGACTATTTGGTTAATGTGGTAGAATTAAATGAATTTGTCCATGTATTGCGTCGAAAACGTACAAATGCACGCCAGTGTTTAAGTGATCGCTTAAAGGAAACAAACAAAAATGTGAATATATGTATATGTATGGAATTCTTCGTTGTTAAGTATGGTCGCAAGGTTTCTATCTGCTGCTTCAATTAAGTTGCGGCGTGACTCGGTTTTGCTGAAAGGTCCGTATTTTTCCTTTTTGGCTGCTTCGTAGGAACTTCTTTTGTAGCGGCTTACTGCGGTACGGTTTTCCTTCACTAATACTACAACTAATTACTATTATATTCCAGCCCCACGTTGAGCGCCAGTAAACAACTTTTTAAGTAGATTTACAGAAAAAAAAATTGTGAGACGAATGTCTCTCTATTAAGTCGAAGTAAGTAAGTTCAGTAGAAGGCTGATCATGGGAAAATCTAAATTTGAAATATTAAACTACCGTCCGGTGTAATAACGTCAATACAAGCACATATGTACTACATTATGCAACCCAGTATTTCGGTGAATGTGGAAATCCGCGCGTGTGCTGAGTTCACACAAAAATCGTGATAACTGGACCCTTTTCCAGCCCACTATGACCAGCAAGGCTTGCAACCCTAGATGAAGGTTGTTTAATTGCAAATCTGCTATTATCTATCTGCTTCTTTGATGATTGTATGGCAGTACTGCTGGGTGTTTGGTTTCGTAGCTCAGAATTTACGCCTCCGACTGGATTCCTTCGCTATTCGAAAACGGGGTAAAGGTGCTAAATATACTCTAAATACGTACACACCTTGCACTTCGTACTTGGTCTATTTCTAGTTCAAATGACTCAACTCTTCCTGTCTCAAAATTACTTGTACCACACAATAGATGTCCATTGTAGTAAAATTAGCTGATGGTTTGCTTAACGTGTTGTTTTTGAATCTCTAAATACAACGTATTCTCGTATAGGATATGGCTAACGCGTTCAGCTGAGATGCTTGTTATATATGCCCACACGCAAATTTTACTTAGCGGTCCACCAATACGAGATTATGGATTTTGTCGACGGTTTTCACTGTTGGAACCGTTTTGCGGCCACGATGAAACTCTGCGGACCAATGGTAAACGGTTGTACGGGAAGGTGAATGGATCCCATACACATCATGAAGAATGGGCTTGAATACCTCGCGGGTTTTACCACTCTAAAACAAGAATCGGATCACGGAGCTGTACTGTTCTAACACCATGTTTTGAAATGGGTGTCAAAACAAAACTAAGCGTCGGATTGTCACCAAATTTTGACAAGCGGGCTAAAAAAGGTTGTAATAACTCATGGTTTGTACTATCTTCCAATCCGGGTACTCATCAAACAGCCCTCGTAATACCTTAGGAAGTGTTAAGTTTTTTTGAATATGATAGAATATGATAGATAGCGAAAGAAAGATAATTCAGCTCAATGGTTATTTCGCTCCGTAGGTGGCATCCAATATTTAGGGGAAGACTAAATTCTTAGTGAAAGTTCACTTGTTGTTGATTTTCAGTTAACTACTGATCTTACTTTATTTTTGTGAATTGAAAAAATAATTGTCTTTCATGCACGGTTGAGATTCGAACACCAAAACATCCGTTTTGCAAGCTAGTTAACTACCACTTGAGCGACGGCCACCGCAGTATTTTCACTGCCTTGTATACCTCAGTCGATTGCAAGCCTACGTCAATGCCAAAGAAAATATTTAACACTTAAACCAAAATAAAGAAATAATAATTAAATCTTTTTGTGTCTGATAAAATTAAATTGCTGAAATTCGTCAATTCTGCGTACAAGAGTACAAGAACACAAAAAAGTCGCATTGTTTACGTGATGTTGACTGAGTTGCAATTTGACGTACCCTTACCTCAATCAAAGTCTTTTTGCTGTCAATAATGCAATTTATCAGTAAGCTATCCAATTAAAACTTCAAAAGCATCTTCATTTATCCGACATGGCCGGGTTTATGTGCATGTAAAACCAAATAGAGATGTTTTTTTTTGGTAAATTCCATACATAAATTGGATGATCTTACTGTCATTTATGACAACCCGTAATATGATTCAATTCAATTTTATTGATTGTATATTTTGGGTCATTCCGAAGCTATATGGGGAGCTCTGAACGACCACCCTCCGATTTGGCTGAAAAGTGGTAGAAATACTCATTGGAGTGGTACGAATCATAAACCGAAAAAAGTTTTGCAGAATTCGATATAGTTTGCGTGTAACGGAACTTCAAAAATTGGCAAAAAATCAAAATTTATGCTTTCTTTTATATATAAAAAAATCATAACTTTGACTCTGCTCATCAGAATTTGATAAAATATACCTTGTTGAATACAGAAAAAGTTGAACATTTAAAGATTTCGAATAATTTTTATTTTCAAGGACGAAGGATATTCCAGAATATCCTTTTTACATATATCCTTGAATAACAAAGGATGGTGTATTTTTTTTTTATATTATAGAGATTCGTCCTCTATTTCCATTTCAAATTTCAAGTTGGGATCTCTATGTGTTCATCCAAAATAGTGTTTTTTAGGCTGCTAAATCAAAAAACTAAATATTACTCCTCTTATCATCCTCACATATAACTCGAGTGCGCATACATAAGTACATAGCTGTTATTTTTTAGAAAAAAAAAAACGTCATTTATTTCTTCAATGACTAGCAACTTCACGTTTCCCGTTTTTGAGGATTTTAGAAGTTAGGCTTAATTTATTTGCACTCACTTGATGTCAATCTGTCGTGAGCTCGGGATTTATTTAAGATTGTATTGTAATAAGAGTTGTGAGTAATACAAATTTATATTGAGTGCCTTTGTGTGGAAAACGTGCTGCAATCATCTGGATTGACCACCTCATCAACCTAGTGCTCGTGATTTGCGGCCTGTACGACCATCAATGGTTACGATGCAACCAAAATTGAACACAAAGTTGGTAATTTGCCCTACGTGTACGAAAAAATTGAGTCAGATCCGAAATTCCGATACAACGCCATCATTGCTAGAGGTTGAAGATCAAATTGAAGTTGATGAAATGTATTTCGATAAAGACATTGCATTCAATTTGATTAATGAATGAATACATTATATTAGAGAAGATACATTCGACTAGAGAAAACTTATAGACTTAAAATATGTGCAGTCAAAATTGAAAAAGCCTATGTTGAAAATTGCAGAGAAAGTTTTCTCTGTTACTATTGATAATGATGAAGATATTTCCAGAGAGGAAGAATATTTCGTAAAGAAAATAAAAGAAAATTTCCATAGAACTACAAGCAAAGACACCAAACTTGTTTTGTTGTCTTTACTTTCAAGAAAATGGAGCGTTGACAAAATTATAGAAGAGTTTCCAGGATCGATAAGCTATCTGATCAAGAAATCTAGAAAATTTCAAGAAGATCAAAGAGTTCTATCAACTTATAGGAAAAGCTTAAATGCTGATATCAAGCAATTGGTAAAAAGTTTTTACTGTGAAGAAGATATCAGCCGTTTAATGCCAGGAAAAAAAACTACGAATCTATAAAGGTAACAAAAATTTATTTTCTCAGGTTCAAAAATAAGATGTTTTACTTTTTTGTTAGATTGAAAAAAACATATTCAAAAACGCCTGGTTCTAGCTTACCTTAGGGAGATATATTATAAATTCAAAGAAGTTCATAATAATGTTAAGATAAGATTAGAAATTCGCGTCGTTAAGACCAAAGAACTGCATTGTGGCTGGGGCATCTGGAACTCATTCCGTGTGTATTTGCACCATCTATCAAAATACCAAACTCATGTTTGAGGGTACCAATATATCAAGCCTGATAGAAAACGAAGATATTTTCAGTTTCAGTTTATTTATTTCAGTTTATTTTACTTGCAAAATACAAGTAAGAACAAAAGTCTTTTATAGTACATTAAAGCTCAACAAAGATACATTAGAATTGCATTAATTTACACAATGAGCAAAGTAAGAAAAAGTAAATAAATACATAAAAGTTGAGTGAAACATATCTACGTTTAAATAAAAAGAGGACAAGAGGGGAGAAAATTAGGATAAAAGAAAAGTAATAGAGTGAACAAAGAAAAAAACAAAAAGAAAAAGGAGAAAGAATAAAAACAAAACGAAGTAGATTACCTTACTGTGCAAAATGTGCAAATAGTGCACTTTTAAATTTTTCGGCTCCTATTATTTGTTTAATGGAGACAGGTAAGAAGTTCCAAAGTCTGGCAGTGTGGACAAGAAAGAGGAGTGAAGTGTTTAGAAGAAGGAGTTATTAGGTTGAATGTACGTGGTGACTGGACAAATTGCAATTTCTCGAATAGATATTATGGTGAGCGATTATTTATTATTTTGTGCATGAATACACATCACCCAATTTCCCAAAAGTTTTGAAATGAACAACCAAGGACATGTTTGTGGTAGACAGAGACATGGTCATATCTTCTCATTTCATAAACATAACGCACCATATCATTAAAACAAACAAGTAACTTGTGATGCGATTGAGAGTCTAATTTAGGATATACAACTATGGCATAATCAAATATTGGCACAAGCAAAATCTTAATTAATCTTAGTCTGGCATCCCCCTGTGTAAGACTGGAAAACAGCCAAAGCTTACGTAACCCTGGGTATCTCTCTAGGGTCATACTGCTTTTTAGAAATCATAATTAATTGTGTTTTTACCGGATTCATGATTAGATCATTATTTTGAGATCATTTCACTATAGAAGACAAATCAGAGTTAAATCTATCAACGAGATCTTCCATTAATCCAATTGGTCGAGAAAGGTATAACTGTGCATCATCCGCATAAAGATGTATAAATGCATTACTGCATACATGTGGTAGGTCGTTTATGTAAAGACAGAAAAGGATTGGGCAAAGAATAGAACCCTGAGGTACCCCGGCAAGTATATTTTTTGGCCGGGAACAATTTTGTTCCGAAAAAAATTTTTGAAAACGGTTCGAAAGGTAGTTCCTTATTAGATGCACGATGCGATAACTCACTTAACCCAAAGTACAGCTTTAACTTTATACATAAAATGTCATGACTAACCGTATCAAAGGTCTTGAAAAGTCAAGCAAGCATAGCAGCGTAAGAAATCCCCTATCATACTCCATTCTGATATCATCAAACACTTTTATCATAGCCGTTGAGCAGCTGTGTTGAGCACGAAAACCAGACTGTACTGGAGACAATAAATTGAAGCGATTTAGGTGGCTAGTAATCTGCTCGGTAAGATGCTAATTGGACGAAAGTCAGTGGTGGATGCGGGATTGGCTTTTTTTGGTACCGGTATGACCTTGGCTTGATTCCAGCACTCAGGAAAAGTGGAAGACGCAATACAAAAATTAAACAAATGAGTGATACAACCTACAATATGAGGAAGTATCAATTTTACGAAGCGTAATTGTAATCCATCATCTCCGAAAGCGTTGGATTTAAGATTTCGAATATGATGTATAACGTCCACTTCAGAGACAACTTCAAAATCCAAACACTGGGTGAAACTGAAAAAAAGGTTGCTGTCTGGTATAAAACAAGTGTTGGTACTAGGACAAGAGAGGAATGAGTTATTACAATAAGTTCATCAAGGTCAGGTATTTTTGTGAGAACATTATTTTTACCAAGTCCAAGAGAGCGTAAATTACTCCAAAGTTTTTTCGACGTTTGGACAGGAGATATCTTTTTTTTGCCCTTTTGGTGAAAGATGAAGATAAGTTTCTGGCCCTACAATATGACTCCCAATTTTCAGTATTAGGCCTATGTTTCCATTTGGCATACAGTTTCCTACGTGCTTTTATAGTATCGTGTACTTCAGAAGTGAATCATGGTCATTTTTTATTGCGCACAGCTACGGTAATCAATATTAAAAGTGCAAAAAAGAATATTATGATCAGGTACCCCCTCAAGTGATAGTTGGTCAAGAAGCAACACGCTGCATTTTATGCATTTTATATTTGAGTTCGAGATTTCAACGATTAGACATTCGGTGTTGTTAACCACAGATTTTCCTAATATTTTACAGGCCAAACAGGCTTTGTGATAGATTGCAATCCCTCCACCAGTAGTGTCAGTTATTCTATTATGCGGAACGAGTAAATATCCGAAAATCCCGTATATTGAATCATAATCATCTTTATTATCGAGTGTTTAAAACCAGGTTTCACTAACACAAATTACATATACTCCCGAATCCATAAAAATATGTCGAGCATAGTCTAATTTCGACAAGCTAAGACTGCGAACATTAAAGTGACATACTTTGAAACCATCATAAGCATTGGATAAAATATTAATCAACGTTCGCACCTCAACCTTACTCACACCAGATAAAACCCTATTATGGGCCATCATAAATTAAAATATATATTACCATCCCATCAACAACAAATAGTAGCGCGATGTACTTTTGTCTAACGCTGTGTAATCTACAAAGAAGAAAAACAGTAGAAGAAAAGAAGAGAAGAAAACATACATACAGATAAGAAAAGAATGGCGAAAAAATATGAAAATGGGAGGGAGAAGGGAGAAAAGGGAGGATATCATAAAAGCATAACATTTAATTTGATTATAAATTAAAAATTCCAAAAAGTTAAAATTACGTTAAAAATATAAAAAAATAAAAATAAAATAAAATAAAAGTATAAATGAATAAATTATAACATAATCGAATTGCTCCAGTCAGCATAGCAATAAAAACAAAAACAAAAAAAAAAAAAAATTATGTATTATGTATTATTGTACAAAAGGAAAAAACCGGCAGATCTTAGGAAAGCGTCGTAGTTGAAATAATTTTTAATTCAGCATTATTCTTACTCTTCTTAACATAAGCCAATCCATTGCGTGTTCTTGCGGAGAAGAATAAGCATGTCGAAGCAAAGAGGTGTTCTTCTTAGTTAAACTTTGTTGATGTTAATACGAGAGGTAGTGGAAGTGTTAGCGGAAGTGGAGGCCGTGTTGTTTTCAATAAGTAATTCGTTCTCTACCTGGGAGAGAGTAGGGCCGTTATTCGCACGAAAAGCAGCAAGCAGTGTACTTTTCTCGGTCTGAGAAGAGAGCCTGATCAGCAGCGGACTTCGACCATCATTAGATTTATTTCTCAGCCGAAAAGCTTCAAAGTGGTAAGTAATGTTGTACTGCAGTTTAACAACTCGTAGTTCCATGATGTCGCTCTCGAACTGTGCCACTCTGTTATAAAGAGAAGCAATGGCTTCGCACAGTTTGTTATTAAGACTTTGTTCGAGTTCAGAGAGCAATAATTTAAATTTTGTAATTAAACTTGTTTCCAAAACACGAAGATGATCAGATAGGGATGCTTTTTTATCTCTTGGCTTCACAGGTGGTGTATTAGAATTTAGATGGCTGTAACCTGACTCGAATTTATCTGGAGCCACTGCAGCGGCCAAGGCGGATTTCTCTTTGAGAGTTTGTTGGCGAGTAGTTGACATATTTTCATAGTCAGTAACACAAATCACAAAGTAATAAAACACTTATATACTTTTTTAATCGAAGTGTTTATGTGTACAAAGATTTCAAGTAAACCAAATAGATATTGAATTGAATTACAACATACAACAACATACAACAACTAAATATTGGCTATTTATCACAAAAAAAATGGTTAAACAATTGCTTTAGCGACGGAACAATTTAAACTTAGCATCGCGTCTCAGGTTATGATTATGAGATAAGCATCTCAATGAGAGCAGAGCCTTCTTAGCTTTGGTAATTTGTAACCTTCCTGATATAAACTGCACTTGGGCAAGTGCATTAATTGCCAAAACTATTCTAAATTAAGGAGAATCTTTGACATTGCTTTTCGTAATCACTTCATAGAAGACGTAACATACTATTAGTGGACCCACATAGACCGATCAAAATTGTAAGTGAGAATTGAAAACTCTGAGGATTTCATTTAGAGCTTTTTGAAACGGCTTGGTGTTTTTATTCGTCATGTTTTTATAACTGATCAACAAAACAGGTACATAGAGGAAGTTAAAACTCTCTTAACGAAAACCGACATAATTGTTTTATCAGACTTTTTCGAAAATTATGGTTTTGTTGTGCAACTTGCAGTGCAGGGATACCACTGGACTAACGAACAGGCGACAATTCACCCTTTCGATGGATGATATTAAAAATGTTGAAATCAGTGACTGGTTAAAGCATGGCACTATCGCAGTACACTTATTTCAGCGCCATCTCTTAGAGTTCATGCACAAGAAATGCCAACATTTTAAGAAAATTATTTATTTTTCCGATGGATCTGCTGCGCAGTACAAATACAAAAAGAATTTTTTTTAATTTAACATTGCATGAACAGGATTTTGAAGTGAATGCTAAATGGAACTTCTTTGCGACCTCTCATGGTAAAAGCACATGCGATGGACTTAGTGGTACAATAAAAAGACTGGCTGCCAGAGCTAGCCTACAAAGACCGTATAGGGAACACATAACAACTCCCTTACAGTTGTATAACTGGGCAACTGACATAGGAGTATTATGAAGAAAAATTATTTATGGAATCGGGATTTTCTAATTTAAGAATTGTGACGGAAACTAGAAAACTTTATCATATTTCATCTGTCTCACAGGGAGTAATTAAAGGAAAATATTCTTCCTTTTCATCGGAAGAATATGTATATACTCTTAAAAGATAATAAATAATGATTTTTTTTTTAATTTTTAAGGCCTTGGGATACAAAGGCCCCAGTGTGATTTTTTTTTTAAATAAAAATATTTATTACAGGATATTTAGCCACCTATAAAACATTATTTCGACCGAACCCATAGAGATCCCAACTTGAAATTTGAAATGGAGATAGAGGACGAATCTCTCTTTAATACAATATATAAAAAAATAAAAATTACCATTTTTTGAGGTGTTCACGGATATATGTAAAACGGATATTCTAAAATATCCTTCGTCCTTGAAAATAAAAATTATTCTAAATATTTGAAAGTTCTTTTGTTCCCATGAACTATCTAATTCCAAATAGATGTGTTCGGATTGGGTAATTAAGAATGAGTAATGAATTTCGTCTGCATCTTTTCTCATTGTATCGAAATCGAAATGAAGTTGAAAAAAAAAAATACAAAAAAATTAAAAAAAAAAAAAAACTAAAGAGATGGTTGACAACTTTTCTGTATCAAATATGTTTTACAATAAGGCAGATTAAGTAGGCCATAATGTATTTAGATTTTAGGTAGTCTATAAGTTTTAGTTTTACTTTCTTCCGAAAAGGTCTATGTAATAAGTTTCTTTCAAAAAAAAAAAATATTTTTGATAGTTTTAATTTTAACAAATATAGGGTTTTCCAATAGGGACTTGACAACTTTGAATTTAATTTGTGAACGCACTCTTTCACTAATCATCAAATTGTCACTGTCAATTTATTCAGTAAACTCAACATGTTTATCATGGTAAAGTACACTAACGAGCAATGTCTGCAAATTATAAAAATGTTCTACAGATATTCGGAGTCGCAAAATCATCTTCAGTGACGAGGCTCATTTTTGGCTCAATGGGTTCGTCAATAAGCAAAATATGCGTTTTTGGTCGGGTGAAAACCCACCTGTGCTTCATGAATCACCACTTCATCTGCAAAGAATAACTGTTTGGTGCGGTTTGCATGCCGGCGGCGTTATTGGGCCATATTTTTTCGTCGACGATAACGATCGTCACCTTACTGTGAATGGTCAATGGAATTAGAAGATATGGACTTGGACGACATGTAGTTTCAACAGGATGGTGCCACAAGCCACACAGCACACACTACAATCGATTTATTGAAGAGTAAGTGTGGTGAGCGTGTTATCTCAAGACATGGGCCAGTCGATTGATCGCCTCGTTCGTGCGATTTAACGCCGCTTGACTATTTCCTGTGGGGCTACGTTAAGTCATTGGTTTATGCCAACACGCTGACGACGTTGGAAGAGCTCAGAGGCAACACTGAATGCGAAATAGCGGCCATTTCGACAGAAATGTGTGGCCAAGTCGTTGAAAATTGGGTCCAACGAATCGACCGCTGCAAACGTGCCCGCGGTGGCCATATGAACGAGATCGAGTTCCATTCATAAATGTTTTGATTGTACTTCAAGTCAATAATAAAGTTGTTTTATATATCTCAAATGGTTTGCCTTTTATTTAAAAAAAAAGTTGTCAATTCGTTATTAGAAAACCCTATATATATAAATTTTGGGTTTAGTTTTGGGAATAAGTTAATGTTAAGTTATTTAAGCTAATTAGTAAACATTTAATATTTAATGTAATATTTAATGAATTAACTAATTCATTAAATATTAAATATTAATTTAATGCATTTAAACTAAAACTGAAAAGCTGTTTCTAAAACTCAATGGGGTTAATGATGTTATGCATTGTGCGACGCCATCAAAGAAATAGAAAGAGTACGAAACTATGGCCTGGTGATAGAAAATTCGGTATTTGCGAACACATAAAAAAAAAAACAACAAAGAACGGATTTTTTTTTTAAGAGAGAGTGTTAGCAAGACACGATGACAGTCTACCACATTTGCTGAAAGAAAAAAGTTTTTAATGTGCAAAAAGAAATAATCGGTAAAAATTACATTCAATAATTTAATAAAAAAAAGACAAGTGAACTTAGAGTATTTTGAACATTTTGAGAAAAAAAAACTAAAAAAAAAAACGTTAGCTTACATCCGAGAAAAATAAAACTAAGAAATATAATAGAAATCAACGAAAGTAATTATACTAAAGAGTTTGAAAAGTGCTTAACAAGATTTATTTTAAATCGAAGTGACTGAAAAAAGGAAGAATTAAATAAATATTAAATTAAATTAAATTAAATATTAAATTAAATTTTCGAAAAAGCACAAAGTTAAATAAAAAAGAAAGAAAAAATTTTTTTTGTAATCATTTAATAGAGAGATACCCTCATTATCGTCATAATACCTAATAAGTGATCACTAGATCAAGAATTAAAACTTACATATACACACATACTATCACATACATGCAAGTCGACATATAAACTTATTATTTGTAAAACCTAGAAAAATATACTTATATATCGCTATACTTACTTATTATTATAAATATATACTTATCTATGAATATACCTTACCTAAGAACTTCTATTTAGGTTTTTTTTTTACTTTGTGATTTTTCGGTTGTTCATAAAGAAATAACTATAGTCCTTTGTTTCTTCATTGTTTCCTCCTCCTTTCTTATAAACTAAATAAAATTATAACAAAAAATTTTAAATCTTCAAATCTTTCTTTTCTTTTGATCTTCCATTTTTGTTCCTACGTGAATAGTTATATTCAAGCACCTGCTGTTGAACTTAATCGAAAACTTCATATAAAACCGAATCATTAAAGTTTTTTTTCTCGGCATTGATAAGTTGCTCACACTACCTGCTACTCCTTGCCCGGACTGGCCTCACGAGTGGCCTGAGCTCGGCGGTCATAAGAGTGAAAGAAAGGTAGTAGGGAGTATCGCTATCATAGTGAAGTATTCATGGTAAATAGGTAGTAGGTAAGGCAGCAAACTCATCATATCGTTGCATTTCTCTCTTGTTATAGGCTTCGAAGTTCTATACAGTGGCTACATAATAATTTTTCTAAGGTTTTAGGTCTTTCTTGTTTTCTAAATAAAAAAAATGCTTTAAATGGACCATTTTTCCATACAAGTTTTGTAAAAACAGTTGTGTGGTTTATCCCTTATATCCCCATCCAGCATATTTTAAGCCACTGTTCAATTTCTCCGTCCGTGACTTTTTCTTGTTTAGTATTAGCTCTTCTAAAGATTTGGTGAAGTCAAAATCATTTCTTTTTATTTAATACAAAATAAAGCTTTTTTTTTTAAGTTCTTATTCCATTATAATATCTTGAGTATATAATTGATCCTTTTTATTTAATGCTATTTCCACAACTCCAAAATTTCTGTCGTTTAGAAGAATGAATGGCTGGATGTTAAAAATTTGTTGTCAATAACATTTTTGCAACATAACATAATAATATAACGTTGTCAGCTAATATCAGATTAATATTTCGATTTTGTCCGAGATACATGTCACTGTATGCTATAATAAAGTCTTTGGTTGTTACATTCTTAATATGCTTCAGACAGCAAGATGCTATTTCTTTCGCACCACTAGTTACTACAGTTTCCTCCCATGCATACATATAAATTCTGTTGTCATGAAAATTATTAAAATCTTCATTAAGTACATACATATATCGCTTATAGTATGCAAGAGAAACTGATAGTTTGGGATACGGAAGGGACTTTTAAAGTACAAAAGAAAATGCAAAATATTTATCCAGGTTCGTTGATGCCAAGTCTTGATCTTCTTTTAAAGCTTTTCTAGCCAGTTCTGCATTGCGTAAATTTATGCTATGTTCTTTTAAAAGGCTGCTTTTTTTATTAAAGTCCGAGGTGGCTTTGATTTTCATATTTAAGTAACCGCATTTTTGACACGTATCTTTATGTGGATGGTAAAAACTTAAATTAAAATTATTCACTAAGAAATGCTGTATTATTCTCCTCGCAATTTTGACATACGAGTTATATAGTACATATAGTTCAAATCGAATGGGTATTTTCGGTGTAATTGCTTTCATAACGTGGAAAACGTTTTATATGATCTTTAATGGCATCCACTAGTTTCTCATCACTTATTCTGCAAGATCCTTTCATTTTTCCGCGAAAGTCTATTCCCATTAACTTTGACTTGACAGCCCAATGTTGTCTGCCTATAGATATATCAAATGTTTCTATGAAGATCTTTTTACATACCGTAATGCTTTGCTTTTCAATATTATTTAAAAAGTATTTATAATTACAATCTCTTGCTGATCCCTTTAAATTCTAGCTCGTCTTCTTTTTTCTGGCGTACACTAAGTAGATGCACACCAGAATGTATTTTGTCTGTTTAAATCCCCCATTAAAATCCCCCATTAAAATCCCCCCTCTCTCTAATACGATTCGTATACACTTTCAAATATTTGCAATCCTTATTTTCGAAATTCTTAGCAAGAAAAATATTTCCAGTTTTTATATAATATTTTTCGCCTTTATTTGTTTTACTTTTTCTTTTCTTCTGACCATTATTATCATAATGTGATCGAAAATTATAGTATTGCTCATTATTATGATCCGACTCATGAAATCGTCTATTTTTTTTTTATTTATTTTTTTTTTTTTTTTTTCTTATACCATTTTCATGGTTGTTTAGTTATATATTTATTAATTATATATAAATATGTTATTTACAAGTATGGAGAAAATGTGTTTATGTTTTACTAAAATTAGCGTTAACTCATTTTTTAAAAATTGGACTTATACCACTTTCGAAAATAACAGCTCATTTGGTCTTAAATTTTCTTTTGGATTTTCGTTACAATTACAAAGTTCTGAGATGAAACTACAATTTTTTTTAATAGTTAATTTGCTTGCATCTCTTTTAATGAGGATAGAAATTTTTTAGAAGTTTTACAGGTTTAGGGGGAAATTTTCTTCTGAAATTAAGTTGTCTGTGGAACCTGTGTCCAATAATAATCTTAACTTTCTATTTCCGAGGCTAGTTCCTTAAAATTTTCGTGTTTAACTAGAGATTCGGATGATGTTTTTTTTATCTTCTTGATAGTTGACTTGTCGTCTTGATTGTTGACTAGTGTTAACATCCACAGGTTCTGATCTTGATTGATGATTTTTTGAATTTTGGATAAAAATGTTCTTGTTGATGAGGGTAATATATCTTAGGTCTCCAACTGTTGTCGTTACTTTTTTGGTAATTATTGCTGTCTCTTTGTTGTGAATTTCTGTTGTGATAATTTTGTCTTTTTAATTTGGGTATCTTGTTGGTTATCGATCCTTTGTTGTCTTCTTTCTTCGTTAAGAAATCCTGTCTGGCTGTGTAATTAAGTTTGAATTGAAGCAGGTATAAAGGCACAAAGCTTTGTTCTCATGTGAACTGGTAAGGGTGTAATGAAAAATGTTAACACTATTTTTATGTTTTGATAAGCATCATTGAGTAAACCTTCTTATCTTCTACTTTGATTTAGGATGGCTAGCTTGTGAAAAATGTGATTATAAAATTCTGATTATTTAACTCGCGGACACGGAGGTTTTTTATTTATTTTTATTTTTAACTATCCTACTGACTTTGCCAATTTTGTCATGGGAAAATTGAAAAAGATAATATTTCATCCCAGATTTCCCTTTGAGAGTTAAAATAAAAACACTAAGAGGCGAAAGTTTTAATCCTAATTTCCTATTTAAACTCTTACATGTTCTCTTTCTTATTCTATGAATGGTCTTATTGTTTGATAATTCTATAAATGGCGTTTGCTTGATAAAAAATTCAAAAGTTATATTATCTCTTGTTTACTAAGGATGGTTTCTTGTAAGATGATAACGGTTTCGTCGAGGTTGTTATTTGTTTCTTTAGCGAATGGGAGTTCTCGGGTTCGTGGTGACAATATCGCTGATATTGTTGTGAACAAATTTAGTTTAAAACTAAAATTAAAAATTATGACGAAGTGATTTTTATTGGTGATGTTAACACAGATTATTACAAAAACCCAAGCGATAAAACATATAAGCAAAATATGTTTGAACCAATGAATAACTACCACATCCCAAACTGATATAAATTATGTTGCAACAAACTGCAACATAGCATAGACAACAAAGTTTATATAAGTCAACACCAAGCAATACAAATATTAGTCAATAGTTATGTTAAAAACGAATATCATGCAAGCAGATATAAAAAACAAAATCAAACTATTCTAATCAGAAGGAATGCCCAATAGATGTTAATGAACAAACTGATATTCGTGATACAATAATAAAATAATGAGTTTCGGATTAAACAAGAAATAGTGCTCCTTGATTTAATAGAGAATTAAGAAATATTAACCAAACAAAAATAAATGCATTTAAGAAAGCTGTGATAAAAAAGAGAAGCAAAGACTGGAATACATTTAGAGGTATTAATTAGGCTAAAAACAACTATTTTTAATATAAAGCAACATTGCAAAGCAATTTGATCAAAGGTCTTTGGCGTGCGATAAAAACATTAATATTAGGTAGGGAATACAGTGATACTACAAGTTTAGAAATAGACGGTGCACTAGAGAAGCATCTGAGTATAATAAAAAATAAAATGACTTTTTAATAGAGAGTGTTGTCGAAATAAATAGCTCTATTTTCTATGTAGTATCTGTTCAGTTCAATTTCAAGTTCAGTTTGCTTACACTAGTAGAAATACAAAATATTGTTCTCACATAAACAACAAAAAAGATATAGACTTCACAAACCCCACAATCTTTAGTGACAAATGTTAGGAAAAAAAAACAACGGCCTACAGTTTCCAGTCTGTACGCTTTCGTTTATAGCGTTACACAACGTTGACATTGTACAAGGGGACATTTTAACCATCATATTTCCTGACTCTTTAAAGAAATCAAGTAAAGTTCCAGTTGCAAAACTAAAAATCCAAAACTTGCCACCTTCTTAAGACTCATAAACATGTTACTAACACCAGAGAAAATATTGGAAAAAGTAGTAAACCAAAAAAAAATCTGGGTTTAAAAAAGCTTATTTTTGTCAAATTAGGGAGGGTAAAAGGAGGGGTGCTGATAACCGTTGGTTTTAAATTCTTAAATGTTATAATGACTAGAAAAGAGATAGGCAGTGCATTCCATTAGCGAGTTGTGCGAATTAGAAGTAGCAGACGAGAGATCGTTATTGGAAATTAAAAAGAGTGTTGGAGACAGAACGGAGCCTTGGAGCACACCGCCATTTATTTTGTGAGCATCAGACTTGAAACCATCCAAAACAACTTGAATTCAACGTTGTGAAAGGTAATTTTTAATTCATTGAAGAAGAGAGTCATCGATTCCAAAAGCACGCATTTTGGATAAAAGAGCCTGATGCCAAACTCTGTCAAGTGCAACTATCTTGCTAGAAAAAGTTTACGTAGTGGTTTTTCCAGCAAGGAAGAACACATCTTCAGAACAAGGGGAGATATACCATCTGGACCAGCGGATTTGTGAATGCTAAGATCTTTAAGAACTCTTGCTACTACAAGAGTGCGAAAGTAGATTTGTCCCATTGAAGCTTTGACGCACTCAAATGTAGGCGGAGACAAAGCACATTCTGGAAGTATTGAACATGAAAATTTTTACAAGCCTTGGGACATTGTAGTATTTTTTTGCCTCAATTTTTGGTCGTATTGGGGTTTTACAGGCGGCGTCCACGTCGTTGTCAAGGAAACATAACGACCAGCTTTCTAAAGAAGCTGTTAAGTCCGCTCCAATTGACTTTCTCATCTTGCCATACGGTTCTTTTAGGAATCTTTTCTCTAACTGTGTGGTCGGTGTACGGGAAATTAGCTGATATGACTTAATGGTAAGACGAGCCTGGAGTGGATAGCACATTGATCTTGTATTTATTAGGATGAGAAGTTAAAAACAAATCCAGGGTGTTGGCGGTATGACTATCAACGTCTAGTATACGTGTGGGTTCATTTACAAGCTGGGTCAAATTGTTTTCCGCAGCGAAGATCTCATGACACCTTCCTTCTAGTGTTGTCTGTCCAGAATGTCGAAACCACCCAGAATTGTGTATATTGAAATCGCCCATAATAAAGATTTCAGTATGAGGATACAGGGATACAATTCTCTGAATTGAGTCAGACAGCGTATCGAACGGAGATGGAATTTTAGCCACAAGAAGTTAAATTCCGGATTGTAACACGGATCACATTGTGGTGGAGTTCGGTAAGCTATCACTACGCACTTAAATGGCGAGACAGCGGCGAGAGAAGAATGATGGCAATTGGTTGTAGTCAGGTAGCTTCAGATCAGAGTGATTTGAGAGGTGTGGGCGGCGATTTAAGAATATAAATGAAGTGTATAATAATACTTTAATAATTATTAGTGAATAAGAGGTTTTTCGAATAGATAACTCCCATATATTTACATCTGTATGGGACATCTTGTGTCCATCTTTCTGATCCTATAGTTATTTTCTTTATTTTCATTTTTCTATTTCTATCGGCACAGAGCACTTACACCAAAAATTAGGTAATTGTACTCCTTGTAAGCTCCTTTTGATGGAATTCCTTAGTCTTCCGAAGGAACACAAATACGCTCTTTAGTCATAAAGTGCCTATAGTACCAGCACCTACTACGTCAACGCCGAGTACCTCCAACCTGATGCAAGCGTAACCCGAGCATTCACGGAAGTAGTGCTCTGCTTTCACAGCAAGCATCGCAGGATTTTTATTTTTTTTTATAATACCGCGCGCGCACCAAGGGGATATGAATAACCTTTTACTGGCTTTTTCTCCAGGGCACGGGCGGGTGGTGTATTGTTTGAAACTCAGGTGTATTAGGTTTCGATGTTTTTCCCAGAGGTGGTTGTCAAACTGGACGGGACGAGCTAGTACATCCTCAGTCAGTGGGTCTTAAGTACGTGTTAGTTATTAGTTCGTTACATTTAGCCTAGCCAGCAACCACTCCAACATCAGCGTTATGCCTTCATTTCAGAGTTGACGCCGACGGGTTTTTCATATAACTACATACAAATTCAATGAAAAGACTTTTTCACAGAATTGCCTCGCAAAAGATTCGAACCCGCGACCCTCTGCTTAAGGAGTGTATGCATATACCACTACACCACGGCCACCCCAAGTTATGTCACTTATGGCCAGCGCATTTAAATGCTTAGCAAAACTGTAGTGTCCCATCACGGGGAGAAAACACTGGTCGAAATACTGTAGCGCAACTTATTAAAAAGATGACTAGGCTGATTTGTTTGTATGACATTAGATAGAAGAATCGGAGACCTGTACGAAGGAGATTATCAAACGACATGTTGTAAATTGTTTTTGAGCAATTATAGATTCTGTCAAAACGTCTTAGGTCAAAAACATAACGCTCCGTTATATTGAAAGCGGCATTAATTTTTCGTCGGCTATTTGCACCATAGTTGCAAAAAAGTTCACATCCATAGGAATAATGAGAGTTTTCACTAGCAAAATGCATGTCTTAAGGGGTGACTAAAATTGTGACAACCAGAGCTGGCATAAATCTCCATATACTTTAACAACGGCTGTATTAATGTCGGCATCCCATGTCAGAGTTCGATTGGAAAATACGCCTAGATTTGTCGCAGTTTCGACATATTCAACTTTAGAACCACAGAGCATAATGTCAGCAAAATAACAGAGGTCCAAGGGTTTCTTACTGATAACAATGCATTTGATCTTCAGATGGTTCAAGAGGAGGCCATTTTTCTCACACCAATCGGAGATTTTCGCTAAGTCGATGTTGATGGAATTTGCGAAATCTTCTATTAATCCAAGTGGATATGTACGATATGCAGTAATTGCATATCATCAGCATACATGTGCATGAACTAGAACGATGATAGTAAGGAAGGATTTTCATTGGCATAAAGAGAGAAAAAAATGGCCCCAAGGTCAAACTTTAAATTACACCTCCAGAACTATAAAGGAAATCATGAACTATCACCAACTGATACAGCTTGTTTATGAAATGTGATGTATAGCAGAATAAGAGTAGAAGCAGCATTTGAGAAACCAAACAAAGTTTATAGCACAAATTGGTGTGATTAATATGTTGAATACTTTATAGGGGTTTAAGTTATTAGAATTTATTAATATAGAGGCAAATCAATAGCCTCTGGACTTCTTTCTCAAAAAACTTGAATATCTAGGGTAAAATGAAGATTACACTGTAGTCTTTACGCACGGGCGTACTTCTGCGCAATTCTATGGAGTTGGATAGATACTAGTAGGTAGTATATGATAAAATATGTGCACTAGGGTAGGTAAAATGACAGTAAGAATAATTTTCACGAACTTTGGATATTAATCGGCAAACTAAAGAACATTATATCCTACGGGTACAGTATAAAGGAGTAGGAATTGAAGCAATATAAAACTTGAAGTTAATTTATTTAGATACAACGCGTCACTTAAATTAGGTGACGTGTTTCCAACTCCAATTTGTTTGAAATTGTTCCATAGCTGCTTGCTCCTTAAAAGTGAGTTTATCTTATTAATATAATAGCGGTATCGACTCGAATGATGACTAGAGCATAGGAAATCCGCCAACAGCAAGCAACAACAACTAAGGTAGTAGCAATCTGAATATGATACGAAAGTATCATCATATATCATATACGCGGAGGAAAAACAAGAAGTCGTCGAAATTTTTCACAAAAAAGCAAATTAAAGACGAGGACATTTTAATTTGGTCCTTTACAATTTACTTGAACTAGTTTTTGAATACAACATCAACCAAGTGACCGCAAAATGTGTCCTTTTGGTACGTTTTCCATCACTTTTTCGAGCATTTCGACATGAATTTTTGCCTTGAACTCTTCTGTGGCCTGAGCCTTGCTTGCGTACATTTTGCTTTTTAAATAACCCCACAAAAAAAATCCGGAGAGGTCGAATATGGATATCTGGGTGTCCTGTCAATGTCGCCATTTTTTGACGGCATGGCATGCCACACCGTTTTGTTGAAACCAGTAACCGTCCAGACTTTTTCACACATTTGTGGGCAGAAATAATGAGATAATATCCACCGATATTGATTCCCATCGACTTTTCTGAAGAGAAATAGCCCAATTTTTGGTCATGCAATGGTGTTTCATGGAACTTGTTTGGATTCTCCATTCTCAAATATGGTAATCTTGCTTGTTAACGGCGCCAGAGAGTGTGAAACGGGCGTCCTTGGTCATCAAAATTTGCCTTAAAAAATCGATTCAACTTCAAACATTGGAGCAACTGTCTGTCCATATTCCAAGAGACATGGATGGTCTGTTCGCAATATTCTTTGAGTCAATTGCATTTTACACGAAAACAAATGCAAATCATCCTTCAAAATGTGCCGCAAGGTGGTTCCACTGACGCCGAAATTCTGAGCGCTGTGACGATGCAACACACGTGTGTTCCCGACAACACTCTCTCTTACCTCTTCAACCAGTTCATTGGAACGTCTTGGGCGTTGATGAACGGCATGTCGACGATCTCCCACTGTCCCGTGTTTAACAAAATTCGTCGCCAAATGAGGAGTAGTGTTGTAAGACGATGCTTGTTGGTCACGACATTTTCGATGATATGCACGTTAAGTCAACACAACAGAACTACTATTTTTAATGTTAAGCGTCACTATTTCGGCGCGTTGTTTTGGTATAAACGGGTGCATTGTTAAAATTGTACTGATTTGACGTTTCAAAAGCATGTCTACTGAAGTAAATCACTTGATAAATGTCAAAGTTATTCAATGTTTACATAACGACATAAAAAAATGGCGCACCCTGTGCATACGAGGTGTGTTCAAGTGAATGTTGAAATTTTGCGGGAAACGTACATTTGATTATCGATTTTTTTTAATGTGTTAGTACTCATATCCCGAACATATGTTCACAGTTTCAGGTATACCATATAGCATACTTAGTTTGTTTTCTGAAAACGACATTGCTGGAATAGCTCATGGCTATGCCCAAAAGCGCTTATGGAAAGGGCTTCGAGGATTGAAAATAGCGTTTTTACAAATGTATTATATTTGGGTGGGGTAGCCGTGGTGTAGTGGCATATGCATAGACTCCTCAAGCAGAGGGTCGCGGGTTCGAATCCCGTACGAGGCAATTCTCTGAAAAACTCTTTTCCTAGAATTTGTATGTAGTTATATGAAAATCCTGTCACTGATGTTGGAGTGGTTGCTGGTTTGACTAAATGTAACGATCTAATAGCTAGCACGTACTAAGACCTATTGGTTGAGGATGCACTGGTTTCAGTTTGGCAACCACCTCTGGGATAAATATCGAAACCTAATACACTTGAGTTTCAAACTACTACACCACCCGTCCGCGCCCTGGTGAAAAGCTAGTAAAAGGGTTTTCATATCCCCTTGGTGCGCGCGAGTTAATAACGTAGGTTGTCGACCTGCGTATCTCTTCGTTATCTCTCACTACAAACGTAAACAACCACACATGTTCGCTGTCTCTCACTACAAACGTAAACAACGACAACATGTTTCAATAAGCAAAAACAGTATCTTGTAATTCGAAAACACGTAAACAACGACAACATGCTTCATTATCTTGCAATACGGAAAACATACTTAAACACAATAATCCGATGCGATTGCATTATTGACATAAACAACAATACGATAGCAACCGCATCTTAGTTATTATAAATAGCAGTAAGATCGAATATTGTAATCAGTCTTAAGAATATATATAAACAAACTTCACACATTTCGGCGAAGCAAAAAGAAAAAACATATTTTTTTTTGATTTAAAACAATGAATATACATTAACTGGGGGCTCAAACCAGTCTTACTCCTGACTGCAGCCACATATCCTTATAAAATAGGATAAAAGTAAAAATTCCACGGGAAGTAAGACTAAATGGTTGAAAAAAGTGAAAATTAAATACCATAAAAAACAAGTACTTCAAGAAAAAAGTAGATCCTGAAACAGTGGACAGCAATTTTTTAGTGGAAAAAGTGTCAAAAAAAATAAAAGATTTTTTTCCGCACTGGATTCACACATCAGAAGACAAAAACTATTCAACTACTCTTTTTACGACTAATAAGAAAAAAAGAACACACAATGGAAGACATTGCAGCACTAAAAGCACAAATTGAGATTTTCATACAAACTCTGGAGAACACTCATGAAAGGATCAACACTTTAGCAGTACAACGATCGTTCCAAACTATAACAGCAGTGGGACAACATGAAGACTTCACACCCAATATCACTGATGTCAACCAAATAAACCTGAAGACATTCGAAGCCATACCATGTTTTTATGGGAACAAAAACCAATACAGATCCTGGAGAAAAGGGCATGGACATTCATGGAGAACATCAAACAATTCTCCAACCATCTGAATTACATATTATACAGCATTCACAATTTTACATTCAAAAATTGTTGGAGAAGCCGCAGATATACTAATCAACCATAAAATAAAGCTAAACTTTTATGCAATCATCAACAGACTCGACTATAATATACATATGCCGAACAAAGGCCATTATACGTACTTCTAGAGGAGATGAAAAAAAGAACTCAAGAAAGACGAACACTGTCATAATTCCACAGTGAAGTCAGAAAAGCCTTAAATTTGCCATTATCCAAAATAGCAATGTCAGGTGATCAGGGATCTGACGCAATGGGAAACTTCGCAAGAAGTTCGCAGGAAGAAGTCCACACTTTTATCACAGGACTCAAAAGCAAATATACGAGCGGTACATTATAAAGCCACCATCCAAAAGACCTCGAAACTGTATATGCAAATGCCAGCACCATATACCATGACAATACAAATATGCACTTTGATGCCCAAATATCACCACATGTAAGGTACAATCAACGACAAAACTCTCCGCCACAAACCAACGAGGACAACAGGAGATACAACCCAAATATACGTGTCGAATATAACCATCAACTACCACAAAGATATGGGGACAACAGAAGGTACAACCTAAAGGTACATAATCATCACCCACCACCAGAACCAATGGAAGTGGACAACTCTCGTCAATATGTGCGACCTACCCAACGCTTTCTACAAACACAACAGCGCCACAATCCATTCAGAGAAAACCAGTATGAACGAGTACCGTCATCAAAAAACTACAACCCAAGCAAGACTCAAAGAGATGAAGACCGATAAATTAGGAATATCTATACATATAAGGCCAGCAAAATCAAAACGATTCATGGTTAATCTTTCACCAAAGCCAAAATATCGTTACCCTATTTAACCATAATTGAGCGTTTTTTTAAACCGAAGCTTTAGAGGAGTTCGATATGCTTTTAGATAAACACGGTTTTAGAGTAATAAAAGCAGAAATGGCAAATATAAAAGTGATATTGAAAATATTATGCAAATAGATAATGATACAAACGAAGTCCTACCATTCACAACTACAATACAAGGTACAATTAGGACAAAATCCGAAGATCCTATTTGGGTGAAGCAATACTTGTATTCAATCGCAGATAACGAATTTATAAATAATGAAATACAAAAATTATTAGACAATCAGATTATACAACCTAGTAAAAGTCCATACAACTCTCCAATCTGGACCGGCGCAAAAAAAGTACCGATAATGAAGGAAAACCTATATTTCAACAATGCGAAAAATGGACAATATCCTACGTCCATATATTGGCAAATTCGCGTACGTTTATATTGGCAATGTACTCATATATTCCTCCTCATCCGAAGAACATATGGAACACTTACATACAATAGTAAGTGCACTCCACAATGCAAATATGAAAATTTCAAACGAAAAATCACATTTTTCCAGGATTCAGTAGAATAACTCGGACATATAATTAAATATAACAAAATAACTGTAGATCCAAACAAAATTCAAACTATAAAAGATTTTCCAACCCTAAAAAATCTAAACTATAGGAAATTTATACAGAATTTCGCCGCAATAGTAAAAACCCTCACTACATTTTTACGCGGGGGTAATGGTAGTATAAATAAAAATCAAAGCGCAAAAATATTAATTAATCTACAATAAATCATCCAGCACTCGAGGCTTTAACTAAAATAAAAGATGCATTACAAGCACAAGTCGAATTATTCCAACCCTACTTCAACAAACCTTTTGAATTAACAACGGACGCAAGTAACTTTTCAATAGGGGCCTAAGACTCTCAGACTAAGAAATCTATTTCATTTATATCTGGGACCCTTAACAAAACTGAGCAAAACTACAGAACGAATGAAAAGGATCTCCTCGCGGTCGTTTGGTCACTTCAAAAACTAAGAGATTACCTGTGGGTCATTCCACCATAAATCGCCAAAACTATATGGGGAGCTCTGAACGACATCCCGTCGATTTGGCTGAAAAGCTGTAGAAATACTCATTGGAGTGGTACGAATTATAAGGCAAAAAAAGGTTTGCAGAATTCGATATAAATAAAAAATAAAAATGTATGCTTTCTTTTATATTTAAAAAAATCACAACTTTGGCTCTGCTCATCAGAATATGATAAAATATACCTTGTTGAATTCAGGAAAAGGTGAACTTTCAAAGATTTGGAATAATTTTTATTTTCAAAGACAAAGGATATTCCAGAATATAATTTTTAGATATATCCTTGTGTAACTCAAAAAATGGTATTTTGTTTTTTTTTTTATATATTATATAGAGATTCTTCCTCTAATTCCATTTTAAATTTCAAGTTGGGATCTCTATGGGTTCGGCTAAAATAATGTTTTGTATGCGGCTAAATATTCTGTAATAAATATTTTCATTTAAAAAAAAAGTCACTCAAGGGCGTTTGTATCCCAAGACCTTAAAAACTAAAAAAAAAAATCATTATTTATTATCTTTTAAGAGTATATACATATTCTTTAATTACTCCTTGTGAAACAAATAAAATATGAAAAAGTTTTCTTGTTTTCGGCACAATTAAATTAGAAAATCCCGATTCCATCAATAATTTTTCTTCATTATACTCCTGTGTGGTCACGTAGGAGAAGTCCATATTCTTTATATTTTCAGTTGCCCAGTTATATAACTGTAAGGGAGTTATACCCCTATACCCTATACGGTCTTTGTAGGCTAGCTCTGGCAACCAGTCTTTTTATTATACCGCCAAGTCCATCGTATGCACTCTTACCATGAGAGGCCGCAAAGAAGCTCCATTCAGCAATCACTCCAAAATCCCGTTCATGCAATGTTAAATTAAAAAAATCGGAAATAGGAAAAATAAATAATTTTCTTAAAATGTTGGCATTTCTTGTGCAGGAACTCTAAGCGACGGCGCTGAAATAAGTGTACTGCGATAGTGTCATGCTTTAAGCAGTCACTGATTAAAACAAAACTTTTATTTTTAATATAATCTATCTGGTTCCGGTAATATATTGCGAAAAGTTGAATCGTCGTCTGTTCGTTAGTCCAGTGGTATCCCTGCACTGCATCTTGCAAAACAAAACCATAATTTTCGGAAAGTGCAATAAAACAAGTTCGTCCGTTTTCGTTAAAAGAGTTTTGACTTCTTTTACATACCTGTTTGGTTGATCAGTTATAAAAACATGACAAATGAAAACACCAAGCCGTTTCAAAAAGCTCTGAATGAAATCCTAAGAGTTTTCAAGTCTCACTTCTAATTCTGATCGGTCTGTGTGGGTCCACTGATAGTATGTTACGTCTTCTATTAAGTGATTTCTAAAAGCAGTGTCAAAGATTCTCCTTAATAGTTCGGGCAATTAAGGCACTTGCTCAAGTAACAATTTATATCAGGAAGGTTACAAATTACTAAAGCTAAGCAGGCTCTGCTCTCATTGAGATGCTTATCTTCGTTTTCTATCAGCCTTGATATATTGCTACCCTCAAACATAAGTTTGATATTTTGATGGATGGTGGAAACACACACGAAATAAGTTCCTGATGCCCCACCCAAAATACAGTTCTGGTCTTAACGACCCGAATTCGAAAAATCCAATCTTAACATTTTTATGAACTTCTTTGAACTTATAATATATCTTCCTAAGGTTAGCCAGAACCAGGCGTTTTTGAATAGGTTTTTTCCGACTTTCAATCTAACAAAACAGCAAAACGTCTTATTTTTGAACCTCAGAAAATAAATTTTTGTTACCTTTATAGATACGTAATCATTTTTTCCTGGCATTAAACGACTGATATCGTCTTCACAGTAAAAACTTTTTACCAATTGCTTGATATCAATCTAAACTTTTCCCATAAGTTGATGGAACGCTTTGATCTTCTTGAAGTTTTCTAGATTTCTTGATCATATAGACAAGTTTCTGGCTCCAAGATTTCAGCATAAAAAAGCGCAATTTTGCACACTTTGCAAGAAAACTAGTTGTAAAAAACATATCATTATCAATTTTAATAATACGAACATAACTAACACCTATTGTCTTAAAATCTTAGGTATATACTTTGATAATAAATATAGTTTTAAGAACAATTGTTTAGAACTTAAGAAAAGTCTAGCTACCAGGTTAAATTTTATCAAGATATTAGGATCTAAGAATAGCTGTTCTCATGTCTAATCAATTATTAATGTAACAAAATCAATTATATTATCGAAGATTGACTATGGACTGGTGGTTTATGGTAAATGTTCCAAATCAAACATACAAGCGATCTCATCAGCATACCATGCCTCAGTAAGAACAAGTCTCAAAGCATTTAGAATTACTCCTATCAAAAATATCCTCGCACAGAGCGGTCTACCTTCAATTCAAGATCGATTCCAGTATCTTAGCTCATTTCCTGTTGCGAAAATTGCCTTAACAAACAATTCCCCCATCGAGTTAGACCTTAAAAAAATAATAAAACGGAAAAAAATATCCAGATAGCCTTCCGCAATAGAAAATGCAATAGCTAGATCCAAAACAATGGAAGTAGTACTCAAAAAACATAAATCGCGTCCTACTAATTTTCCACCATGGTTCTTACCTATTGGTTCAGTAAATACAGAGCTTGTAGCACTTCCGAAAATCTCAACCAGCAACTCGGTATATAGACAACTTTTCGAACAAATAAAAAATGTTTATCCCTATTGGATCACCGTCTTCACAGAAGGCTCTAAAACGCAACAGACAGGTTTGCTGTTGTGAATGATAAGGGACAGATAGAAAGCAAAGGTTTTTTGCCAAACTTTGTCTCAGTATATACAGCTGAGACTATCGCAATTCTAAGGGCTACCGAATATAAGGGCTAACCCTTATCTGCACAGACAGCCTATCTGCCATCGAAGGAGTGCTAAATATAAACAATAAAAACCCGATAATTACAGCTATCCGTAATAAGCTTATACTACAATAAACAATAGTAAACTCAAATTAATCTGGGTCCCCGGACATGCAGGTATTCCGGGAAATGAACTCGCCGATACTGCAGCAAAAAGAGCTTTGAACGAACCTCTCATAACTTTTTTTCTTAACAACAAAGAAGACATTCAAAGAAAAATTAAATTTATCTGGAGGAAAAACTGCGAAGACGAGTGGAGTATGTACATTCATCACTATTCCACAATCAATCCTAAAAGAATACCGATCGTTTACCCAACATCTTCATCAAATAAAATGATAAAATGCTTTTTAAGACTTATACTCGGACACACATTCATCACACATAGCAACATAATGAACAAAACCAGCGCTCCAGAATGCCATATCTGTCAAAAAAGTTTTCAACAAACACTAAAACACTTAATATATGATTGCCCAAAAATAAAAGAACTATCTAACTTATTTTTTAATAATAAAGAACTAAGCAAAGTTTTTTCGTTTCCTTCTGAAATAAATATAAGATAAGTTTTTAACCTTCTAACCTCTATCAAGTTACAAAATAGTATTTCATATTAACCTTTTTTTTCTTTAAGTTATCGTGTAATTCATTATATGTTAAGAAATAATAAATATAAAAATATCGAAAAAGAAAATCCAGTAAAAGGGTATTCATATCCCCTTGGTGCGCGCGCGGGATATTGATGAGTAAATAAATATTTTTTTATAAAATTATAAAGTCACTTTACGTAAGCGTGAAAAACTCCAGACGGTGCTGTTAAAAGGGATGGATTCAGCAATAAAAGCGAAGGAGATCGAACCAATCGTTTACCACGATCGCGGCAAAAATTACCACTCTTCTTAGTGCAATTAATGCCCAATAGCAAAATGGATAGTCTGCGAAAAATCAAATTCCTGTATTATCATTCTGTAAGTTGGGAAAAATTATATAAGGTTGATCGTGTTCGGGTACGCAGCAGGTAATTGCGATATACAATTTAGTTGCCTTAAGTGCCAATTTCAGGGGTTGTCCTAGGTTCCAGGACCTAAAAAATAAAATTCGGTGTCGAAAACAATTAATCATTATTATAATACATAAATCACTAGTATCTGCGTTACAAACTTCATTATTGACGACGCGAGATTCCTCACATTTGCTCTTGCAAAAAGATGAAATCTTTTCCAAACGTGGTATTAATACACCTGCTTTGGAAGCAGTAGATGTATTTACTACGCGATTTAACATGCACTGAATAATGCATATTTACCGAAGAACTGTAAAACAGCAGCGGTACATTCAATCCCGAAAAAAGGTTATGTTAGAACTAATCCTGCTTATTAACTTACTTCTGAGTGTTCGAGAAAGTGGTTAATAGAGCGCAATTAAGGTAGGTTGATGAAAATAATATAATTCCGAAAAATCAGTGTATGCAAGAACCAGCGTACGGGTGCCCCGATCAGGCCACTCATCACGTATGGTTGTCCCGTGTGATTCACTTTATCAGATGGAAAGGATTCGGCTATTAGAAAAGCAGTGTCTAAATATCTGTCCCGGCTTGCACAAAACACAAGAATCAGATAACAAGAAATACTATTCCAACAAAACTCTTTACGATGGGGCTTATTTGAATAGGGTTGACAATTTCTTAATTAAGGTAATTTGAAGACATGTTGCAAGGACAATAACCAATGATAGTAGCCTGATCTTTGGGATTTATATCCCCAATGTAATATACCACTAGAGCTCACTTCTATCAGTATTTATCCCGTCAAAGGCATTTCTTCGTATTGATGCTATGGGGTTAGTGAAAAGCAGGAATGATATTGCGTGGCGAGAGACAAGCGGCTTATCTACGAAGGATATATTGCCAATGCTCAGGAGCTTTAATGGATACCTAGAAACAGGACAAAGAATTCTGGTAGCTTCAAGAATGGGAGAGGGTTGACTCGCCCTCATAGGTCTGAACTTAACTAAGGTAACATACTTATTCTTGTTGTAATTTAGATTAAGGATAGTAAGGGGAATCTCGTGGAGAGGCTGTGTTCGTCAACATGAAGTGGCACCTCTCTGTGGCACCAGGCCGATGCTTTATGGCATTGGTTCAATCTCGCTGGTGCGTATGCACGATGTTAATGAATGCCAGGCGCCAGAATTCGCAATTAGGATAGTGATCAACCAATGCGAGGGGCTACGAGTACTCACCACCCCGATTATAGTTAAGTTAAGTTAAGTAGCTTGGGCAGGTTAAATAGAATAAGGACATAATTTAAATTTTTATACAAAATCTGAAAGATATCGTATCTAATTTTTTTTAAACTATTTTACTCAAAAATGTCATATATTGAATAATTTATAGATAAAATTGATCATAAGATAGTTTTAAAGCCCAAGGCGAACGTTAAATGAAATTGTTAAGTTTAGAGCATTCGGTAAGAGCCACTTAGCTAGAATAAGTAATTATTATTGCCAAGAATTTTTGTTTAGAATTTAAGGTAATAATGAAAGAAACAATAAAAATGAATTTAAAAGTATACCCTTGAATTGATCTACGCGAATTTCTAAATTTCTAAATACAAATAATCGCTTACTACAACAGCTAAGACAAACTTAAAATGTGGAGTTGAAATCAAAGATCAAGAATCTGGAAAATAATTTCAACTGCGATTTCATTTAAATTGTTGATGTCCCTTACATAGACGTGCCTTGTTGATAGTACTTAGCTGAGAAGAGAAGGAGTAAAAAGAAGGAAACAGTCACGAAAAAAAAATCGAGGAGTGTCAGGTTTCACTGCCGAAATGTTCCGTCTCTATTGCATTTTATCATTTTTGTTGCTCGATCCTTAAATAGTGAACTTTGCGGATAATAATGACTTTTTGTACGAGAGATGCGGTGTCCGATACAGAAATATTTCAAATCAATTATGCCCCCCTAAAGAGGTTTCCAAAGTTTTGTATCTCAAAAAGTTTCCATAAAAAATAACCACGAAGTACTTACATTTGTACGTATCTATTAACTACATATGTTTAATATATTGTTTTCAAATAGGGACTTGACAACTTTAAATTTAATTTGTGAACGCACTCTTTCACTAATCATCAAACTGTCACTGTCAATTTATTCAGTAAATTTTTATCATGGCAAAGTACACTAACGAGCAACGTCTGCAAATTATAAAAATTTTCTACAGATATTCGGAGTCGGTGACTGCAACTTTAAGAGCGTTAACTCCAATTTTCGGTCGTAGTTCTCGCCCTAGTAGACAGGCAATTACAAGTTTAGTGCAAAAATTTGAGTCTACAATTTCGTTGAGTGATGTTGCCGTGTCAGTGAGACAACGGTTGGAATATCGCTGCCGTTCAGACGTCCGTAGCAAACAATCCAAATCAGTCAATTCCACAGCATTCTCAAGAATTGGGCATCACTCAGCCCACATTATGGCGTATTTTGCGTACGGATCTTGGTTTACACCCATACATACAAGATCAAGATGACTCAAGAATTAAGGCCAATGGACCATTTGAAGCGACGTTAGTTCTCCGATAGGGTTTTGGAGAAAATGCTCAGCTTTCACAGCGTGTGGACATGTGGTTTCAACAGGATGGTGCCACAAGCCACACAGCACACGCTACAATCGATTTATTGAAGAGTAAGTGTGGTGAGCGTGTTATCTCAAGACATGGGCCAGTCGATTGGTAGCCTCGTTCGTGCGATTTAACGCTGCTTGACTATTTTCTGTGGGGCTACGTTAAGTCATTGGTTTATGCCAACACGCCGATGACGTTGGAAGAGCTCAAAGCCAACATTGAACGCGAAATAGTGAACGTTTCGGCCGAAATGTGTGGCCTAGTCATTGAAAATTGGGTCCAAAGAATCGACCGCTGCAAACGTGCCCGCGGTAGCCATATAAACGAAGTCGAGTTCCATTCATAAATATTTTGATTGTACTTCAAGCCAATAATAAAGTTTTTGAAATATCTCAAATGGTTTGCTTTTTATTTAAAAAAACAAAAGTTGTCAAGTCGTTATTAGAAAACCCTATATTTTGATGTTTACAGAAGAATTTTCTATTTCCTTAGATAAGGAAAAATCAAGAAATTTAAACAACTTAGGAGACTTCAATTCAAACATTTTGGATAGACGTGAAAAGGCTTGGAGTTATTTAGCGTTATTGGCATCGCATAGTCTTCTTCTTTAATCAAGGGGCCAACTAGTATTATATCGGAAAAATAATTGGATCACATTTATGGTTGCTTTGTTAATGTTTTTTTTAACAATTGCGAAAAATGTGTTCTTGATCTGACGATTATCGCCTATTGCATGAGACTTTTAGACTAAGAAACTTTTAGTTAATAATTCTAACAGCAAATGCAGAATAATTTCAATTCTACCTAGTAAATAACAATATTTAAAATTGACATATTTGAACATAAACTAGTATCTGAGTTTTAGGAAGAAGTCTATATATGACAAAATTCTTCAACTTCCCTTACAATCTTCACTGATGGTCTTAAGAAATGTTTTTAGTTATTTCTTATCTCTGTATCCGGAAAGGGTTGTAAACATGCTTCTAGTTACTTATTGAATAAAGTCAAAGGCAAAAATAAACTCAGAATCAAATGTAATAAGCACCCCAAAAATATGTGAAAAATATATATATACAATATAAGAAATTGTGCGCTGAACTAAAACACCGGATAACTATTACTGTTTTCAAAGAATGAATGGTTAATAATTAATGGCATGCTCAACAAATCTTCTATTAAAATTTGTGATATTTTGACAAAGTTAAAATTGCTAATTCGTTTAATAGATATTTTACTAAAATGGTATAACCAGTAGTCCGCAAAAGTTGCGTATGTGCGGAAGTCTTTCCAGAAGCTTTAAGATTTAGAGAGGATGCGCTTTTGCTTAAGAAGAGTGCTGTGCGTGAAATCGGTAATTCTAGGCCAATCTCACTTTATCCACTTTTGAGTAAAATCTTTGAGATATTGATGAAAAACATAATATAGTAAAATAGTAATCCATTTCAATTTTCTTAAAAAAATTAAAATTGACTGAATATGCATTACTACAGTTTCTTACTCAGATAATACTACACCTTAATGGGAAGAAGTATACACACAATGTCCTGAAAAGGAAATTGGAAAGAGTTGGATTTCGTGCAAAGAGCAAAGTTGTATGAGTTCAGAAGCGATGTTAAGTTCTTCAACGTGGGGCTCGCCGAAGTTCTGTAATGGGAAGAATACTATTGTATTTCTTTTTTACATAAACTCACAATTCACACTTAAGTTTATATTATAACCTACGAATTTTGTTGATGAGTTGGGTTTTTCATATGTTCTACTTTTAGAAATTAACTAGGATAGAAAAAGGATTTTTTGAGGAATTGGTTTGCATACAATTTTTAAATTATACCAAAAACTAAGTTAATGTTTTCAGTTTGTCAGCTTGACACAATTTGCAAGCAAACGTTTACTCTCATGCACCTGAGTGCCCTATCGAGATAAACAAAAAAAACTCTATATAAAACCTTGATCATTTAGTCCTACGATGTTTTTGCACAAACATCGACTCTATCGATAGCGAATGAAAATATACTAGATCGTTTCGAGAGAAAAAAATATTCGCTTCAGTTCGCGTGACGGGCTTCGGAAGAGAACATTCACCGATGCGAGCTGCACAGCCACATCGACATGGTCAAAAGACTGCACATCAGCGGATTGATATGGCGAAAAAATGTAGAGAGAATGGACCCCAACACGCTAATGACAGTCTGAAGTCTGGACCTAGGTGGCGGTTCTAGTGGAGAGGAGTGCCCAACTACAGGCAGTTTGCTACACACCGTGCTAACTGGAGAGGCTTATAAGTTGAGGAACAGATTCAACTTGAACTGTAGCGTCAGCTAAGTAAGTAAGCAACATATTTGTATTATGTTTATCCATATTGTCACTGAATGAATCCTGAAGTGAAATTCAAAATAAAAAAACACAAAACAAAGTGCAATTCAGAATGTCGAAACTTTTCCTATTTCTTTTATCTTTTAATATATATATTTTTAAAAATATGTGATACGTACATACCAGTTACAATATATTGTATAGTATAACTATCTATTATACTCTAAGCGTATGTATATATATGGTATATACTCCCTGTATTAGTTATAAGTTTCTCAGGTAACCTAGCCTTGAGTTGACATTTATAAGTCAGTGAGGTTTAAAGCGCTGTACACCTTACACATCAAAAACAAAACAATAAATTGTATAGAAACTATACGCGTGTGTTATTAAAGACATAATATTTTGGCGACGAGAGAAAAAAAAAGAAAACATTTAAAATATAAAGGGTGATTCATCGTAAAGTTAGACTTAAATTGTAAAATAAAACACATAAATGTGAAAGTGAACTTAAAACTTTTACTATTGGTTTAAGGAACAATTCACGGCATTTATTTCTTGAAAATGATGTCATGTAAATGTTGGCCACGACTACGTCTAAGGTGATCCATTTGGAAGGTCTAATTTTGGGCGACTCGTTCGAGCATAGCTACTGGTATCTCGCAGACAATACGAGTAATGTTGGCTTTCAAAGTGTCAATCGTAGCTAGCTTATTCCTGAAGACCTGAGACTTTGCATATCACCAGAGTAAATAGTCCAAAGGTGTGATATCGCACGATCAAGGCGGCCAATTTATCGTAGCAAAACCTGAAATTACGTGCTCACCAAAATGATTTCTCAACAAGCCCATTGTTGCACGCGCTGTATGACTCGTGACGCCGTCTTTTTGAAACCAGAGCTCATCGAGACCATGTTCTTAAATTTCTGGAAGCACATAGTCCGTTAAAATGGCGCGATAATGGTAAACATTGACGGTAAAATTCTCATTTACCTCATTTTTGAAAAAATATGGACCAATGATTCCACCACCCATAAACCACACCATACCGTTGTTTTTAATGGATGTAATGGTAGCTCTTGGTACTCTTCGGGTTGCTCATAATGAAAAACATTTTTCACAGAACGCTGATTTTCGTAATACAGCTGAACAATTTGGAGACGCTGTTGTGGTGTGAGTCTTTTCACGATGACTTGCCAAACGATACGAAACAAAAATGACAAAGCAGTTTGATAGGAGTCACGCGTGATCTGTCAAAAAAAGCCTATTGAAAATCAAACCTCACGAAACATCACCCCTTAGAAGTGGATAAATTAGATATAAAAATAAAAAGTGATCAAGGAAGTGACAGAGGTTCTGATCAATTCGACCTTACCCACGAAAGCTTTGTTACAGAACACACAGAAGCACATGGATGATTGCGGCATGACGCAGTTCGTTGGTTCAATTGATTTCTTTTCCCGATGATGATTTTCATAGCTATGCGGAGCGATTGAATCAATTACTAGTTTTAAACAAAATTACAGACGATTCGCTGCAAGGGTCATATCTAATTACACCTATGGGAGCCTGTTGAACCTCACTCAAAAGGTTATAAGGAATTTATTAAAGTTTTAAAAGCACATTTCAAGCCGAAGGCAAATATAATTGCCGAACGATTCAAATTTCAAAAAAGATTCCAACAAAACCATGAAGCTATAGGGGATTACATCGTTGAGTTGAAGTGCATGGCGGACAAATGTGACTTTAAACAATTCTTGAATGAGCCACTATGAGACCAATTTGCTATTGGTATCAAAGACGAATCAATTCAACAAAAATTATTAAACGAATCATCGATGGATTTTGATAAAGCATGTCAAATTGCAAAGTCTTTAGAGCTAAAGAAAGATAACATGCAACTACTCCATCGCAGTTGTATAAATTATGTGGATTATCAAAATGTTAAGAAGTCTCACCTACTCCTATGGTGTAGATTATCAACGGTTATCAACAGAAAGATGACAAGAGAAATTTATTAGCAGTTTCAAGTAGAGCAGTGCAGAGAAACAACAGTAAATCGACCTTCCAGTGTTTTAATTGTAGACGCAACGGTCATTATGCCAGAAATTGCTGTTCACAAAGATCATCATCAACCGCACGATCACGAAGGGCAAATATCAACACTCAACATTATCAGGCAAATTGTATAAGTTTAGAAAAATTACAGCTAGGACATTTAAATCATATTTTTAACAATAATAATGCATGCAATTTTAATATAGAAATTAATAGTTGTTTGGTATTTATGGAAGTTGATACTGAAGCTTCTGCTTCAGTTATGAGTAGCTTTCATTTACATAAATTATTTTTACATTGCGGTTTGAGAACGGCTGAAAAAAATTATATTTGATTACAGGTGACAATGTTTGGTTGAAGGTGTATGTGATGTTCAAGTTAGGGATTTGCATGAAAATAAACAGTTTTTACTGGAATTAGCTGTGGTTAAATCGAAATCAAATATTACCCCATAACTTAGAAGATCATGGTTGGACGTCCTTGTTCCCAATTGGCGGGTACGTTTTGTCTGAAAGACATATGCTATTTTAAAAATAAATATAGTTCCGTGTTTTCAAAAAATTTAGAAAGTGCTATAAAAAATTTGGAAGAAGAGGAGATTTTAAAGGATAATGTGACACCTATATTTTTAAAGCCATACACTGTGCCGTTTAGCTTACATGAAGCTGTAGAAATTGGAACTAGGTCGACTTGTTAGGGTATTTTAATCGCAGTTCGCCATAGTAGATGGGCATCACCCATCGTAGTTGTCCCAAAAAATGACAATAAACTGCGTATTGTAAAGTTTCGGAAAACAAGTTCGTTCAGAGTGAACGCTGACTTTTACCGTAAATCGATGAGATTTTTACAGGTCTCAATATTTGTGCATATTTTTGCATACTTGACTTGTCAGGTGCATACCAACAAGTAAAAGTGTCATAAAAATCTCAAGAATATCTTACCATTAATACACATATTATTTTCGTTACACTACACTTCCTTTTGGATTGAACTTAGCTCCTGCGCTATTTCAATCTATTATTGATCAGATTTTACAAGGAATACCCAAAATATTTGGGTATTTAGATGATATCCTCATTGGAGCTGAAAATCTAGGGGATTGTGAGAAGAAACTTGAAGAAGTTTTAAAAAGACTTGATGCGTACGATTTTAAAGTAAACAAAATGTGAGTTATTTCAAGAAAAAGTGCAATATTTAGGTCATGAAATAAGTAAAGAAGTAATTAGGCCAACAGACAAAATGAAGGCAATTAAGTGTGCTCCTGCACCTCATGATTTTACAAGTTTGAAATTTTATTTAGGATTACTAAATTTTTACGGAAAATTCATGCCATACTTTTATAACGTAAAAATTCAAAGTTTGTTTGGACAAGTGATTGTCAATTAGCATTTCAAAGAAGTAAAGATTTACTTATGGACAACCAAATGTTAGTACACTAGTGCGATAGTTTCATGTGACGCTAGGACATAGGGAGTAGGGACCGTCCTCGCACATATGATAAAAGGCGAGGAACGCCCAGTACTTTTTGCATCGTCTACCCTGAGTAACTCAAAAAAGAAATACTACCGCGCTTTTCCGTGAAGCTTTAGCAATTGTTTATGCTGTTCGGAAATTTCACAGATGGAATTGTATGGAAATAAATTTTTTTTAATTAGCGATCATAAGCCTCTTCGTGAAATTTTTGGACACAATAAACAAACGCCTGCAGTAGCGGGAGCACGCTTACAAAGATGGGAAATTTTTCTTGGGCAATATTAATTGAAATTAAATACAAGAAAAGAAAGAGCTTGGATATGCTGATGCTTTTTCTCGATTACCGTTTGTAGAGACTACAGGTGAAGAATCTGATACGATTTGTTACTTAAATGTCCCTGGTTGTCTGTCTGAATTACTCATTAAATTTTCCGAAATAGTAACTGAAACTAAAACTGATACAATTTTAGCACAAGTGATAAAGGGTTGACTAAATAAAAAGTACATTGATGAAATAGGTTCATATTTTAAACAGCGAAATTCGTTGTCATACGAAAATGATACTATATTTTAAGTTATTGCATGCTGGAGATCTTGGTATTGTTCGATCTAAAATTCTTGCCCGTAGTCATCTGTGGTGGCCAAGGATAAGCAATGATATAGAAGAATATACTAAATCCTGTTCATTATGTTTAGTTCAGTATGTGATGTAACTCAAAGAAATTTAACTTATAAATGTAAAATTAGCTGGTCAGAAATATTTTATCTATATGACGAGTACATATAGATTTTTTTCAAGCTAAAAGGGACAAGTGTTTTGATTCTAGTTGATCATTACTTGAAATGGATAGATGCCGCAATAATTAAAAACACTAACGCAGAAACTGTTATAGAGCAATGGACACGCTTCTCCGCAACCTTGACAAGAGCACTCTCCTCGAGATCGACAAGTACCTAACTAACATAGACCTGTTCCGCAATCTTACTATTGACGCATTGCACCGACAGAAAAGTAGACTTTTGTCAAGACTCAAAAACCTGTACAGACAGTTAACTTTCAGACAAGACCCAAAGATTAGGACACTGAAGTCGTCGATTAAAAATATTCAAACTCTAATAAAAGAGAACTACAGAATTTCTGTAAGTTTGTACTTTAACAACAAAATTCAGGCACTAAACACCAGCAACCCGAATATGTTTCAGCAAATAATATAAATAAACTATTTCGGAGAAAAAATCAAAATGACCTTCAGTGTCTTAGCCCAGACAACAGATAACGAACGGGTACTGACAATAGCAGGTTATGATCCAAATGAGGCCGCTGATGATGAAGATTTCTTTCTGATCGCGGATTCACATAGGGGCGACTTTCCAGGAACTATACAAGGCCACTGATACCATTGGCCCTAATTATGCCCTGAAAAATCACGTCTTGGTACACGACGTCAATATTCGAAATGAAGTAGAGAACTGACGATCCGAGGGTTCTGCTTTCACCCAGTTCAGCGATGAGAATATCGCAAATAATGACATTGCCAGAGAAGATGACCCCGTTCATTTCTAAGGAAGAACTCCATGAGATCTTCGACACAATCAGGAGTAAGAAATTAGTGGGGATCGATGGTATTCCGAACATCGTGCTTTGACATCTTCCTCTATAATCGGTGGACATTTACACCACCCTGTTTAATAATGCAATGAATTGTGCACATTATCAAGCGCATTGGAAAACGAGCGACTTGATAGGTTTACTTTCCCTGTTGATCTCGATCTTTGGACAACACGGACAGCCTCATGCCTGTCGAAAGGTAGTCAGATACCTCGGGGTCTGGCTAGATCAGTTTCTGTATTTTGACAAAAATGTAGATGCTGTTCTGGCCAGAGCTAAAGACGCTTTTGCTCTTAAAAAGGGACTGTTTTATAGCAGCCAATTCAATGCGATGGTAAAGGTAATCTGCTACATGGCCCTAATCGGGCCCATGCTGGTATTTGGATGTCCCGTGTGGTTAAATGTACGAGCAAGCTTAATGGAAAGGACTCGGTTGTCTTAGGACTTGCCTTCGCTTGTGCAGATCACCAGATACGGAGTACAAAAAAATTTTTTATCCTAATGAGGTCCTTTACAACAGGGCGAACCTAATACGAGTCGATAACTTCGTTATTAAGTTAACTCGAAGACACATTGCAAGAGCAATGATCTCGACGAATAACAGGATATCTGGGGCTTACTACCCCAATTGCCTTTACCATTGCTGTCGTTCGGCAGCACCAGCATCTCTGGTGGTTAAATGGTGGAGAAGGTGGTTCGTCGTCATTTCCGCCAATTACGGACCAGCCTCACTAATGAGGCAGAGCTTACCAGTCTATTTGCACTGTACATAAATAGTGATATATCACCTTGATCAAAAAAAAATAAACACCGTGTGGCGCTCTCATTGTTCCGTTTTTAGTTCTGTTTTTTTGTTAAGTTAGTAGGTCTTTTGCTGTAAATTGATGTCAATTGATGTAAACTTTAAATGTAAATAAATAAATAAATAAATAAATCATTCCCTCTAAATCTCAGCGTCATAACTTGACATTTGCAAAAGTAACGTAGCCAAGAGTACATCTATCTCTGCGTGTGTTGGCGATTTCTTATAATTTTAGAAATGGATTTAAGTTTGCAACAACGAATTTTGCGTAAAAAACGGATTTAATCTTGCGCTTACGTTGGAAATGTTGGAAAAGTGTTTCGACAACGATTCTCTTAAGAAAACGGTAATTTACCACTGGCACGAGCGGTCCAAAAGTGGTCGTGAGTCAATCGAAGATGATGAACGCAGTGGCAGACCATCGACATCGAAAACCGACGAAAACATTGATGATGTAAAAGAAATGTTGGTCAATAACCGCAAATTAAACATCAGAGAGATAGCGGAGGAGGTGAACATTGCCTATGGATCCGTCCAAGACATTTTGATTAATGATTTGGGTTTCCGTCGTGTAGCAGCAAAGTTGGTGCCAAAAGACCTTAATTTTAGCAAAAAAGAGACCGTGTTGACGTCGCAAAAGAGAAGATTTGCGAGGCTAACTTCGATCCCACATTCATCAAAAGGATCATTATTGGGGACGAGACGTGGGTTTATAAATACGACACGCAATTCGGAATGGCGTTCACCAAATGAGCCGAGACAAAAAAAACACGTCGTTTTCAGTCAAAAAAGAAGGGAATGCTCACAGTTTTCATGGATTACAACGGTGTAGTGCATCATAAATTTTTTCCAAAAGGCCAGACAGTAAACAAAGACTATAATTGGGCGTTATAAGGCGTTTGCGGGAAGCAATTCGCTGAAAGAGACCAGAATTGTGGGCAGAAAGCTCGTGAATTTTGCAACATGATAACGCACCGTTGCATAGTGCCATCATTATTTGTAATTTTTTGACGAAAAATACAACAAATATCATTCAATGGCCTCCGAATTTACATTACTTGGCTCCATGTGACTTCTTTCTGTTCAATCGAGTTAAAAAACGACTACGGGGAACGCGTTTTAGCAGCCGAGAGAAAGTAATGGAAAAATCGCAGGAAGCACCGGTGGATATACCGAAAACCGAATATATAAAGTGTTTCGGGGATTGAATCAAGCGCTGGCATAAATGTGTTGCAGTCGATGGAGATTACTGTGAAGGGGACAGTATAAATTTAGATAAATTAACTTGTGTTTTTAATTTTCTAAATAGATTCCGAAATTTTTCTGATGATTGTGTATAATGTCTAGGTATGTGTATTGTGTATGTAGGTTAAGTAGACTAAGATTTCTTTTTCTTAGCTTAGTAAAAGATTGTTAATTAATTTTAAGCTAGCATTTAAGCATTTTTTTGTTAGTATGTAGGATTAAGATTAAGATTAAGATTAAGATTAAGAAAATAAAATGCATAAAAACTAAAACTAAAACTTAAAAAGTTGACCGTACCACCCTTAATCAAAAAGGCTCGCGGAAAAACGATTTTAAAAAACAAAAACAGATTTTCAGAGAGTCCTTAGCTCGGCATTGTTTAACTGTAGAAATACACGGTCAAAAACTACATGTAAGACACTTTCTTTATTATTATACAGAGTGCACCGAGACCATGTGCTTGAATTTCAGGATGCACATAGTCCGTCAATATGGTGCGATAACGGTTACCATTGCCGGTAATATTCTGAATTGCCTCATTTTTGAAGAAATATGGACCAATGATTCTATAACCTCTTCACTACGTGTTGAATGTGGTCTATCTGGTAGAGTATCATCCACTTATGTAAACTGGGACTCAAGTCTGCTAATGGTGCTGACAATAGTGGTTCCTGTAAGTCGAATATGCCCACCGTAAGTTCCTCGAATCGCACGATAAACATTTCTCGTAATACAGCTGAACAATTTGGAGACACTGTTGCTGTGCAAGTCTTTCCGTCATAACTTGCCAAACCATATTAAATAAAAATAGTAAAACAGTTTCATAGGAGTCACGCGTGATCTGTTAAAAAAAGCCTATTGCAAATCAAACCTCACCATGAATCACCCCATATAAGCAAGAAAATTAATGAATATAAGGCAAATTATAAAATTATATAAATGTGAATTTTAAATGAAAACCTGTTAGTCAGGTTAGGTCAGCCCTTTAAGTCAGTAGATGGCGAAAAAATTTTGACAGTTAAAATTACGTTGGCTTTTGTAATTGAAATTCCTAACCTTTTCTTTCTTTTTTCCGCGTGGCCTTTAAAAAGTCACAACTGCAGTGTAAAATTTGCCTGAATTTACTTATAATATACTAAACGTAAGTGGCCTAAATTACAATTATAATAATTTTATAGACACAAATAACTAATTTAGTAAAATCCACCTCATCAAGAAGGAAAATCTCCCCTCACTTAAAACGCCTGGAAGAGGAAAAACTATTGCAAGAAAAGTACTTGGCAATAAAATACGAACTTTTACCGGAAATATCATCTGACAAAGAGGACGAAATTGTCGAAGACGAAACGCCTACCACCTTAAAAAAGAGCGTAGAGAACTATGTGCAATCACAGAGTATACAGCAATTTCAAATACCTAAGTCAGCTATGGAAAACAACTTCATGTTGAACAATACATGGATGGGAACAGAGTACATCAAAACCTAAGGAACTCAACATTGCATGAAAGCACTCAGAATGCGCATTCGCTTTTAACCACGGTATTCCCAAACAATGAATTCCAAGAAGCTCCTAAATTATCACCTCGCCAAAAAGCCGCACGACAATCTACACCTAAGGATCTTCCAAAGTTTAACGGGGATGCTCAAGACTGGGCTATATTTATAAGTAGCTTAACTCGTATTTGTGGATTCTCAGATAATGAAGATCTTGAGACTCATTTTCAATCCACCTCAAAGAAACAACCATCTCAAATGCAGCCTGATCCAATGCTCGAAGTAATCTTTGATAGATTCAACGGTATTGGTGACGATCTGGCTGCAGCACAATCAACCATTTTCGATATCGAGAATCATATCGAAACGGTAAGCAACAAAATTGACAATTAACCAATCCACACACAACACCACCAGAATGTCCATTACAATACATAAATTTTGGCTGAATTACTGGAAACCGAAGTCGACCCACTTTCACCACCACCTCCTCGTCCACCACGGTTAAATAAATCTACAAATTCTCCCGCTGCCTCTTCAATCCAAGAGACCTAAACTGTTACTCCTCCTGTTTCCGCCTCACGCAAGCTCATCAAACATTTTGGTACAACATGGACACCTTCCGAATGGAGGCGTAGACTGGATAAAATCGAAACCGATAGAAGTACATTTTTCATCAAAGGCACCCCCGTAAGCGCTGATATTTCTTGGATCACGAAATTCTTCACGGACAAATACGGCATCACCATCAGCAATTGTGAAATGTTCCTGTCATCTCACCACAAAAGTAATCGAAGCTTTAAACTCAACCTACCTACTAGATACGAATGGTTATTTAAGAACCCTGCTGGTGCTAATTTCAACGTTGGAAAGATGCGCGACTTTAAATGGATTGACACACCTACCAAGAAACAGGATAAAAAGAAGCTTAATTCTAAATTACCTAATCCCGATTCTAACTCCCGTCCCAAACCGGACTCTAATAAAATACCGAAACCCGTCCAAAACCGTTCCAAACCTGACTCTTCACCGAAAACCGTTTCCAGCTCCCCTTCCAAATATGACCCTTATTGGATATTTAAGACTAATATCTTCCCCAATTTCACCCCTCCCACTCACATCCGTAACCGACTTCATCAGTCCTCCAAATATATTGCACCTGTCTCTTTCAAATTAACACTAACCACTCACACTAACTCCTCTGAAATATCTAACCCATCTGCACATGCCCCAACTATCACTTCCTTTCCTTAATTTTGATCTTAAAACCGGAGCTAAATATCCCAATTTCATTAGTTCTCATATTATAAATCCCTTATCTGCAAATGTGTCTAAAGCCCTTTCAATTACCGCTGCTTCACCATTAACATCTCCGTCCACTCGCCCCCTTTTTGACCCCCTTCTGTAACCCGTTGTGAAAATAACTCAACAAACCTTTGACACAACAGAATGTCGTTATGCACTTTCTAGGCTTAGAGAAAAAAATACGCACGAGAATATACGTCTCTTTCTAGCATATCTGTATGATAAATCTGACACAGTTTGCTATTAGGGAAAAACCAACACAAGCGTCATGGTCTCCATAGAGCAGGAAGGTCTTCCTACTGACCTTATAAGTCCGAGGAACTTATATATTAGGTTCCACAAGATTTTCAATATATCTCCCCAAAAAGTCTCAGACGACCTAGCTGCTTTCGGTAACTATGTGCACTCAAAAAGGATCTCACACTTCCAACGGAGCAGAACTGACAACGACAAAATTTTTCGTCAATTACGTGTTTCGACCATCCACTCCTACACCCTCTCGAAATAACTTTCCTCTTACCTTCTACTATCAAAACGTTAGAGGACTGCGATCTAAGACCTGTGCCGTCTTGCGCCAATCTTATGCTCTCCCATTTGAGGTCTACGCTCTGACCGAAACTAATCTAATTCCCGATATAAAGAATCAGCAATTATTTCTCCCTAGTTTCAATATTTTTCGAGATGACGATCTGACTCGTCCAAATGATGACTGTCCCTGTCGAGGTGTCCTATTTGCCGCCCGCAATGACCTAAACTCTTCACCAATCGCTGTTTCTACTTTTTCTAAGATTGACTACGTTTCAATAAAGATAACTCTCCCCTGTAGGTCCCTGTACGTTATGTGTTTTCACATCCTACCCGCACAACCAATCGAATGCTACCAACTCGCCATCGATGCAATTGATCAAATAATTAACTTATCTAAACCTCTCGATGATATCAATGTATTCGGAGATTTCAATCTACCCCAGCTGCACTGGACTCAATCTGTTGACGAATCTTTTTTTATCGCTAAGCTTACCGCGAGTAAAGAATGTCTCTTCTTAGATGAGCTCACAGGCTCTAGCTTATGCCAAGTTAGTGGCGTCCGCAACTATATGGGTAGGCAATTAGATCTCATTTCACCACTGATCCCATAAACTCCTCTGTCTCGCTCTGTCCCCTTTCACTATCGACCATTGATAACTTTCATCCACCACTTTTCCTTTCTCTTTTCCACCACTCTCCTATTCGCCCTATCCCATCTGTAACCGCCTCCTCTTACGACTTTCATAAAGCGAATTTCCGCAAAATTAACGCATATCTTAGTGAGTGTTCTTTTCATTTCGCCAATATGCCCCTAAAAAGAACTTTTTCTCTTTATGTCCCCTTATAATAAGACTCCTTCTACGAGCCCCCGTGGTGTAATCGTAAACTTCGCTCTTTACGTAACAAGAGAAAGAAATTATGAGCAGTTTTCTTCCAATCCAACTCTTTTGTTGACTATTCAAACTATCTCGGGGCATACCTTAAATTCGCCCAGCCTTATAACGTTCTCTATCAGCGATACCTTGATTGTGCGCAATCAAGGCTTATAAACGATCCTAAGTCTTTCTACCAATTCGTTAACAACAATTCATCCCTCTCATACGAAAACACATCATCAACCGATCCGCATACCATAGCCATCTTTTTTGCTACTTTCTTTCTCAAAGATTTGATCAAACAGTAATAGAAAATAAATTACAGTAACTTAATGATGACTACTTACCCGGCCCAGATGGCCTTCCATCCATATTTCTTAAAATGTGTTCCTCAACACTTTCCCACCCCCTTGCAAATCTCTTCCGATTATCGCTCTCTCAAGGTGAATTTCCACAAATATGGAAGTCTTCTTTCATAACACCAATACACAAACTTTCTCATATACCCAAACTTCTCGAGAGCATTTTGTATGAAGTCTTAAGCTTCCAGTGCAAATCTTTTATTTCCCCTAGTCAACACGGCTTTCTGAAGGGTTGATCAACTACCACTAACCTCGTAGAATGTGTGTCCTCTGTTCTCTCAGCCTTAGAAAGTGGTAAAGAAGTTGACGTTGTAACAACTGATTTCAGTAAGGCTTTTGACAAGATATCTCATAAGCTAATCCTGTTCAAATTGTCCGTCCTGGGCTTTGAACCCATTTTGCTTAAATGGATATCTTCTTACCTGGATAATCGTTTTCATAGTGTTCGTTTCAGGTCTATCCTATCGGCTCCTTTCTTGGCCACTTCAGAAGCCCATTTCCTCACAACATGACTCTAGCCTCCTTCAAATAGATCTAAATAGTTTTTCCACCTGGTGCATCAAGAACTGCTTGGAACTCAATGTCACCAAATGTCAATCGATTACCTTTTCACGTAAGTGCAACATGTCTACTCTCAGAATTTGCGTTCTTCACGGTCAACCTATATCCCTAGTTCAGACTATCGCATATTGATGAGATAATTACTAAAGCAAACTCATCACTTGGCTTTGTTAAAAGATGGTCCAAAGAATTCTGCAACCCGTACGTGACCAGACCACTATACATCACTTACGTTCGCCCTCTTCTCGAGTACGCTAGCCAAGCGTGGTGTCCCTTTCAACGAGTTCATGTATCCTCTATTGAGAGCATCCAGCGTCGTTTTCTTCGATTTGCTCTTCGAGGTCTACCTTGGAACGATCCTCTTATCTTACCTCCCTACCGAGACCGACTCAAACTCATTAACCTAATTACCCTTGAGGAACGAAGGGACGCAGCTGACACTTTTTTCATTCACCGACTCCTCTCAGGCTCCGTCGATTGCATGTCTCTTTGCAACTCCATTTTCTTTAACACTAACCCTCGAAATCTACGTTGCCCCCGTCTCTTTTATTTATTTATCCACCGCACCACATATGGCTCTAACGAACCAATATCCCATATGCTGAGTAAAAAACCTCTCCGTTTTCGATTTTAATCGCAGCACGCATTCCCTCAAATTCGATCTCCTTCACCATCCCTAGCTTTAAGCCCTAGGGATAAGTTCAACATTACGCTAATCCGTATTTTTTGTTATTGTTAGTTTTAAGTCATAGTTTTATAGGCTTTTATTAAGCAAAATAAATGGGGGCATTAGCCCCCACCAAAATTAAAAGCAAATTCTAGACTGTAATGCTAAAAGGATTGGAAATAGGTTCGAGGTGCCATTGTTGTGGAAAAATACAGGTGTTCATTTACCAAACAGTAAGCTTAATGCGAAAAAAGGATGGTAAATGAACCACACTTACGTCAATTAATCTCAGATCTTATCGGCGATTACGTACGCAAAGGATTTGCAAGCAAAATTTATCCGAACGCAGTTGACAGTCAAAGGGCATGGTACTTACCGATTTTCCCCGTCTTCAATCTCGAAGAAAATCCGGATCGTGTGAGATGCCGCCTCAACGGTAAATGGAATTTCATTAAATTTGTTAACTCGACCAAATATTACATCTGATCTTCTTGGAATTTTGTTTCGCTTCAAAGAAAATAAGATGGGCTTGTGTGGGGACATAAAAGAAATGTAAAAAAAAGACCAGGAAGCGCAGAGATTCCTCTGGCGAAACATGACCACAAAAGAAGTGGAAACTTATGTGCTTGAAGTCATGACATGCTGCGTTACATCCTCGCAGTTCTGCGCACAGTATGTAAAAAATAACAATGCAGAGGACTTCATACTGCAATTTCCAGATGCTTCTAATGCTATCATTAACAATCATGTTAATGTTTATCAGCGAGGAGAAAGCAGCACAAGTAACAAGTACACAGCCAAGGCGGATTTGATGTCCCCAATTTTCGTTCGAACTCGCGACATGTAATGAACAAACTAAAATGTCACAGCGTCAGTAACGATTCCAGCGTGCCTACGACAAATGCCGAAAAGGTTCTAGGGCTATGGTGGAACCCAGAGGAGGACGATTTTTTTTTTTTCAAATTCAGCTACAATCGAATTCGCTCAGAAGTAGCATCCGGTAAGAAAATATCAACGAAGAGATCTTTGAATTTTAATGAGTGTATATGATCCTCTAGGGTTGATAGCGAATGTAACGATTTCCTTAAAAATCTTGCTTCAATCGATCTGGAAATCTGGTATTGACTGGGATGATCGTATAAAAGACAAAGAAACTTTCAATTTGGAGCAAGCGGCTAATGTCATTGCCACATATTAACAACATTAGCCTTCTTCGTATGTACATCACAGTACTACACTTCTCTGGCGCAGAAGAAATAGAGCTTCGCAGTGCCTTCGCAGCTGCTGTATACCTACGGGTGGTAGTTGGAGTTCGAGTGTTGCTTGATGGCTGAAAAGACTAAATTCCGAGAATGGAACTGAACGCTGCAGTCTTCAGTAGCATGCTTGTATCCAAAATCGTAGAGAGTCATTCCATCAGGTTCACGCGACAGGTATACTGGACCTGCTCAAAAAGAGTAATTCACTAGCTAAGATCACCTTTTTTTTATAATCCCGCGCGCGCACCAAAGGGATATGAATACCCTTTTACTGGCTTTTTTCCAGGGCGCGGGCGGGTGGTGTAGTAGTTTGAAACTCAGGTGTATTAGGTTTCGATATTTTTTCCCACTACATCACGGCCACCCCCTACTGGTGGCCTAACAACAAACTGCTACAGTTTGTAGCAGTAAAAATTGGTGAAATTCTCGCGAAGACCGACGCATTATGGTGGAGGTGGTTGCCAACAAAATTGAATGAGGCAGACGAGGTCACTAAAACTCGAACGAACTTAGAGTTTGCTTCGGAAAGTCAGAGGACCGGATTTTTTGTCAAATCATATTTGGCCGAAGAGCGAGTTTGATTTCAGCCTTCCAGACATTGACGTCGTTGTAAAATTTCACCACGCAGCCATCGGATAACCATGTTTAATAAAAGTGGAGCATTTTTCGGAATGGAATAAATTACTTAATACTATTGAGAGAGTATGTCAATTTATAGAACTATGCCAGAAAACTAATACTGAATTTCTCTTACTGCGTTGTATCTAAGAGGGCGAGCAGTACTTGTGGAAACAGGCACAGGCAGAAACATTTGCTGAAGAAATACGCCTGCTTAAAACTGCGACTGTGGAGGAGAAAATCAACATTCAAAAAGCTAGCGCGCTCTACAATGTTTCACCCTACCTCGATCAGTATGGAGTTCTGAGGGTTGCTGGACGAATTGACGCGATGTTTGAAGTGGACTTGGACACAAAGAGGGCTATGATTTTACCGAAGGACCACTATATTACGAACCTGATTCTTAACCACTATCTCCGCAAATTTTGCGACCAATACAACGAGACGGTTGTTAATAAAGTTCGTCAGCGATTTCATGTCCCTGGCTTACGTCTGTTGGTCAGAAAGATAAAACGTCGTTGCCAACTTCGTCGCAACAAAGCAGCTAAACCATCAACCCCTTTAATGGGTGAACTGCCTCCAGCCAGGCTGAAAACGTTCACGAGACTTTTTTCATACATCGGAATGGACTATTTTGGACCAATGTCTGTCGCAGTGCGTCGGCGAAAAGAAAAGAGATGGTGAGTGCTGATAACTTGTTTGACCGTAAGAGCAATCCACGTTGAAATTGCGCATTCGCTGCCTACCAGCTCTTGTATTCTTGCACTACAACGGTTCATCGCAAGGAGAGGAATGCCGATACACATAAACACAGACAACGGTACAAATTTTCGGGGTGCTGGTCGGGACTTGCCTACGGAGATTGAGAACATAGACAGTAAAAAACTGGTTGAAGGTATAGGTGAAGTTAAAGTCAGATGGTCATTTATTCCTCCAAGTGCTCCGCATATGGGTGTGAGTTGGGAGAGGCTAGTTCGTTAAGCGAAAACAACTCTGAAGAAAATAACATGCACCAGAAATTCCAGGGACGAACTGCTGCTGACGATGATGCCTGGAGTCGAGGAAATCATAAACTCACGTCCCTTAACATACGTTCCCGTGAGTACGGAGAATGAAGAAGCCTTAACTCTCAACTATTTTTTGTTAGGCTCATCGAGTGGGTCAAAGCCGTTAGGAGATTACAACGATGAAGGCATTATTTTGAAGCAGAATAGGATCCGCGAACATTTGCCGAGTCTTACAAGAAGGACGAAATGGTTCCGGTCTACTAAACCGATATGCGTGAACGACATTGTCATTATCATCGACAGGAATAATCCTAAAAACTCCTGGCCTAAGGGTCGCGTTCTGGAAGTCCACCCTGGATGGGATGGCAAATCCGGAACCTACATCAGACCCGTTTCAAAATATTATATATTGCCAGCCCCGACGACGATGGTAAGCAGGACTAAGGCTTCATGTTACCAGGATCCGCCAGATCAGTTAGTCAGTAGACGGGGCAAAAATTTTGACAGTTAAAATCGTTGACGTTTGTAATTTAAGAAGTCACAACTGCAGTGTTAAATTTGTCTTAATTCACAATACTTATAATATACTAAGCGTAAGTGGTCCAAATTACAATAATAATAATCTTATATAAACAAATAGTTAATATTGTAATGTTATTGATAGGAAATTTTATCGTTCAAGAAAATAAACGATTAAAATTCGGACTTTGGACTTATTTAACACCTGTAAAATTTATATAAAAAAAAAAATTAAGTTTAATAAGATATTTAGTCGAAAATAAAGGAAGACAAATTCAAGCTCATGTAAATCAAATTAAGAAATCAAATGCAAAAAGAGTAAGATTTTCAAATTTCAGAAATAATTACAATCAACCAAATGAGATTATTAATGAAAATAATGAAACAAAATAAATATTAAATAAAAGGCAAGATGTAAAAACTAATTCTTCTCCAGTATCTACTAGTAGTATCAAATTAAGAAATCAAATGCTGAAAGAGTAAGATGTAAGATTTTCAAATTTCAGAAATTATTACAATCAACCAAATTAAATTATTGATAAAAATAATGAAACAAAACAAAAATTAAATAAAAGGCAGGATGTAAAACTAATCCTTCTTCAGTATCTACTAGATTAAGTTCTAGGTTTAAACTAGAGATTGATTAAAAAATAAAAAAAGACATGTATATTATATACATCTTTAACGCACATTTCTTATTCGAAGAATATTTACAAAAACATGAATTAAACCTAAATATTTGAATTATAAGTAATTAACTTTAATTAAGGAAGGGGTTTATATTTACATACAATAAACTATATACATATGTAAAAACTATGTGTTATTAAAGACATATGTAAATAAGAATCATGAATTGTAATGAATTTATAAAAAAAAATAATAACATAAAAAATCTGGTCACTTTGAGAACTATAAAGTAATAAATAAATTATGAAATAAGTTATTAAAAATTTGCTTTGTTTTAGTGACAATGAAATATTACCGCAAAAAGTAATGAGGTCCAAATTGAGTCAAATACAGAAAGCAAAGTAAGTAAAAAATGCTTAAGAAGAACGTGTGAAAATTTAAAAAAAAGATATTATCAAAATTCCGACACAATCGTAAATACGCGACGTGAATTTCGTTGTAAGGTCGATACGCTATTGCCGGAATAACCTCGCACATATTGGACCTAGTTATCAAAAATTGGACCGACTGCTTGAAGCACTGCCAGTGAAGTCAAGGCGGCCATTTGAATGATATGCAATTCAACATAAAACATTGAACGTAACTTCAAAATAATTTCAGAATCAATTTTATATCTTACATCGTTTTTGTGTTATTAAATTTTTTTTCCTATAGTTCTTATCTGGTCACTATATATCCTCGTATCGTTCACCAAGTAGAACTTTTCGAGATACTGTCTACTATAAAATATTGAAAATTTAAAACGTAACACTCAATAAATTTGCTTTCACTATTCCTAATTATGAAAATAAAAGAGAAACATTGGACTGAAAAAACCGTTAATGATGGGTTACGACTTGTTATATACACAAGGTACTCGTATATCAAAACTGGGTTATAGTAATTGCATCATTGACAATTTCGTAATTGAATGGAAGTTTTACATGATATTTACAATATCTTGTAATATTTTTTTCTACAATATTTTTTCTGACTTAGGTATTTGGATTTCAAGTTTAAATACTAATAAATATGCTATGATTTGATTAAAGGTTTCAGATTTTGCAGATGTAGAAGTTACAAAATAAAAGTGAATTGCTATGGACCAAGTTAGGTAGTAGAATCGCCATTTTCAATAGAAGCATACTTTAACATCCAATAAAATCAATACCATCCTTTCACATAACTGCAAAAATTGATCGTCGCCGACTCGCCGACACGATAACCACTTTTCATTTTCAAGATTTACCGCTACGCCGCATAGCCAGAACCATATTTGACCAGACCACATTGCGGTCTCTAATGTCGCATATCATCATCATCATCTTTAATATCATCTTCATTGATATTATTATTATCATCACCATCATCATCATCATAATTATCATCATCACTATCATCATCATCATTATCATCGTCATCATCATCAGAATTATCATCATCATCATCATCATTATCATCATCATCGCCATCATCCCCATCAATCGTCATCACCACAAATCATCAAACAACATACGAAGGATCAATAGGTATATACATATGTATAAGCAATTTAGATTAGTTTTACATTCTTTTATCTTTTACTCTACTCCACAGTCGTAATAAAACTACCGAATTATCCAAATTTCACTATGTCGTCCAAGCTCTTCCACAGGAGGTTGCTGCAAGTGTGTACGACATTTTAACCCAAGACTCCACTCCTCAAATTTGAAAAAAAAAAACTCTCATAGACCGCCTTTCTATGAGCGAAGGCAAACGTATAGAAACACTTTTGTCGGGTGAAGAGATGGGTGATAAAAAACCATCCGAATTTTTTCGCAGACTTCAGACTTTGGCTGGACAATGCACGATTGTGAGAGAAAGTTTAATTTTCGAGCTATGGAAGCGAAGACTTCCCACATCAGTCAGAGTTTCAATAAAGTTTAGTTCCAAAACAAGCATGAAACAACTCCTGGAGGTAGCTGATTATATAAGGGGTGATTCATCGTGAGGTTTGATTTTCAATAGGCTCTTTTTGACAGATTACCCGTGACTCCTATCAAACTGCTTCCTTATTTTTATTCAGTATCGTTTGGCAAGTCGTTGTAAAAAGATTCACACTACAAGAGCGTCTCCAATTTGTTCAGCTGTATTACGAAAATCAGCGTTCTGTGATAAATGTTTTTTCATGCGATTCGAGGAACTTACGGTGCGCATAATCGACCTACTAAAACCACTATTGCCAATACCATTCGCAAACTTGAGTCTCACTTTACATAAGTGGATGATACTTGACCGATTAGACCACATCTAGCAGCTGTAGCTGAAAGTGTAGTCGAAGACCGCGACGATTCGTCGTCGTTCTCAGCAGCTTGGGTTGGCGTATTCGACAACTTGGCGTATTTTACGTGAGAATCTCGGCCTAAAAGCATACAAAATTCAACTTGTGCAAGATGAGGGCTGATGAGGAACCAGAAGAGTACCATTTGATTATTATTACATCTATTAAAACAACGGTATGGTGTGGTTTAGGAGCTGGTGGAATAATTGGTCCATATCCATATCTTCAAAAATGAGGCAAATCAGAATGTTATCGTCAATGGTAACCGTTATCGCGCCATTTCAACGGACTATGTGCTTCCTGAAATTCAAGCACATAGTCTCGGCGAGCTATGGTTTCAACAAGACGGCAGTACGACCCATACAGCGCGTGAAACAATAAACTTGTTGAGAAATCATTTTGGTGAGCACTTAATTTCACGTTTTGCTATGGTAAATTGGCCGCCTAGATCGTGCGATATCATAACCTTGGACTATTTTCCCTGCGGATATGTAAAGTCTCAGGTCTTTAGGAATAAGCCAGCTACGATTGACGCTTTGGAAGCCAACAGTACTCATGTTATCCGCGAGATACAGTCGCTATGCTCGAACGAGTCGCCCAAAATTGGGCGATATCATTGATATCATGATATCATTTTCAAGAATAAATGCCATGAATTGTTCCTTTAACCGAAGATAAAAAATTTAAATTCACTTTCAAATTTATGTGTTTTATTTTACATTATAGTATAAATCAAACCTCACTATGAATCACCCTTTATATGAAGTATACCAACTGTAAGATAAATCCACGTTCTCCATTGCGACCCATCCGGAGAAAGCCTGCCTTAATCAAAACCCAATCACATATAAATCACATCACATATAAATGATATTAAATCAAACCTCTCACAAATTAACTTAAAAAATTTTCGGTGGCAAGATCCATCTAGAATAAATCCTTCCACAAACTCTAAACGCAATAGATCTCATTTTAAAAACAATACAATCATTTCGTGGAATTTCAACAATAACCCAAACTAGACTCTACTGTCATTATGACGGCAAATGACAGTAGTATTAGCAACTTACACAGCCGTCTCTTTGTCAACGACCCAATTTCAGACATAATATTTTTAATAGATTCCGGTTCTGATGTCTCAGCTATTCAAGCATTTAAATTCGGGGCCCAGTGCTTAAAGCAAATCATTTCTGCAGCCAATGGCATGTCCATCAAAGTTTTTGGTACAAAATAACTTCATACAAGACTAGGGTTCAGATGCACATTTGACCACATCTTCTTAATCGCATAGGTCACTAAACCGATTATAGGTGCCGATTTTTTACGAAAAACTGGTCTCATTATAGATGTAAAAAAATTCAAAACTCGATGACCCTTTTACAAACACAATGGCTATTGGTAAACCATGTCAACAAGTTATGAGAAGCCCACGATTCTTCGCCGTAGAGCAGAAATATAATTCCATACTAGTAAATTTCGCTTCCCTAATGGAACCACCAGATTTCAGCTTTCCGGTCAAACACACATTATAACAAAAGGTCCACTGCCAAACTCTCGTCCGAGACGCTTAAACAACGCAAAGTTTAAAAAAGCAAGGGATGAATTCAATAATCTTCTTTTGAGATTTCAAAAAATGGAATAAAGCCTTCCCGCTGAAGGGTTGAGGCTATAGAGAAATTCCCCGAACCCAAAACTATCAAAAATGCACAACGTTTCATAGGAATGGTAAACTATTACCACCGTTTCATACCACACCTAGCAGGTACCTTTGCACCGATTAACGACCATCTGGCTCAACTTCTCAAAAATAAAACAAAATCAAAAATTTTCACCTGGCCTTTAGAGTACCAAAAAGCATTTGCAAAAGCTAAACAACAACTTGCTGAGGCAACACTCCTTGTTCACCCACAAGAAAATGCAAAACTTTGTATAACAACAGACGCATCTAAGACAGATATCGGAACAGTAATCCAACAGATGAAAGGAGACACATGGGAACCAATCGCTTTTTACAGCAAAAAGTTTTCCCCCACACGATCTCGATACTCTGCATTTGATATTTGATTGCCATCTACATGGCAATTCAGCATTTTATGAATTTTGTGGAAGGCCAAAATTGTTCGGTTCTTACGGACCACAAATCACTCACGACTGCACTTACAACAAAAACTAAGCATATTCCGAGACAATAACAGCAGCTTGACTTTATAGCGAAATTCACTAACGATATAAGGTATGTCAAAGGTTCGCAGAACATCGTCGCCGACACCGTTTCTCGTCCTGAAGCCAATTCACTCGAAGATAATATTAAATTACTGAATGATCTTTCTTTTGCAACCACAAATGAATCAAACGATTTTAATTTTGTCGAACAATTAAAATTATTTTTCCAAAACATAGCAAAAGAAAATTTACAAACCCGAAAAGCAACACCACAAAGATCTACTCATTTCCCAAACACAATACACACTTGCAAGCAGGTTTTGGTCAGAAACGATAAAGCAAAATCTTTAGAATCTGCTTACCCACCCCATATACAGTTCAACTTGATTGTAAGCTGAATTGTCAACTGAGTTTGTGTTCGAGCACACACTTCATAAACTGAGTTGGAAGACTTTGCTTCAACTGTCAGAAAAGCTATTCGTGTCGTAGAAAAGTTTTTGTTATTCTGGTGTGATTTAGTGCAATTAAAAAGGGAAAAATAAGTAATGGAAAACACACAGTTGTTAAAAAGCGTAGGATTTAGACAAAGGATTGGCTAAAAAATAAAAAAGAATTTTCAAAATGAAAGACTCATAAGATTTATAAAAATAAGTGCACCAAATGACTTCGGTAATTTTACGTGAATGAATGCAAAAGCTTTTCATGAACTTCTCCTTCAAGTAACACCTTTGATCAAAAGAGAAGACACTTTTTATTTTCTGAGTGATGCAATATCGCCAGAAACTCGACTCTCCATTACCCCTCAGATACTTAGCAAAGGGTAACGATTTTGAAGATTTAAAACTTTTTTATGCAGTTTCGCCTCAAGCGATTGGAAAAATCATGATGGAAACATGCGAAGCTATAATATATGTATTAAGGAAATATATAAAGGTATGTTGGTTTTTGTTTTTATGCTTAGATATTGTAAGTCCCTAGCCCTATATTTTTATGTTTCTTTTAGCTATCCCAACACGACAGCCAGCGAACTCAGGATCTTTTTATTTCAATAATAAGAAGTCATTTAGCATCGTTTTAATGGCCATCGTCAATGTAAAAAATGAATTTCTGATGATCCATGTTGGGAAAAAATACCGTAACCCCGATGCTGGAGTTTTTGGGCACACAACATTTTCCAAAATGTTAAAAAGGTGTTACCATCATTTGCCAGAGCCTAAAGAACTTGTCGCGGATATAGAAAAAAGCCGTATGTTTTCGTTGCAGACGATGCATTTCCATTAAAAGAGAATATAATGAAGCCGTATTCAGGTACGCAATTATCTGCCCAAGAGCTGACTTTTAACAAATGCCTTAGCTCGTCAAGAGTGCGTGTGGAAAATGCTTTTGGCATTCTCACCTACCGTTTTCAAGTTTTGCTAAAGCCCATTAGCCTGTGATCCGAAAAGGCGACAAAAATAGTCTTAGCTTGCTGTATTCTCCACAACTTTTTGAAGCGAAAAAATAGACTCATACATATCTTTCTACTAGACAATTATTTTATAGTATATTTGGGATTAATTTCTGGCAAAATAAAAAGGAAAAAACTTTTAGTAAAAAACTGACAAATAAATAAATAAAACTGCATTTATAGTAATTATAATTATAATGAGAAAATAATACTATAACATTTCACATTTTGTATGTCATAGAACGAGTAAGATAATTGTCAATGTAATAATTCCGTCGTAACTAGCTTTTGAAGTGATCGGTTGTGTTCTTCTTCTCTCAAGCAGTTATCCAATAAGGAAAAAATAAATTAAAAATATAAGGTCTACATATCAACAGTAAAGCAAAGACAGTGACTTTACTGAATCCAATAATTAAATTTTTATTTATTTCCAACTTAAACTACAAATTTTTAATAAAACAACAGTAAAAGCCTTTTCCCTCTCTCCAAAGTACAAAGTACTTTTATTGATACACATACTTAGGAACATTATAAATACATATAACATCTCTTTTTACAACATGGACCCATGCTCCGAATGCCTCAGCGATCTTTACTGCTGATGGAGACTTCGTGACATGCTACAGCTGCGAGTGAAAAATGCACTACGGATGCACCACCATCGCCGAAAAATCCTATCGGAAAATGACCATGGAATAGAAATGTCGAATTTGTAGAAAGGAACTTACGTTACTGCCCATCTTCAAAACAACACTAACTGAAATAACGCCAATACAACCACTGTCCAAACGACGGAGGCCATTGAACAATGAACTCCTACAAAAACTCTCAATTGAAATTAAATAACTCAAAGAAAGAAACACAACAAAAGATCAACAGTTCCTCACAATTACACAGCTATTAAGAAACAGTATTGAATTTAAAAACATTCCACCCACACAAAACGAAAATCTGATTGAAATTATACAAGCACTGAGTAAAACAATTAATTGTGAAGTAAGCACAACGGATATCACCGATGCTTACAAAACGAATAAAAGGAATCCAAACAAAACAACAATAATAGCATCTTTCGCAAATTACACGTGAAAAGCGAATATAATAAAGAAAGCGAAAATCTTTCGCAGTATTCCACTAACAAAAATTAGAGAACACACTTGCAATGGAAAAGCTGCAGCAACTGAGAATGATGCTTCAATTTTTGTAAACAATCAACTCACACCAACAAACAAACACTTTCTTTGGCTAGCAAAGAACAAAGCCAGAAAGTTCAACTGGAAATTTGTATGGGAGACAACGAAAAGTACTCGCAAAAAAACATGAGAACAGTGAAACTATACACTTCGGAACCTGTAACGATATAAATCAAATGTACAACTAAACTATGTGTTTCTTTGTATGCTCGATTTTGAATTACGTAATATATAAACAAAAATAATGGAAACAGAACATAGTGAAGCTGATATTAGCTTAGTTTTAACATAAGATCGATAACTAAAACATGGGATAATTTCATAGCAGAAATTGATAATGTCTTTTGTTATATCGATAACATAGTACTAAACGAAATAAACATATCAAAGCAGAAAAATGGAATATATCACGTTAATGGATTTGAACCTGAATTCATAAATCGAAATGAAAGAAAAGGCGGAGGTGTTGCAATATTTATTAAAAAGAATATAAAATATGATACAATAAGATACAATAAAAAGAGTAAGAAAACATACATACACGCAATTTACAGGCCACCAAAACTAAGCATTACGAAATTCATCGACGAATTAAATGAAAATATCAAAGAAGACAAAGAAAACATTGTGTTAGGTGATACTAATATAAATATATAAGATGAAAATAACTCACTGGAAATACATAGAGATGATGGCCTTGAAAGGACTTAAAAATGTAATCAAACAACCTCCGCGCGTAGATTTCAAAAGGAGCACATCAACACTCATTGATCACATATATGTTAACATCACAAAACTAAATATATTATCAGCAATCATTGAAACGGACCTTTCCGATCACTACATAACTCTGTATTTAACAAAAAGTGTAAGCCAAAACCAAACAAATGATCAAACTGACATTAAACATATTAGCCAACAAAAAGTCAATGAGCTAATAGAGCAAACGAACTGGCAAAATATACTAGAAGAGAGGGATGTTGAAAAACTCTAAAAGAACTTCGTAAAAGTAATGAATAATATATACACTGAAGCAAGTAGAACAAAACAAACCAACATCCTCGAAAGCAAAAATCATAGATTATGAAACAAATAATTTCAATGTGCAAAAAGAGAGATGAACTCTATAGAAGATGGAAAAACAGCCCAAGAAGTCAAAGCTATGAAATCCAGTACAAGAACTTCCGAAATATTGTTAATAGAAACCTGCAAAATATAAAAGCTACTTTTTATAAGCAACAATAAGTAAACGCTAAAAGTAACCCAAGAAAAACATGGAATATCGTTAATGAACTTTAAGGAAGACAAAAATGTTCTATAGATGACACTATTAGAAACAATTTCGCGGGTAACGACGAAGACTTGAATGAAACGGCCAAGAAATTTGAGGACCAATTCTCAAACCAGGCTACAAAGAGTATGAATGTGTGTAATGTAGCAATATCAAACCATGAAAACTGGGAACTACAGCAAAGTATTTACGTAGAAGAAGCAACCGAAGCGGAAATATATAAAATGATGTATCAATTGAACTGCAATAAATGTCCTGGAGCCGATAACATTAGACCAATTGATTTAAAAATAAGAGCAGTGTATCTAGCTCCTGTTAAAAAGACTATCGTTAACCAAAGTATAAATCAACGCATTGTTCCAAGGCTAATGAAAACATAGATTATTCGACCAATATACAAGGGACGAACCAAAATCGTAAATCGCGATTTTGTCAGTTGTTGAAAAATATATGGAGGAGGTAGTTGTTATTCGACTTAACAGTTATATAACCAAGCACCAAATACTACATCCAAACCAATACGGTTTTCAGAAAAATAAAAGTACTGGAATGTTACCAGGCGAGTTTACCAATACTGTTAATACGGCCTGTTCTCGTGCTATTTATCGACTTCAGTAAAGCGTTCGATACACTAATGCATGCAAAGCTAATCGAAAGTCTCAGTAAAATAGGTTTGAGAGGAATAATGGCAAACTGGCTTAAGATCTTTTTGAAAGATAGAACCATAAAAGTTAAGGTCTCAGATAAAATGAGCGAGGAAAAACCAAGTGAATACGGTGTACCACAAGGCCCCAAACTGTCCCCGTTGTTATTTATCCATTATACAAACGAACTCTTGCGCTTATTCAAAAAAAGTACTGCCTATGCCTACGCTGATGACATAGCAATTGTGGTAAAACACAAATGCGAACAAGACAAAAGTAATGCGAGAAGATATTTTACAAATATATCACCAAAACGAACACTGCCCATTGTCAGCCAAAAATAAAGAAATTAAAGTAGTTATAAGCATGAAATACCTCGAGATGATTATGATATACCTTCAAAGATATTCCTATTTTGAAGTGCAGAAACAAGTGTACAACTTGCTAGCAGAATCAAGAATCAGATATGGCGAAAACCCATATTGATTAGATATTGGATCTTCAACATCGTCTATTTAAAGTTTTAAGACCTGCTTACACATCTTTTAAAGTCTTAGATGTCAACGCAATATTTCAGATGACAACACTCATAAACTATATGGATGAGCAGAGATTTCTGCAACCTATACGTCATACGCAAAACACCAGAAGGCGAGCCCAAGGAATGCTAGAAGTACCAGAAACATTCAACATCTATGGAAAACCAGAACTACCTATGCTATTCCAATACTTATGAAAAAACTTCATCAATCTTTGAAATACATTCCTAACCTTAGAAAACGAAAAAAAAAAATTAAAAAAATTATTTATTTCGATGTACTTTGTTAAGTAGAATAGTCACCAAAAATTAATTTAGTTAATTGTATATCTAAATAAAGTAATAATGCTATTCTTTTATACAATAAAACTGAGATATTATTTTAAATCACCTCAAAACCAACTAATGATACCAATGCTTACAACCACCTGCAGATAAGCACTTTCTTTTGCGGGTAAATTGATGTAAATTGATGTAAAATGAAAATGTAAATAAATAAAAAATGAAATAAAAAAATAAATAAAGGTTATATTTGCTAGTAGATACTTTATTAAGTTTGTCTAGCCTATCTGAAATTAGCTGAACTTAGGCTGCCATATATGGTAGGTCTAATGTGGATTGATGCTAAAGGAGATCATGCGTCATCTTTAGTAATTTATTTTGCGATAATTGTAACTTGTTAATGTGACGTTGAGTTCAGTTAACCCTGACCTGGCAAAATATCAATTTCTCGTACTGAAACTAAAGTTATACTTCCCATTTGCTAGGTAGTTAAGCAAGTTTCATTCTATTTTGTAATATCGGTCCATTTATTTACAGCTAACTTTTTATAGTGATAATTGCTTACATTTTTGTGTTTTATCATGTAGCACATGGTTTTGGTGAGCTCTGGTTTTAACAAGACAGCACTACGAGCCATGCAGTGAGTGAAACAATGGACTTGTTGCGAAATCGTTTTGGTAAGCACTTAATTTCACGTTTTGCTATGTTAAGATGGCACTTTTTGACTATTTTCTCTGGGGATATGTAAAGTCTCAGGTCTTCAGGCCACTTGCCGCTTCGAAAGCCAACATTACTCGTATGATACGCGAGATACCAGTCGCTATGCTAAAAGGAGTCGCCCATAATTGGACCTTCCAGACGTAGTTATTACCAACATTTACAAGATATCATTTTCAAAAAGTAAATGCCAAGAATTGTTCTTTTAACCGATAATATAGTAAAAATTTTAAATTCACTTTCAAATTTATGTGTTTTATTTTACATTATAAATCAAACCCTATATATGTAAAATATGATACATTTGCTTGTTGCATTGTCTCTGATTTTTAATTTATTAAAATTGCTTGGTTTTAGAATGACAGTCTACTGTTACGACAATGCTTCGAAGTTTATATATATTGTTTCCCGAGGACAACGATCAAAACAATATATTGTACCTGAAGACTTGGAGCCTTTAGTTCAAGATGTTGTAGATACTCATCCTGGTCTTGCCTTTTTAAAACGTGCTACGGAATTTCATTCAAAATATGTTCAAACAGTTGTTGCAAGAATATTTTACACCGTTAATCGAAGTTGGTCCGGAAAAATTACCACAATCGAACTACGTAATTCAAATCTGTTAGAAGTACGTATGTAATAACTTCAATGAACAAATTTTCTTAGAATAGAATTGATGTTACCATGTATCTTTTTAGGTTCTTCAACTTCTAGAAGTTGAAGGCGATATTAATCAAATAATGGCTTTCTTTAGTTATGAACACTTTTACGTAATCTATTGCAAATTTTGGGAACTGGACAATGACCATGACTTCCTCTTAACTAAGCGAGAACTTGCTCGTTATGCTAATCATACTTTATCATCCCGGATTGTCGATCGCATTTTTTCTCAATGTTTAAAACGAAATAACCATTTCTCAAAATTTTCTTTCGAGAATAAGATGTCGTACATGGATTTCGTCTGGTTTCTCTTATCTGAAGAAGATAAAACAACTCCAACTGCGATTGAATATTGGTTTCGGTGTTTAGATATTGATGGAGATGGAGTTTTATCAATGTTTGAACTTGAGTTTTTCTATGAAGAGCAACAAAGTAGAATGGAATCAATTGGAATTGAAATACTTTCGTTTGCAGACTGCATGTGTCAAGTAAGTACTTATGAAACACGTTCGAGTTATTTCTGTGGATATTCTCTTATAAGCATCACAAAAAAAAAAAAATAATAAATAAATAAATAAATCAATAACATATCGTAATAAACCTTACTACTTTGGATGTTAGCTTACGTACCGGAGCAGTCCTAGGCATCAAGCAACGGGTCCCCGAAAATTGGAACCCTAGCTAGTTATGATTTGATTGAGTTATCCTTATAAATGTAAACACCATCTAGGGTGAGGTCTTTCTCACTACACTGTCCTACAGTAGTGATTTTGAAGATTATTAGGTTTGGAGCTTTGATGCCCGTGCATTCCTTGTCACCTAATTAACTGCATGCGCGTCTTTTGATAAAATCCATGTTGTTTTGTAGTCGGTATAGCTCTCTAGACTCAGGCAGGATGGGAAGAATAACGAAACACCTTCACGAATAACCTTCCGTTGAAAAATATCAAAAGAGCCTACATCAGTTCTAAAGAGTGTCCGTTCCCTGCGCGGTGTTGCGTGAGTTTTCTTTGATTAATCTTAGCGTTGGTAACATGTCTGAAGTTTACTGCAGTGGCTGGATAAGCAAATATCTTTACTGCCTCGGAATTACACTTATCCATCGTTGTCTTATGTCTAAGGTGTCAGTATTACTTGTCATGTTTTCATGATAGATTTTTACTTTTTTTTTCCTCTTAGTATTTTTATTATTATTATTGTTTTTATTATTCTTACTATTTTTATTATTATTATCATTTTTATTTCCTTTACTGCTCAATCAAAGGTGCCAATACAAAGTCCATTTATTTATATAACATTTATATATACCTATACGGGTTAGAATACACCCGCGATAGAAATGCCTGTCGTAAAAGCGAGTAAAATCCATCTGGGCCGGATTCCCAGATCCGTGAAGGGGCGCCGCCACTCAAATAAGTATCCCGTGCCAAGGCCTGAATGGTGCTCAGGATGTAAAATCAACAGAGCACCGCGAACGGAGCCCTCCGGATACCTGGCGTCCTCTGGTTGTAATGTAGCCTTACCGCATTACAGGGGTCTCTGATGCGGTGGACCTCCCTTCCCCCATACTCGTGGGATCTAAATATGAACGTAGACAAAAACAAAACCAATAAAACAAATAATACATACAAGTCGTTTGATCCCTTCTCTAAAAGTTTAAGGGTATCACGATCTCCACCACCAAGATCGAATTTCTCCGGGAAAAGAAGTTTGCCCGAAGCGCCTACCCCACTCTGTACGAAGCTTAAGCAAATGGAGCTACTTTTTCAAGAGCTTAAAAAAGAAGTAGACATACTCCGAGAGGAAAACAAGGCTCTGAAAACAAAGCATATAAACAAAGCATATAAACGCTTACGCGCGAAACAAATTAAACCGTAAAGCAAAGACCGTCTAAGAAACGTAAAGCTGGTTATTCACCTGAAGTCGTTCCAGATAAGAGCCAGGAGTCACAAGCAACTCCCAACAAAATTACGTCTTCCACCTCCAATCAACGTTGTTAGGCTTTTAGACTATAGCAAGTTGCATTGCTTTCTCAAAGATACGCTTAAATGTAAGTATAAGTTTACATCACTGCGCAACAATGTGTAGAAAGTTAACGTCGACAACTCCGATGTCTACCGAACATTGTCCAAAAAATTAAACACCGAAAAGATCCAATGGTACACTTTCGAAAACAAGTCAGAAAGACCATTACGTGTAGTAGCGAGAGGACTTCACCCTTCGTGTACTAAAAACGATATTGTAAGCGACCTCCATGCAAAGGGCTTTAAAGTTCTAGACGTCGTAAATATTATTAAAAAAGAAAAGAGAAAACCAGAGGAAGACGAGGAAATCTAGGTTAAGTGGGGACTTCCACTGTTTATGCTTAGTTTCGATAAGTCCGAAAATAAAAAAGATATCTATAGTATCAAAACTATTCTAAATACAGTAGTCAAAATCGAACCTGTGAGAATGAACACAAGATCGATCCCGCAATATAAGCATTGCCAAGGCTTCAATCATACGCAGACTTACTGCCAAAAAGAACCGCGTTGCGTAAAATGTGCCGGTAAACATCTCTCAGAAGAGTGCAACTTAAATAAAGAACTTCCACCGTCTTGCATAAGTTGCCAAGGAAAGCACCCAGCAAACTATCGCGGATGTGAAGTGGCGAAAGAACTCCAAAAAAGGCGCGATACGCTTAAAAAAACCTTACATCTAAACCCGAATGCAACTACAAATAAACCTAATATTGCTAAAGAACAGGCAGTGAAAGAAAGAAAATCCGTCGTGGTAAAGTCGAAGGATATACAAAAAAATAACGCAAAGGAAAAGCCGCCACCGATTGACGCGCTAACGTATGCACAAGCTGCGTCGGAAGAAAATAAAAAAAGCGGTGTTACGCCATATCCAGTGGCTCACGTTTTCTCCCTAATTCTCCAGACTCTTGAGGAGCAAAGCAGAACAAATAAACTTTAAGTTGAAAAATTGAGCAATCTCGAAAAAGAAATACGTAAAACTCGATTTCAAGCATGAATATGAAACAAGTGCTTAAAATATTGACGTGGAACGCAAACGGCTTTATTAAAAAACTCGACGAACTGGAAGTGTTCTTACAAAAAGCCAATATTGACATTTGCTTGATTTCTGAAACTCAATTGAGGAAAGAACATCGTGTGGAACTAAAGGGATACAGTGCTTATCATGCATACCACCCATCAAACAATGACAATGTTCATTAAAGATTTTATTGAGCACCCTATAAATATGAAGATTGAATACCAATGCAATGCAGTTAAGTTCGGTTCACATAAAATATAACCACCTGCACTACAACATTGCATCCATTTATTGTCCTCCGCGATGCAAGCTATAAAAGAACTTTAAAGGTATCTTTGATTCACTCTGACCGAATTTTATAATTGATGGTGACTTTATTTCGAAACATACCTTCTGGGGCTCAATACGTAATACAACCGAAGGCAGACAACTCTATGAAGCCGGTATGCAATGTAAAGTTGAATTTTTCTCGACAGGAAAACTAACATATTGGCCTTCGGATATAACAAAGCCAACATTTCTACAAACATCGAGAAAAGTTATGATCTCTCCTCAGATCACTCACCAGTCATTTTAACACTAAGCAAACTCTTAATTAAGAAAGAAGTGGCGCCTGGATTAACTAATAACAAGACTAACTGGGACGGTTTTAGAAACTAGTGCAATGAACATATTGTTCTAAACATGTCGCTAAAAACACAACACTCCAACTCCAACAAGAAAAGAGAAAGGAAGTAGTGAAATAAAATATCGGCCGGAAATAATAGAACTGGTAAGAGAAAAGAGGAGAGCGCGAAAAAGAGGACAACAATCCCGTGCTCCCAAGCATAAAACATACTTAAACCACTTATGCAACATATTGAAAGAAGCAATACGAAATTACAAAAATCGGAATATCTCTACATATCTCGAAGATCTGACTGCCGAAAGAAGTTCAAATTACTCCTTCTGGAAAGCCATGAAGGGAATCAAAAAGCCTCAAATGCAATTTCCTTCCATAAGAAAAAATAATGGCGAGTGGGTAAAAGGAGATAAAGAGAATCTATTTGCCGAGCACCTAGAAGAAACATGTAAGCCTTTGTTGGACAGGCGTTAACGTGAGGTTCTAATTATATAATTACGGCACCGGACAATTTTAGAATAAAAACAGTGTCGCTACGAAAACTTAACCAAGCAATTAAAAAATTGAAAAATAACAAAGCCCCTGGTTATGATTTAATAACTGCTCAAATTCTCAAGGAGCTGCCAAAGAAAGCCGTGATCAAACTGCTCCAACTTATAAATGCCGCGCTTAGACTATTAAACGTTCCAAGCCAATGGAAAGTTGCCGAAGTTATAAACCAGGCAAATCTGTAAATGAAAAAAAGTCCTACCGACCCATATCGCTTCTGCCGATAATATCTAAAATATTTGAAAAACTCCTATTGAAGCGCTTGCAACCGATCATTGAAGAGAGACATCTAATTCCTAAACATCAATTCGGTTTTAGAACTAAGCACTCCACAATTGGCCAGGTTTTTAGAATTACGAATGAAATTGAGAAAGCCTTAGCGTGTTTCTTGACGTGTCTCAAGCCTTCGATAAGGTATGGCACGAAGGCCTAAATTTTAAACTAAGCCAGGTCCTACCGAGAGAGCTACATACGATTCTGAGATTGTACCTGGAAAACAGAATTTTTCGTGTTAAACATGGCACCGAATACTCGGAATTTAAAGAGATAGCTGCTGGAGTTCCGCAAGGAAGTGTACTTAGATCAGGTACCATAGTACCCACGTTAGCGGACGACACGGCGATACCAGCTACAGATACTTCAGTCGAGCTAGCTACTGGAAAGCTACAAATGGCTTTGGATAAAATCTACGAATGGACAAAGATATGGCGAATTGTTCTCAATGAGACCAAATCTACTCATGTTAATTTTACTTAAAACATTCCAGGTTAAGCATACATAACAAACTGCTCATCTATAAGCAAGTGCTTAAACCTGTTTGGACGTACGGTATACAACTTTTTGGCTGTACTAAACCAAGCAACCGAAATATTCTCTAAAGCTATCAAAAAAAACTCTAAGACAAATCGTGAGCGCCCCTTGGTATATCAGAAACAGTGATATCCACAGAGACTTAGGAATAGTTACCGTCGAGAACGAATAATGAACTTTGCTCGCAAACTCCGTATTCGTCTTCATGGTCATTGTAATAATAAAATACTCAAAAGTCTGGACGAGACAAACTTAGTGCGTCGATTACAAAGAATGAGACCATTCGATCTGGCGCGATAAGGACTATACGCATATAATAGCGGTAACAGCAGGTGCTTTTGCTGAAAAGCTACCTGCTCCACGCGAACGTTATTTGAAACGGAAACTACTTGATAAGGTAACTTAGTTGTAGTCGATAAGAAGGGAGGCGTGTTTTTAGTGAGTAAGAATCTTACAACTACTATGTGCAACGGGTTCATAGTGTCTATGACGATTTTCACACCTACCCACCAAAAAATAAAATATGTATATATATATATATATATATATACAACAATTGCAAAAATTTTCTTACAACATGACAAGTATCGATTATTACAGCTTTTTGATTTTTATCAATTAATTTAGAGCTGAGTTTTAACTGATCAAAAATAGTTTTTAGATTTTTATGGACAATTCCCACACTCGACATAATTATTGGTATTATTCGTACAGACTTAAGATTCCACTGCGTCTTCACTTCCACAGCCAGTTCTGAACATTTAATTATCTTCTCATAATAGGTCTTTTCTAAATTGCTAGTTAGTGGTATTGCAATGTGCACTCTTTATGCATTTTTCTCCTTTTTGTCAATTATGGTGATATCTGGTCTATTGTGTTCCCTTCTGTGTACAGTGAAAATGGTCTTGTCATAGCATATTCGGGTTTCGCTTGTTTCAACCACCGCTTTAGGTTCTAAGAGATAATACCTTTTTGTTAAAAATAGTGAAACTTCAATGAACTTTATTCTTGGTATATTAAATTTGGGTGGGATGACCCGCCTAATTTTCGTTTCAGTAAAAGTTACAAAAAATCAAAAAAAAAAAAATTAAGGAAAGTAAAACAATACAAGAAAGTTTAGCAATAGGTAGTAAATATAGTTTAGAATAACTGATGGATACAAAAAGAAGAATAGTTTACAGCAGAATGTCAGAGAAAAGAATTTCTATATGACGCAAATCATAATCAAGGAGCCAATTCTTTACAAACTTTTCAAAACTGCATTGCTTTGCTGGACCACTCCACTGGTTTTTCGTCGTTGTTTTAGATTTTCGTTGGGTATGATCGTTTTTAAGTGTAGGGGGTAGGTTAAAACGCCTTGCAAGATCTTGATACACTATTGTGTCCGTTTGTACAATCATCACTATCCAGGGTCGTACAGTCAGCTATGATATGCTCAATAATTTCCCTCACAGTACCGCATCACCTATAGTACACTCATCACTAGGAATGCTTTCTAATAAAATATGCTTTCTAAAAGTTTTTGTAGGAGTTATCTTATCTTTATTGTTACAATAGAAAATCCCTTTTTTAGCCACAGATTTGAGTTCTCAGCATCGATTTGACTCTAAGCTAGATCAATTGGGTGTACTCTTTGCAAAGCTTTCGATCTCAAAGACTCTATATGTTCTGTTGTATTTTTGCGTTGTCGTGTACAGAGAAGTTATTTGCGCTCAAGTTTAATGGTGTATATTTTTTCTCTGCTTGTATAACGACCCTTATCAAACCCAAAAGAGTATGTCAGGACAGGGATTGCCACGTGTTGATTGCTTTAATTTTGTTGCCAGCATTGAGCTCAGTCTTCAGAATCTGTTTCACCCTGTTGTTGAACTCTTGTTTCAGATTCTTGTGAAGCATACCCCTTTCAACCGCAACATTCCTAAGTACCTGTAACTTTCTCCATCAGCTAGCTCTTCAATGATATGGTTCTCTTTTATAAGCTATCCATCAGATGTTTCCATATTCTTCCCACGATATAGGTGAGCAAGCTGCATCTTTCAAGGCCAAACTTCATGCTGATATCGTCACTAAATCATTTAACTATGTTGATGAGCCGATGTATTTTGTCTTTATTTGAAGCGTAGATTTTCAGATTATTAACGAACAGCAAGTGTCTTATAACCTGGCTGGTTCCTTTTAATTCGTATCCGATTTTTCTTTTGTTGGTTAGCCTACTTAATGGATTCAGTGCAAGCAAAACCATAAAGGACTGAAAGCGTGGCTCTGCAGTATACCTTTCTTTATTTTGATAGGGTTACTACTTTGTCAGCCTAGGTGCAACTTGACAGTCCATAATAACATAAGGTATTTTAACGTGGCTCACTTCCTACAGCTGCAATATTTTTATGGTTTAATCATGAGGTAGAGAGTCGAACGCCTTTTTTATAATCTATGAAGCACATACTCAGGTTTATTTTTAGTACTTGTTGTACTATGACCGAATCTGTATTTAATTAGTCTTTACAACCTTCTGTATTCCTGCTGCATCCTTTCTGCTCGTGTTATAATGTTATACAAGGTTTATACACTCTGTTCGCTATTTTTTATGTTAAAAGCTTATATGTTGTATTCAAACATGTAATAGGGCGGAACTGAGCAGGATCATTTCCATCTCCTCCTTTTGGTATTCCCTATTGTGAGGAGATGTTGATCCCCTTAATGTCTACGATCCTTCGATAAGTTGGTTGGCAAGCTGTGTGGCTGGTGGTTTGACTGGGGGGGGTCGGTTGGTCTTGATCGGTTTCGTTGTATTTCACTGGTTGGGTCGAAACTTTTGTCTTCTCTGTTATTTTAGAGTTTTCCGATATATCGTGGAAAACGGTAAAAGCGGCCCTTAACCTGTCGGTAAAAATATTTTAAATATTATTTTTGATTTTAACAGAAAAATATTTCGGATGTCTGCGTGTGACTATGTATGGGCCTTCAAATGGTTGTTGAAGTGGACGACGAACACTGTCAATTCTTACGAACACATGAATACAACTTCCTTTCCCCTTCTGAGTGAATACTAAAAGCAGCTTTCTCGTTTTCGACTGTTTTTTTTAAGTTTTCATACTTTTCGCTAGGTGGGTGCTGCAAGACTGTGCTACTACTGTGTTAAATTTGGGGTTGTCGGAATTTATGTGACATTTTGAAAATTGGGCCCCAATCTGTGCAAACCAGATCTCAGGCATTTCGATCCAGAAAGGCGATATTTTTATGGAGGTACGCATGACCTCACCCTCGTTGCCGCCATTTTCATGGTTTTGTGTGCTTGTCGCGCGAGTTATGTATCGTGTTGAGACCCGAAAGAAAAAAAACAATTTATAAATTTTCTATCGGTCAACGGGGACCGTGCGTTTATTATGAAAAATCTTAATTTAACTTAGCCTATGATGACCCGCCGTCTTCAGCGTCGCTGCGATCAACAATGGCTATAAACGAAGTACTGATCGCTTGCCCATAATTGATTTATCGTTTTTATAGCCGTTAATTGTTGGGTCTGCAGTATTGGTTTTAGTGTCATTTGCTGATATTGGGGGATTTGCATTGTGTGAACCCATTCTTGCTGGTTTAGGTGGATTGACCGAGAATTGCGGAATTGCATATGTTACTCCTCCTCGGTTTGCGTGAAAATTCTCCTGAATTTTATTTTCCGATATTTTTACTTTATATGATTAAGTACAATAATAAATAAAAATAAATGTTACAATGATCAAAATTATTATAATGCTTAAGCTTAAACTATAAGATATATTTGTGTGTAGTCTTAATTCTTTTATTTCTTTAATATTTTGGAAATTACTAGACACAATATTGTTAAAAGCCATAGTTTTGGAAAAATTGATATTAATGTTATTATCGGGATAAAAATATTTATCTTGAAAGGTTTCTACCGACTGCGCCAGTTATGTATCGCGTTGAGACCCGAAAGAAAAAATAATAATTTATAAATTTTCTATCGGTCAACGGGGACCGTTCGTTTATTATGAAAAATCTTAATTTAACTTAGCCTATGATGACCCGCCGTCTTCAGTGTCGCTGCGATCAACAATGGCTATAAACGAAGTACTGGTCGCTTGCCCATAATTGATTTATCGTTTTTAAAGCCGTTAATTGTTGAGTCTGCAGTATTGGTTTTAGTGTAATTTGCTGATATTGGGGGATTTGCATTGTGTGACCCCATTCTTGCTGGTTTAGGTGGAATTAGAAGAAGGGAATTGGAAGAACTTTCTTTATTTTCATCGATCATTATTATTTTAAGGCGAAATCACATCGGGGTCACCAATTTGGAGGTATTCCGATAACGAAGATTCAAGGGGAAAACCAATGAAAGTAAAAACACGTGTCGTCTACCAAAACTAAATTCCTAATTGATCTTTTATTGCTTAACCTCATATCCATGAAATACACTTACATATGTACTAGATTAATTGAATTGAATTTACATATGTAAGTAATAGGGTGATACGTATATTTAGTTCCTATAGATTGTTGTGGCGTCTGGTTTCCATATTTGAGCTTACGGAAAAACATTTTCTGATCTGTTTTACATGAAAGATTCTGTTGTTTTCTACTACTACATTTTCCATATCTAGGAAATGTTTTTTAAAAAGCAGCTAGCTGCAGCTTTATCCTATCCTGCACTTCTGAATCTTATTCGTTGTTAATTCTCGACAGAAGGGTGGTCTTATAATCTTGCTAACCTCGTAAAGTAGCCTAGGAGACTGCACTTCTTTAGCATAGTTCGTGAGCTGCCCCATTTCTTTTTTAGGACATTATGTTTACTCTTCTTAGGTTTTAGATTTAGATAGATAGGAAGTATTCTCAATCCGATTATTCTTATTACCGAAACAGCAGAAATGTAGATAAGATTGTTACCTTGTTTAAATCCATACCTGGTTCGAGATATAGTGGCAACATTTTAAAAATTACAGTAGTAGTCATACTTCCTGAGCGTTTCTCACTCCTGGCAAACCTGGTCTTCGTTGAACTTCTATGTTTTCAAATTCCTCTTGAGCTGATCGGAAATTATAAGCCAGGCGTTGAAGCGTACTGTTTTTATTTCTGATTTCTCTATTTTTATTTTTAGTTCTCGTTGTTTTACTTTCCATTTCAGGGCTTTCGTTGTTATTCATACATAAAGTGGATGTTGAGTGAAGATAATGAAGATAGCAAAGGTTTGACTTCGGGCATGGGTTGTGGATATGGTTGGGTTATTGCTGATGGTTGCTCTTTCGGATTACCCGACCAGTGCCCCATTTACCAACTGGCCACCAACAGTTCGTATACTGTCATCCCCATTGTTGGCTCCAGATGACTCCCCGACGACCTCGAGCAGTGGAAGGTATTCTATTTTCATATTTTTTTGGAACTCCATGCTTGATATGGATTGTGGGTTTTCAGTTTTCCTTCAGATAAGAGAAAGGCCGCTCCTACCTACTCCACGTTTCCTGGCTGCCAATTTGGGATGTAGGAATTTGATTTTGTGTTGTATGTCTAGCGGATGGTATTCTATTTCCCACCTACCCGATATATCTACCGAGAGTTCCTCCATCCGCCACATGACGACGCGCCCACTAAGGATACAATAACTCCGAGGGTTATTATCATTTATTTCTTCTTTATATCTTATTAAATGGTAATATTCAATACAATTTTAGAGACCTTAAGTCTAAATAAAATTATACTATACTGACAATAATTATCTATTTGAAAAATTTTCTAACTACATGACACGTGTCTATTATTACAGATTTGTGTATACTTTGAATAGTTGGCTCTTTTAAATTTAAAGTTTTTTATTTCCAACACTGGATATTATAACCGGTATGCCATTACGTTTTTATTTCAGTTGCAAGCTCAGCGTTGATCTTTTCCTCTTTTTATGTTTCTGCTTTGTGGAACAGCTATGTCCACCAAAAACCCTTCACGAGTTGTTTTGTTGTTAAAAATTATATCAGGCCGATTGTGTTATCGGTGGTGTGTTGTGTAAAGTATTCTATCAAAGTACATTTTCACACTGTCTGTTTCGATGACTGAATCGCGCTCATAGATGCAGAATCGTAGTTGCTGTTATATTATTTGTTTTCAGAAGCTCGATATGGATGATTTTGGCGACATTGTGGAGCAACTTGCTATGATGTAGTCAACTAACTCGCCACGCGTGAGTTACAGGTTCGACCGAGAGGTTGGCAAAAAAAAACACAATTGTTTTTAGACAGCGTAATGCCGTATTCCACTTTATTCACAAGACTTCAAAAATTATATTTTTACATTAGTTTTTATACTTAATTTATGCTTACTCTACAATCATTGAGAATAAGTTCTGTAGGAAAATGCATTTATTAATTCGAAGCGAACAAAGTGTAACTGGATATTTATTTTATGCTTATTTTACAATAATAGAAACAAATTCTGTTGGAAGTTGCATTTATTAATTCAAGGTGAAAAAATGTGTTATTGGATACGTTTAAATATGATAACGAATTAATACAAGGTAAATTAAATGTGGATGTCATCGTTATAGATATGTAACTCCTCCGTCCTTAGAGTGGAGCGTCGCCCAAAGGAATTGCGTTTCTGCTGTTTCGGTGGCAGGAGCGATGATTTTAGTAGGTACAGGTTTTGCTACTGGTTGAATTATCGGGATGCTGAATGATGTTTTAAATTTTTGGTGCTGATTCAATAGGTATATGAGGATGATGATGAAAATGAGACTGCATATTAGTACGGCGTTGAGCATCAATATGTTAGTCCGGCTGGTTTTTGTGTGTAGTGCGGTAATGTGCTTCGTATTTTCAAACTGATAGGCTTGCAGTTTCTGTAGGTTGGGTGTCACCAGTATTGATGATGCGTTGATCTGACTGAATGATGATAGAAAAATGTGTATGTCTTCCCAGTATATTTTTTCGTTGCTTTCGTAGACAATTTGGTTTATCTCGATCTCGCAGTTTTCGAAGTGAATGAGGCATGTCCCTTTTAACTTTTGGCGGTAAGGTCCACAAGTTGTTTGGATGACTGTTTCCGGAATGTTGATTACTAATATAAAGTTGTGTTCTGGTTGCCAAATTTCGACTCTGTCTGGTTCTTCTTTTAGGTTGCAAGTTGCTGGAAGGTCATTTACTAGCTTGGTTAAGCAAGTATCATTAGCGTTGTTTCTGTATTTCCTGTTATCTCTACAGTACTATGTTGTCTCAATTTATTTACATTTTTCGTCAAAGTAACGGATATTTTTGGGGTTAGATATAATATAGGGTTTGGTAATTACCATTTTAGTATTGTTAATGGGTAATGGGATAATGTGAAAGAATAAAGATGTGTCGGGGGAGATTTGTGGGATTTTCATATTGAATATAATGTTAGTGTCATTATAGTACGCTTGTAGATCAAGTAGTTCGTAAATATGCTCTCCTGATTTGATTTCAATAGACCTATTTTCCAAAAATTCATATATTTCATTAAGCTCTTCAGAATTTAAAATTTGTTTTGATATAATATTGAGTCTAGCGAGTACAACAGCTTCTGCTACGTTTTATAAGTGACTATTCAGCAAATCAATATTGTAGTGGATTTGATTGAAGTATTGGGCATAATATATTGCAATCTCGTCGGATTTAATTCTATTGTTAATTTTTGTTTGCGAATACTTTAATTAACGTTGAATAATTTCCTGTTGTCTATTTATATGGTCAGTAATCTCTCTGTCATTTGATAGTTAATTTGGGTAATTTTTTTTTACCTCGTCTGTCACTTCTGATTGGCGTTGTGTCAATTGTTCTCTTTGTTCGTTAAGGAGTATAGCATCGTTTGCGTCCATATTGTATGTTATGCTTTTAATTACTGATCCTTGTCCATTAATAAGTCCTCTCTTCTTCCTTAATTTTGGCATTAATGACTTTAGTTTTGCTTTAAGTTCGTTAACTTTTATATTCAAGATGGTTACTGAATCTTGAAAGTCGGTTATATTTTTAAATGCTGATAGTGAACTTGTAATATTATCTATATTTGTTTGATAGGCTTCTAATTTTACTATATGTATCAGATTATTAAAGTCACTTATGATTCTACCTACTCCTAGTCTCATAGAAAGTATTCCCATGTTGTTATTAAGATCTTGTATCTCCATTTTCTGCCCGATGGTCATTGTCGTCATTATTGTGAGTGTTATTAACCTGAAACTTTCGTTTATTTTTAATTTTAGATTTGTGTAATTTTTTATTATCTGTCGTAATAATTGTAACTTTCCTATTTGACCTTATTCTATATTTGCTAAATCTAGGTGTTAACTTATTTCTTCTAGATTCTTTTCTAAATATAACAGAGTTTCCCTTGTATTCATTTGGTTTTATTCTATCCTCGTTTGATTGTTCTGTAATCTTAGAAATTATTTTTTCGATATGTTTTTTTATGGCTGGGTATAGTTTTTCTTGAAATTCATTTAGTTTTTTAATATATTCATGTTCGTTATTAAATTTTACTTCTTTATCAAATATATAGATTCTACCGTTAAATAATTCAAAAGATGTAAGCTTATTGCTAGAATGAATGGCGTTATTATAGGTTATTATTGTTTCACCTAATATATCATCGTGGTCTCTTTCCTTTGTTTGTTATATATTATTCTATAAATCTCTGTAAGTGTTGAGTACAAGCGTTCTACGGGGGAATTACTACTTGTTTGTTGGAATGAGGTTGTATGGAAGTCAATATCATATTGCTTACAAAAGTCTTTAAATATGATTGCAGTAAATTCTGATCCTTGATCAGAGGTTAATTTTTTTGGTATGCCGTGAAGGCTCATGAAATATTTTATGGATTTGATTACATTGAGACTGTTTTGTATTCGGAATGTATATTCTGCTGCATATTTTGAAAATTTGTCTATAATTATCAGTATCTTTTTATCATTTATGCTACAAATATCAACATGAATTATGTCTAAAGGTTTATCCGGAGTAACTGGTTTTTCGAATTTTACCCTTGGGGGATTCCTGTCGTAGTTCATTAACTGACAGTTCTCACAGTTGTTGATAATTCTTGCAATTTTTGTCTTCATGTCGGGGAAAAAGTATGCTCTTTTGAGATGTAATAGAGTTTCGTTAATACCTCTATGGTTGTTATTATTGTGATAATCTGTAATGATCTTGTCTTTTGTGTCTTCTCCAGTTATGTTTGTTAAAATCTTTGTACAACGGATAAGTTTAAAAGCTTTGCTATTTGAAAAGCATTTTGAATAAACACTTTGAAGAATTCTAAATGTGTCATCGTCTCAAAAATGTCAGTAATATTATTTTCGGAAAGTGTTGTTTGAATATTGTTCGTCTTGGCTTATTTTTAAACAACATTTGAAGTGTCAATGGTCTGTCTTGGACGGTTTTCTTGAGAATTAGCTGAATATTAAATTCATTCAGTGGACGTCATCTAAATTTTCGTTGGCTGAATGTATAGTAGAGCAGCTAGAGTTGGGATTTGCCTGATTGTTACTTGTTGCTTCATTAGTGTTTATTTCGATATCATTATTAGAAGGTTGTATTCTGACTCGACTGCATTTATGTTCAATTTACCTTCTTTATACACTATTTAATAATCAAATTCTTCGAGTTTCAGTCGCCATTTAACCAATTTCGAATTAGGGTCTTTTAGATTAATAAGCCATTGCAATGGTTTATGGTCAGTTACTATTTTAAATTTACAACCGAATAAATATGGTCGAAAGTATTTAGTAGCCCACACGATGGCTAAAAGTTCTTTCTCTATCGTTGAGTACCTGGTTTCTGTATCAGTTAATGTCCTACTGGCGTAACATATTGGGTTGTAACTGCCAATAGTGCCTTGCGATAAAACTGCACCTAATGCGAAGTTACTCGCGTTGGTGGTCAAAACAAATAGTTTGGAAGATATTGTAATATTGGTTCGTTAATTAGAACGTCTTTGCATAGCTCAAAGGTGCGTTTGTATTCTTCATTAAGTTTTATTGTAAAACCCTTTTTTAGACATTGTGTTAGGGGCTTGGTAAATTTTGCAAAGTCTCGGATAAATTTCCGATAGTACCCATGGAATCCTAAAAATGATTTAATTTCTCCCTGTATTCGTGGTATAGGAAAGTCCTGTATAGCTTTAATTTTGTCAGGATTTGGCTAAACGCCTTGGCTGGTAACCACATGTCCAAGGAATGCTACTTCCTTGTGAACAAATTCCGTCTTATCTAATTGAATTTTACAGTCTGCCTCGCGTAATCTATCAAAAACTTTCTTTAGATTTTCAGCGTGTTCCTGAAGAGATGTAGAAAAAATGATTATATCATCTAAATAAACAAGACAGATTTTACCTAGCAAGTCCTTTAAAACATTGTCCATGACTCTTTGAAATGTCGAAGGAGCGTTTTTCAGGTCGAAGGGCATTCGGACGTACTCATAGTGCCCGCCCTCTACTGTGAATGCAGTTTTTTCTTTCTCTGTCGGGTTCATTTCAATCTGGGGGAAACCACTAGCGAGATCGAGTGTAGTATTGTAAAATATACACTTCTACCAAGTTTATCTAAAACGTCATTTATATATGATAGGGGGTATTTGGCGCTAACTGTTTTTTCATTCAATTTGCGGTAATCGATCACGAGTCGCCATTTTATTTTTCCACTGGCGTTTTTTTTTTGGACAATCCAGATTGGTGAGCTCCAAGGTGAGTAGCTCGGTCTTATGACACCTTGTTCTAAATTTTTTTATTTGCGACTGGACTTCCTCCTTATGAATATGGGGGTAACAACAAGATTTGGAATATATAGAGCTATCGTCTGTGGTTTTGATACTATATTTTATTTTATTGGTGAAGGTTAGCTTTTGCCCGTCTTTAAAATGTCTTCATATGCTCGGCATAATTTGTAAATTACTTTTTTCTCTTCACCGTTAAGGTGGGAAGTTCGAATAAGATCAATAATATCGTCAGAAGTTATTGGACTTGACAACTTTAAGTGGTTGTTCCAAAAAGAGAATTTGGTCTGAATTTGCGCATTAATTACTAATAAGTTTATATGCCTTTTAATAGCTTTATATATACCTTCAGGAGTATAAATATAGGGTGTGATATATTTTGTGTTTATGAAAATATCTCCTTCTTCCATATCAACTGGTAACTTAATAATGGTTTTTGACCAAGGGGATATGAATACCCTTTTACTGACTTTTTCTCCAGAGCGGAGGCCACCCGCCTCCGAAACTTAGGTGTATTAGGTTTCGATATTTTTCACAGAGGTGGATGTCAAACTGGACGGGACGAGCTAGTACATCCTTCTTAACCAGTGGGTCTTAAGTACGTGCCCAGCCAGCAAGCACTCCAACATCAGTGTTATGCCTTCTTGTCAGAGTTGACGCCGACGGGATTTTCATATAACTATATACAAATTCTATGAAAAGACTTTTTCACAGAATTGCCTGGCACGGGATTCGAACCCGCGACCCTCTGCTTGAGGAGTCTATGCATATACCACTACACCACGGCCACCCCAGAGTCTGCTGATAGAATATATTTTGGAGACATAAAATTTTTTAATTCTAGAGGTAGTTTAGAATTTTGTGTTATTAGGAGTCTGTTGGCTAAATCAGCTTTCGCTCCTAGTGCGGTGAGTGTATCAAGTCCTAGCAAACCGTCGAAGTATCCGTAAAAGCGGAAAACTAAGAATCTAGTTTCTCCAGGCTGATTGAATTCTATAAAATTGGGTAATCGAACTTCTTTGTTTATTTGATGAGTATTTAATATAGTTTTTATAGTTGTGGGATTGATTGAGGCTAGATTATTAGGGTGTATGGGCTCAGGATTGATGAATGAGTCTGAGGCTCCTGTGTCAATTGAGAACTTTAGTGAAAACCCAAAGGATGAAGAAATATTTATATAAGGTAGCTCAGTGCCGTGTTCATTTATGTCTATATAGACGGTTGGTCTGCGGAGGCATGTGTTTGAAAATTTTCGTCATCTAGCTCATGCATTACGTTTAGTAGGTTTATATCTCTTTGATCGAAAATGTGGTCATAATATGGGTCAAACTGTTGGTAATTGTTTGTTTCTGCTTGGTAATCTACTTTGTTTTTAGGATTATCTGTATTTATATTACATTATTCCTGGTTTGTGAATTTCGGAGACCAATTTTGTCCAAAATTAGTAGGTTGCTGGCTTCTTCTTGTTTGTCTGGTGTTTCCAGAATCGAGTTCCATTGGTTCTACTGGTGTGGAGTTGATATTTATTGCTGGACCTGTTGTCGCTATGTGAATTGTGGAAATTGGGAAATTGATTGTTGCTGTAGGACTTGTGGCTGGAAAGTCGACTGTGGCATTGGAGAACGTTGCTGGAAAGGTTGCCGATGTTGTCTAAGATTTTGGCTGGAATGTGATTGATTCGTTGAATGTGAGTTGGAAAATTGTGGCTGTCGCCTTTGTTGTAGGTGAAATTGCTCTGGTGGTTTCTTGTGAGAGTTCCTTTCAGAAGACCAATTTGATTTAGAGTAGAATATATTTTGCTCTTTTATGCATAGGGCAAATGCTTTGGGCAGTGTGGTTGGTTTCATTGCACGGATAGTTGGACCTAAGGGTTCACATAATCCGACCAAGAATGTATTCAAGCACATTTCTTCGTAGAGGTTGTTTTTTGCCTTTATAACATTCGAATCTCTCTCGTGAACTTGTACATGAGTGCTAATTGTAGCGAAAATTTCTATCGTTTTACTGTACAATTGCTCTACTGTACCTTGGCCTTGCCTTAGACCGTGAAGGTCTCTAATAAGAGAAGTCTCATTCCTCTTATCTGAATAATGTAGTACGAGGTTGGTTCTTACTGAAGTCCAAATAAGTGGTGTTCCGTACATATTTAATATCTCATTGGCTGGTCTAAAGATTTTATTTCGAATTGCTCGCAGCAATATTTTGCCTTGAGTTTTGCCATCTAATGTCGGGATAAGACTCATTATCTCTTCTACATTGTGTATAAATTCGAAAAGGAGCCGAGGATTACCGTTAAAATTTGGTAAATCCTTAATAGCGTCTGGCACTCTTAATACCTGAAATACGTCTATTTGAGCATTTTGATGTGGGGCTGGAGGTTGTTGTTCTTGATTTAAAGACATTTTTAAACCTAATCTATCAAAATCACTTGATGTACTGTTTGCGTTTCCTATTCTCAAATTATGAAGTGAGTTGCTAAGGCTGTCCAGATTATTTTCTGAGTTTCTTATTACTGTTATTTTTAAATTGTTTGACTGAATTGTCATTTAATTGTTTTTTACCAATTGTATTATGATCTAATTCTTCGTCTGAACTTTCACTTAAATTATTTATTTTAAATTTATTGGAAGCTTGCAGATAGTAGGGAATTCTCCTTGGTCTGGCCTTTGTATTATTATTATCAGACATGGAATTTGGATAGGGATATATGTGTATAGTTACTTTGACTTACATGAAAGTAGCTAAGGTGAGCGTTGTCTTCATGTTCTTGAAGTTTTCCCTGCTGACTGGTCTTGAACCAATGGGTTAAAGCACGCCAAGATATGTTTCACTATACCAGAGTACTGGATTCACTTAATTTTTCGGTAAACCGCCGAAAATGTTTTTTTTTTTTTTTTCGATAATCCATCGAACATTTTTGCGATGAAAACTAATCTTGTGTTCTGTTTCTTTTCTTTGCGTATATGAGCAACTTTCGTTTCACTGAGTTTGCTTATCAATACCCCGTTGATTAACTACATTACTGAGCGTTTTTTAAATATACAAGAAAATTTACTCCGTACACGACTGCGCCAGTTATAGGTTCGACCGAGAGGTTGGCGAAAAAAAACACAACTGTTTTTAGACAGCGTAACGCGGTATTCCACTTTATTCACAATACTTCAAAAATTATATTTTTACATTAGTGTTTATACTTAATTTATGCTTAATCTACAATCATTGAGAATAAGTTCTGTGGGAAAATGCATTTATTAATTCGAAGCGAACAAAGTGTAACTGGATATTTGTTTTATGCTTATTTTACAATAATAGAAGTTGGAAGTTGCATTTACTAATTCAAGGTGAAAAAAGTATTATTGGATACGTCTTAATATGATAATGAATTAATACAAGGTGAATGAAATATGGATGTCTTCGTTATGGATATGTAACTCGTGCCACATCTTCTTCAAACGTCTTCGTCAGCATCTGGTTGTTTCGCTATATATTTCATATAGTTTCGGGTTGGTAGTACCTCATCCTGAATAGTGAGCATTAAACCTTCGTGTAATTTTTTTGATACTTATCCAGCTTTTGGTTTTCTGATTCTGCATTGAAGTCGATTTCAGCTGCTTGTACTTTTAAAGGTGTGTATTCATTATCGATTGATGTTATTGCTCTTATAAGGTTTGATTGATCTCGTTTTTCATAAAAGTATGATCGCAAGGATTTTAGTTGGTTTTCATGTAGAAGTTGTATGTCGATGAGCCCTCGTCCTCCAAGTTTTCTAGGAAAATTCATTCTTTCCAAAACAAGATTTAGGTTGAACTCTGTATTTGGTGAGGGTTTTTTTTTCTGTTGTACTCCGTTGAATGATTCCGAAACTATATGTAAGCACAAGAATGGCGTATGTGTTAATTGATTTAAATAGGTTCTTAAGATGTAACTGAGACTTTGCCAGCTTATGAATTCTTCCAAATACTTAATTTTTTAGTTTCTCCTTAACTACAATACTTTTTGCTCAATCCTTCTACTTTGCGTAACAACGACGTACTTGTAGACATCATCTTGAGTCATTTCATCTATCAAAAGGAGTTGGTTCAGGGTTTGATCTTGGCTTTAGTTATATCTCGTACCTTGCATTTGTCAAAAAAGAAAGACAATTTGGTATCAATGCTAAAGAATTATGCGATACCTAGCAGATGAGTCTTAGTAGAGGCATATAGTTTGAGGCCATCCATGTACCATATATTGTAGTAAGTGATTGATTTGGTATATTGGATCTCTATCCTTCTTTTATTTTAAAACCATATCCCGTTTATTTTAAAAGATTGGTGGATGGATTTAAAGCATCGCAAAACCACAAAACGCTTAGCAATCTCCTTGAAAGATGCCACGTTTTATTGGGATAATATCTGTTTTGTTGTTCTTTGCAGCCTCTGGCCCTTCTTATGCATCCTTTTTGAACTCCTGTTATGATTTCCTGCTCTGTTAGATGTTTATAAACAGACTTATTAATGCATGGTGTTATTATTTTATACTTAGTTGGAAGGCATTGATTAATTGGTCGTCCTCTAGCTGGGTTTCGATTAAAACACGTTGGTTTTGGTAACAGATTAGTTATTGCTTCTGTTAAAAAATCCGGAAATTCGATGGGGCTCTCAATACTAATGTTGAAGAGGTGGACTAACTTTTGATGGTTTGATGTTATACTCTTATACCGAAAATTCTGTATTTTATCAGTTCCTGTGGCTTTCCAGTTTTGCGCTTTGTTAAAGACTGCAATCAGATTGTCTAGTGTTATGGTGTGATTTTCCATTGGGCTTAGTATTGATACTCTTCTCATTTCATTGGTTATCCAGTGTGCGTTAGAGTTGTATTGCACTGGTTTCGACCAAATCGATGACCAATACTTCTCAGTATCTAGGTTTGTAGGTATCTCGAATGGTTTCGATAGATTTGATATATTCTTTTCATGTTTCTCGTAAGTCTTCTTGATTCGTTGCGCTTTAGACATTCATTAAGGGAAGATATTTGACTTTGTAGCTTTTTAATTTCTTCGTCTAGCCTTCTCAGCCATGGTTTAGGCTCATGTTTATTCTTCTTTTGTGCTTGTGGTTGATGCTTTGGTGCCTTTTCTAAAGTTGTTGTTTTTTTGCTGCACAATAGATTATTGTGTGTAGTTCATCCAAACCGCCTATATCTCGTATAAAGTTGGGAATGATTTCATCATTTAGGTGTTTCAGTATTTGATATAATTTCCGTGAGGTGTTTATCCTGGCTATAGGTGGTCTTGAAGCTGAATTCGTTTTGTCAATTCAAGAAAATAGTTCCCGAAACGTTTATGTCGCAATACCGATATGTTGTGGTTCTATTCGGTCCTTCGTTGTTAGTTAATTCGTGACTTAGGCGGATCTTGTTTCTTCTATTTGGGCTACATTTTGTTGATCAACTTCATTGGAAGGCTGAAGCTGGTTTCTCTTATTGATCTCTGCTGAGTTCAGGAACAAGGCTCTTTCTTGCTCTGACCTGATCTGCAAGTCGTTGTTCACTGACAGTGTAGTCCGGATGAGCAATTGAAAAAGCTGCTTATAGACGTGATCGGTATGCTCTCATGTAAGTTTCATTTTCTGCAGCTATATAATAATGGCGTTATAAGGATTGATTAATAATTCTTCTCCATTTCGTACGCTGTCGTAGTCTACCAGCTACTGTAAGAGCTGCATCGGAAGGTGCATGCCCTTCACTTGGGAGCTGAGTATTGGTTCTATTATTTTGTAACACATGGGCTGAAAATTCAGTGCCGTTTTATAGTAAGACACATATTTTTTGCAAAATTCATCTTTATTTATCAATATAGTTGCCTTCGAGGGCAATACGCTTATTGAAACGATTTTTCAATCTTTCGATACGATACGGCTTAGCCTTAAAATAGACCTCTGTTTCGGCAATTACTTCCTCATCGGTCTTAAATATCCTTCCGGCGAGCATTCTTTTGAGGTCGTAGCCGAATTCATTCAATTTTGCCATCGTTTTCATCGACTTGTGACACGGCGCATTGTCTTGATGAAACAGCATTTTCATTCGGCCGTTTTTCTGCGATTTCGTCTTTCAAACGCTCCAACAACGCAAAGTAATAGTCGCTGTTGATAGTCTGCCCCTTTTGGAGATAGTCGATGACAATTATTCCATGTGTATCCGAAAATACGAATTCCATAACCTTGCCAGCCGACTGTTGGGGTTTTGGTCGTTTTGAACGAGGTTCGTCGCCTGCTCGCCACTCAGCTGACTGCTGACTTGACTCTGGTGTGAGGTGATGGAGCCAAGTTTCATCCATTGTCACATACCGATGCAAAAATTTGGCTCTATTGCGGTTGAACAGCTTTAAACACTCTTCTGAATCATCAACACGTTGTTGTTTTTGGTCGACTGTGAGCAAACGCGGCACCCACTTTGAACAGAGCTTTTGCATGTCCAAATATTTGTGTATGATATATCCAACACGCTCTTTTGATATCTTTAGAGTCTCAGTTATCTCGGTCAACTTCACTTTACGGTCTTTCGTAATCATTTTGTGGACTTTTTTGATGTTTTCATCTAAAAGAGCCTCTTTTGGATGTCCACTGCGTGTATCATCTTCAGTACTTGTATGACTACTTTTAAATTTTTCAATCCACTTGCGAATGGTTCGTTCGGCTGGCGCAGAATTCGCCTAACATTTATCAATCCATTTCTTTGCATCGGCTGCATTTTTTCCCATCAAAAAGCAATGATAAATCAACACACGAAATTGCTTTGAATCCATTTTTTCACAATAACAAAAGTTGTTTCACTCACAACGCTATATCTCGAGAACTAATAGTCCGATAGCTGTCAAATTTAT